>OY744550.1:41718971-41761471 GCA_963556195.1 Sepiola atlantica
TTTTACATCTTAATCTCCTCTGACGCCTGCCTGCATCATCGAATGTACCTCTTATTGGACTTTTTACCCTTCCTGGATTTTCTATTTTCGCCGTACCTGAAGTTGTGGCCTCTTGGAGTTTAACTTTGAAACTTCTCTCATTACTTCTCGTGCCTCTAACGACCTACCTATCTACATCGTATCCTCTCCGCTGGACTCTTCGACACCGGACTTTTTGGCAATCGGACATTTGCTTGCACCCTGGCACAGTTTTGCCCTACGTTTCCTTCCCTACAATTTTTATTTTATTTCATTTTTTCAAATTTTAAATCTTGGCCATTGCCAACTTATCTATCCCAGCGACTTCCTCTGATGATAAGATTTTGATCTTTGAAAAGCCTGGCTTAAGGAAAATTTAACTTGAGTAAATTGCCTTTTTGCGGATTATACCTTGCTTTGAACTTTTGAATTGAATTTGATTTTGGCTTTTGCTTTCTCTAATTCCTTTCCATTCTCCTTCATTTATATATATATATATATATTTATCTATGTATTCATATATATGTATATATATATATTCATATATATATATATATTCATATATATATATATTCATATATATATATATATTCATATATATATATATTCATATATATATATATTCATATATATATATATATTCATATATATATATATATTCATATATATATATATTCATATATATATATATATTCATATATATATATATATTCATATATATATATTCATATATATATATATATTTATATATATATATATTTATATATATATTCATATATATATATATATATTTATATATATATTCATATATATATATATATATTTATCTATATATTCATATATATATATATATATTTATCTATATATTCATATATATATATATATTTATCTATATATTCATATATATATATATATTTATCTATATATTCATATATATATATATATTATTACTATATATTCATATATATATATATTCATATATATATATATATATATTCATATATATATTCATATATTCATATATATATTCATATATATATATATATTCATATATATATATATTCATATATATATATATTCATATATATATATATATTCATATATATATATATATTCATATATATATATATATTCATATATATATATATATTCATATATATATATATTCATATATATATATATTCATATATATATATATATTCATATATATATATATATTCATATATATATATATTCATATATATATTAATATATATATATATATCTATATATATATATATATATATATATATATTCATATATATATTCATATATATATTTATATATATATATATATATATTCATATATATATTCATATATATATATATATATATTCATATATATATTCATATATATTCATATATATATTCATATATATATATATATATATATATTCATATATATTTATAAAGTGGTGTACTAAAAGCGAACTTTTAGGAAAAGTGAAACCTATTGTGAAGAGTATAGCGGACATTTGCTTGCATTCGGGCAGAATTTTGCCCTGTGTTTCTTCCCCCTACAACTTTTATTTTATTTTTTCAAATGTTAAATCTTGGCCTTTGCCAACTTATCTATCCCAGCGACTTCCTCTGATGATAAGATTTTGATCTTTGAAAAGCCTGGCTTAAGGAAAATTTAACTTGAATAAATTGCCTTTTTTGCGGAATATACCTTGCTCTGAGCAATTGAATTGAATTATGATTTGACTTTTGCTTCTCATATTCCTTTCCATTCTTCTTCATATATATTTATATATATATATATATATATTCATATATATTCATATATGTCATATATATATATATATATATTCATATATATTTATATATATATATATATTCATATATATTTATATATGTCATATATATATATATTCATATATATGTCATATATATATATATTCATATATATGTCATATATATATATATTCACATATATGTCATATATATATATATATATATATACATATGTCATATATATATATATACATATGTCATATATATCTATATATGTCATATATATATATATATATATGTCATATATATATATGTCATATACATGTCATATATATATATATATATGAATATATATATATAGTCATGTATATATATATATGATGATGGACTCTCCCGTCGATTTCGACATATGAGTGCCCCTTCCTGGGAATTTGTAATTGCAAGGGTTGCGCAATCCCCAACAATCTCTCCTGAGTCGACATTGCTTTATTCCAATGGCAAGTAGTAGTACAAGATGACTGGAAACAATGCCGAAATAAGCAGAGAGCACATACATCACCTGGTATTCCTAAATGGTCACCCATTTTAGTACTGCCCAGGCTCGACGCCATTTAACTTCGGTGATCTAACGGGAACCGGTGTGTCAACATGATTGTGCCGTATATATATATTCGTATATATATATAGTCATATATATATAGTCATATATATATAGTCATATATATAGTCATGTATATATATTCATATATATTCAGTATTTCCTTTAACAGTGCTCAATATGTGAGCAGAGCTTAGTAATAGTATGAAAATATACTTATGAAAAGTAACCTACACAGAAACGTTCGTTTCAATTCTATTTTCATGTTTCAGTGATTAGAAATAAGTCTCCATATTTGATCTGTTTATTTATTTATAGAAATGAACTTCACAAAAACCGTATGGATCCATTAGTGCAGCTTAAGGAAGAAGTTCTTATCGACTGAATTCACACTTAAATATTATACAACCAGTAGAAAAATGAATTAGGAAAGCTTTTTTAAGGTCAGTCTATCTTTAAAAAGACTGGCATTTGAAACAATCTTATTTATAACTAGATGTCTCTACCTGGCCTTGCCCGGGAATCTTTTGACTGTCTTCTTATTTGTTTGGAATTATTTTGAATAGGATTTTTAAAGTTAAATTTGATTTTTATCGTCTATTTTTTTCATTAAATTATTACTTGAGCGCAATTGTTATAAAACTATAACTAACATTTGTGAAGGTAACGCTATTTTAATCTCCATTTATAAAATTATTCGATGTAAAAAAAAGTTTCCAAAACTTTGAATCTTTTAATACATGAGGATTTACTAAGAATTTTTAATCTAGTTTAAATGACTTTCTGTTAGACAGTTTAAAACCTACTAAATTCCTTTCAGAATTTTATGAACACTAAGTAATTTATTCTTTTTTCTTTTTAACTATTAACAAAATAGTAAAATGGCTTACATATTTCCAAAGAAAACGAAATGCATTGTGATGCATTTAATTTCGTTTTTTTGTTTTTTTCGAAGATTTTTAAAAAGTTATTTTCTGTACTTTATGCTATTGCATCTTTGATTTTTCAATGATAGTAAAATTAAAAAAAAACTAATAATCTATAAGTCACATGGAAGTAAGAAACACACACACACGCACACACACACACGAAGTGGTCACATAATTTTATCAATATAGAGATTGTAGTAAATGACTCATTGCCTTTGTCAAAGACACCCCTCCGAGAATTTATTCATGAAAATCAATCTTTCCTCGTTACGAATGGCTCAAATGCCCCTTAATATTTCTACATCTCTTCTGAACATCAGACGAGTCAAATAACATGAAACTAGTAGTGACAGGGAGGGGGGTATGAATATAGGTGTGGGATAAAAAATATACATGTAAATAAGTGACGTTAAGACAGATGTCTGTAAATGTGTTAAAGAAACAGAAAAAAAAAATGTTTCGAAAAGAAGTCGACAGTAGAAGGAAGGGAACAAAAAAAAAACCATTGTGTAAAGGAGAAATTGAAAAACACGAGCATTAGATGTTGAGAGTATAAATATTTGCCATCGTAGTGTTTCTTTAGTGTTGCTAGACTGGGCTAGTTTTTAGGAGAGATGGATAAACAGATAGGATTGTGGATTATTAGCACCTTTTACAAATAATTGTTTGTATGAACTGCCTTTAAATCAATATAAAGTAAATTGCAGCTACTAAAAAAATGCTTTTACTGTAAGAATTTTGTTTGAGTTTCTATACAAAATATTTGTGCAAACATAGGGGTGTCACCAAAATGGCGTCACCAAAATGGCCCCATATAATCATTTAGTTCTTTAAAGTCATTTAATCATTAATATTTTAGTCAGTTTAAAATCATACTTTCGTTTCTAACTGGTGTTGTCATCTTCCTCCAAGGATCGAGATCAAATCTGTTTAGCTGCAATGAAAAACCATCTGACATGCTTTCTTAGTATAATTATTCAATTAATTCAACAACACGTTCTTAGAAGAATAAAGGATTTATTCAAACGCTGATCGTTTCATAGCTGAAAGGTAAGTGTATGGGGAATCAGAAAGAAAGAGAGTTACTTATTCTTTAAGTGCATAGCTTAATTAGTAACATTTTTGTCTGACCATTTTAAAAACATGTCTTATCAGGGCTGAGGACATGCGCTGCATGGAGAGAAATTATATGAAAATTATACGACAGATGTGTAATAGGAGTCTTAAAGACAGGCTCAGATCTGATGGCTTCAGAGGAAGATTAAATGTGGACAGTATAGGGAGGTGTTCAGATCAGAACAGCAGACTTTGATGGTATGGCCACATTGAAATAATGAATGCGAGTTCTTGGGTTAGTAGATGAAGAACAGTTAATGTAGCTGGTTCAGTTTACAGGGGAAGGCAAAGGAAAAAAAATGGGAAGAAGTGATAAAGATGTACTTGAGGGAAAGAGGGATAAATGAATACCTGGTCAGAGATGGGTTGGTTTGGAAGCCAATTTCTAAAAGCCATCCAACATATGCCAGCATGTAAAACGGACATTAAACTGAATATGATGATGATGAAATGGGAGTCGTTTTATTGCAAAATTCACCATATTTATTGAATGATCCTTGTTTTAAAAAAAAAGTGTCCCCCCCCCTCTTAGATGATGATGTACCAATAGTTTATTTTGCATGAAAGAAAAAAGTAAGATGAAAAGAAAGAAAGTTATTAATTTTGTGTAGATCCAAGCCATTGATAACGGTGTGGGAGAGAAGATGGCGGGGGGGGGGGGGATATTTATAGAATTTGGAGAGAGAGGAAATGGGGGAGGAGGATATAAATTTAAACAAAAATAATCCAAATAAATGAAATTGGGAAAAATTCAAAAACGTGTCATTCTTTCTAGAATTCAAAGAATGGATTTAATTTCAATTTTCTGCAGGAAATTCAGGATACAAACCAGTACGTGAAGAGCGAGATTGAAGCACTCGACCGAGAACAAAAACAAATTGATGAAAGAGCTGCAAATCTGGAAGAACAACTGCGTTCAGTCATGAAGAAAGGTAAGAAAGGATTTTAATCTTTATAACAACAAAACAGAAGCAAAGAAATATAATCAAAATATATTGCTTTCTAGGAGTTGACATCAATAGAAAAGAATGATATCGACTTATATATGTATCTATGTGTGTGTGTGTATGTCTATGTATGTATGTATGTATGTATATATATATATATATATATTACACAAACACACGACTAGTAAAATGTATTTGTCCACTCTCAAGTGGGACTCACCTCTGGTAATTCCTGCAGGAAAGCTAGGTAGAACTATCATCAGTCTACCCCAATCTTTGGTAGAAAAGAATACAGAGAATCTGCAAAGCAATTAATGCCACCAAAGTATTTTTTGTTTTTCTGTGTAATTTGTATTAAATTTGACCCTAGAAGACTTGTATTTAATGCCGCCCTAGAAAACTTGTATTTAATGCCGCCCCTTGTATTTAATCTGGCCCTAGAATACTTGTATTAAATACAACCCTATCAGAATTTAATGCGGCCCTATATAAATTGTATTTAATGTGGCCCTAGAAAGCCTTGTATTTAATGCGGCTCTAGAAGACTTGTATTTAATTTGCCCCTAAAGGACTTGTATTTAATGCGGCCCTAAAAACCTTGTATTTAATGTAGCCCTAAAAGACTTGTATTTAATGTGGCCCTAGAAGACTTGTATTTAATGCGTCCCTAGAAGACTTGTATTTAATGTGGCCCTAGAAGACTTGTATTTAATGCGTCCCTAGAAGACTTGTATTTAATGTGGCCCTAGAAGACTTGTATTTAATGTGGCCCTAGAAGACTTGTATTTAATGTGCCCCTAGAAGACTTGTATTTAATGTAGCCCTAGAAGACTTGTATTTAATGTGGCCCTAGAAGACTTGTATTTAATGTGGCCCTAGAAGACTTGTATTTAATGTGGCCCTAGAAGACTTGTATTTAATGCGTCCCTAGAAGACTTGTATTTAATGTGGCCCTAGAAGACTTGTATTTAATGTGGCCCTAGAAGACTTGTATTTAATGTGGCCCTAGAAGACTTGTATTTAATGTAGCCCTAGAAGACTTGTATTTAATGTGGCCCTAGAAGACTTGTATTTAATGTGGCACTATTAAAAATTGTATTTGTGGCCCTAGAATACTTGTATTTAATGCTGCCCTCGAAGACTTGTATTTAATGTGGCCCTAGAAGACTTGTATTTAATGTGGCCCTAGAAGACTTGTATTTAATGCTGCCCTCGAAGACTTGTATTTAATGTGGCCCTAGAAGACTTGTATTTAATGTGGCTCTAGTAGAGTTGTATTTAATGTGGCTCTAGAAAACTTGTATTTGATGCAGCTCAAGAAGACTTGTATTTAATGAAGTCCTAGAAGACTGATATTTAATGTGGCGCTAGAAGACTTGTATTTAATGTGGTCCTAGAAGACTTATATTTAATGTGGCCCTAGAAGACTTGTATTTAATGTGGTCCTAGAAGACTTGTATTTAATGTGACCCTAGAAGAATAATATTTAATGCAGCCCTAGAAGACTTGTATTTAATGTGGCCCTAGAAGACTTGTATTTAATTTGGCTCTAGAAGATTTGTATGTAATGCGGCTTTAGAAGACTTGTATTAAATGCGGCCCTCAAACACTTGTATGTAATGCGTCTCTAGAAGACTTGTATTTAATGTTGCTCTAGAAGACTTGTATTTAATGTGGTCCTAGAAGACTTGTATTTAATTTGGCTCTAGAAGACTTGTATGTTATGCGGCTCTAGAAGACTTGTATTAAATGCGGCCCTCAAACACTTGTATGTAATGCGTCTCTAGAGGACTTGTATTTAATGTTGCTCTAGAAGACTTGTATATAATGTAGCCCTAGAAGACTTGTAGTTAATGTGGCCCTAGAAGACTTTTAGTTAATGTGGCACTAGTAGAGTTGTATTCAATGCGACTCAAGAAAACTTGTATTTGATGCAGCTCTAGAAGACTTGTATTTAATGTGGCCATAGAAGACTTGTATTTAATATGGCCCTAGAAGACTTGTATTTAATGCGGCCCTAGAAGACTTGTATTTACTGTGGCCCTAGAAGACTTGTATTTAATGTGGCTCTAAAAGACTTGTATTGAATGTAACCCTAGAAGACTCATATTTAATGTGGCACTAGATTACTTGCATTTAATGTGGCCCGAGAAGACTTGTATTTAATGTGGCCCGAGAAGACTTGTATTTAATGTGGCCCTAGAAGACTTGTATTTAATGTGGTCTTTTAAGACTTGTATTTAATTTAGCCCTAGAAAACTTGTATTTAATGTGGTCGTAGAAGACTGGTATTTAATGTAGCCCTAGAAGACTGGTATTTAGTTTGGTCTTAGAAGACTTATATTTAATGTGGCCCTAGATGACTTGTATTTTATGTGGTCCTTGAAGACTTGTATTTAATGTGTTTCTAGAAGACTTTTATTGAATGTGGTCCTAGAAGACTTGTATTTAATGTGGTCCAAGAAAACGTGTATTTAATGTGGCCCTAGAAGACTTGTATTTAATGTGGCACTAGAAGACTTGTATTTAATGTAACCTTAGAATACTTGTATTTAATGTGGCCATAGAAACTTGTATTTTATTTGGCTCTAGAAGACTTGTATTTAATGTGGTACTAGAAGACTTGTATTTAATGCAGCTCTAGAAGACTTGTATTTAATGCTGCCCTAGAAAACTTGTATTTAATGTGGCCCTAGAAGACTTGTATTTAATGCTGCCCTCGAAGACTTGTATTTAATGTGGCACTATTAAAAATTGTATTTGTGGCCCTAGAATACTTGTATTTAATGCTGCCCTAGAAGACTTGTATTTAATGTGGCCCTAGAAGACTTGTATTTAATGTGGCTCTAGTAGAGTTGTATTTAATGTGGCTCAAGAAGACTTGTATTTAATGAAGTCCTAGAAGACTAGTATTTAATGTGGTCCTAGAAGACTTGTATTTAATGTGGTCCTAGAAGACTTGTATTTAATGTGACCCTAGAAGAATAATATTTAATGCAGCCCTAGAAGACTTGTATTTAATGTGGCCCTAGAAGACTTGTATTTAGTTTGGTTTTAGAAGACTTATATTTAATGTGGCCCTAGAAGACTTGTATTTAATGTGGTCCTAGAAGACTTGTATTTAAATTGGCTCTAGAAGACTTGTATGTAATGCGGCTCTAGAAGACTTGTATTAAATGCGGCCTTCAAACACTTTTATGTAATGCGTCTCTAGAGGACTTGTATTTAATGTTGTTCTAGAAGACTTGTAGTTAATGTGGCCCTAGAAGACTTTTATTTAATGTGGCACTAGTAGAGTTGTATTCAATGCGACTCAAGAAAACTTGTATTTGATGCAGCTCTAGAAGACTTGTATTTAATGTGGCCATAGAAGACTTGTATTTAATATGGCCCTAGAAGACTTGTATTTAATGCGGCCCTAGAAGACTTGTATTTACTGTGGCCCTAGAATGCTTGTATTTAATGTGGCCCTAAAAGACTTGTATTGAATGTAACCATAGAAGACTTGTATTTAATGTGGCCCTAGAAGACTTGTATTTAATGTGGCTCTAGTAGAGTTGTATTTAATGTGGCTCTAGAAAACTTGTATTTGATGCAGCTCAAGAAGACTTGTATTTAATGAAGTCCTAGAAGACTGATATTTAATGTGGCGCTAGAAGACTTGTATTTAATGTGGTCCTAGAAGACTTATATTTAATGTGGCCCTAGAAGACTTGTATTTAATGTGGTCCTAGAAGACTTGTATTTAATGTGACCCTAGAAGAATAATATTTAATGCAGCCCTAGAAGACTTGTATTTAATGTGGCCCTAGAAGACTTGTATTTAATTTGGCTCTAGAAGATTTGTATGTAATGCGGCTTTAGAAGACTTGTATTAAATGCGGCCCTCAAACACTTGTATGTAATGCGTCTCTAGAAGACTTGTATTTAATGTTGCTCTAGAAGACTTGTATTTAATGTGGTCCTAGAAGACTTGTATTTAATTTGGCTCTAGAAGACTTGTATGTTATGCGGCTCTAGAAGACTTGTATTAAATGCGGCCCTCAAACACTTGTATGTAATGCGTCTCTAGAGGACTTGTATTTAATGTTGCTCTAGAAGACTTGTATATAATGTAGCCCTAGAAGACTTGTAGTTAATGTGGCCCTAGAAGACTTTTAGTTAATGTGGCACTAGTAGAGTTGTATTCAATGCGACTCAAGAAAACTTGTATTTGATGCAGCTCTAGAAGACTTGTATTTAATGTGGCCATAGAAGACTTGTATTTAATATGGCCCTAGAAGACTTGTATTTAATGCGGCCCTAGAAGACTTGTATTTACTGTGGCCCTAGAAGACTTGTATTTAATGTGGCTCTAAAAGACTTGTATTGAATGTAACCCTAGAAGACTCATATTTAATGTGGCACTAGATTACTTGCATTTAATGTGGCCCGAGAAGACTTGTATTTAATGTGGCCCGAGAAGACTTGTATTTAATGTGGCCCTAGAAGACTTGTATTTAATGTGGTCTTTTAAGACTTGTATTTAATTTAGCCCTAGAAAACTTGTATTTAATGTGGTCGTAGAAGACTGGTATTTAATGTAGCCCTAGAAGACTGGTATTTAGTTTGGTCTTAGAAGACTTATATTTAATGTGGCCCTAGATGACTTGTATTTTATGTGGTCCTTGAAGACTTGTATTTAATGTGTTTCTAGAAGACTTTTATTGAATGTGGTCCTAGAAGACTTGTATTTAATGTGGTCCAAGAAAACGTGTATTTAATGTGGCCCTAGAAGACTTGTATTTAATGTGGCCCTAGAAGACTTGTATTTAATGTAACCTTAGAATACTTGTATTTAATGTGGCCATAGAAACTTGTATTTTATTTGGCTCTAGAAGACTTGTATTTAATGTGGTACTAGAAGACTTGTATTTAATGCAGCTCTAGAAGACTTGTATTTAATGCTGCCCTAGAAAACTTGTATTTAATGTGGCCCTAGAAGACTTGTATTTAATGCTGCCCTCGAAGACTTGTATTTAATGTGGCACTATTAAAAATTGTATTTGTGGCCCTAGAATACTTGTATTTAATGCTGCCCTAGAAGACTTGTATTTAATGTGGCCCTAGAAGACTTGTATTTAATGTGGCTCTAGTAGAGTTGTATTTAATGTGGCTCAAGAAGACTTGTATTTAATGAAGTCCTAGAAGACTGATATTTAATGTGGCGCTAGAAGACTAGTATTTAATGTGGTCCTAGAAGACTTGTATTTAATGTGGTCCTAGAAGACTTGTATTTAATGTGACCCTAGAAGAATAATATTTAATGCAGCCCTAGAAGACTTGTATTTAATGTGGCCCTAGAAGACTTGTATTTAGTTTGGTTTTAGAAGACTTATATTTAATGTGGCCCTAGAAGACTTGTATTTAATGTGGTCCTAGAAGACTTGTATTTAAATTGGCTCTAGAAGACTTGTATGTAATGCGGCTCTAGAAGACTTGTATTAAATGCGGCCTTCAAACACTTTTATGTAATGCGTCTCTAGAGGACTTGTATTTAATGTTGTTCTAGAAGACTTGTAGTTAATGTGGCCCTAGAAGACTTTTATTTAATGTGGCACTAGTAGAGTTGTATTCAATGCGACTCAAGAAAACTTGTATTTGATGCAGCTCTAGAAGACTTGTATTTAATGTGGCCATAGAAGACTTGTATTTAATATGGCCCTAGAAGACTTGTATTTAATGCGGCCCTAGAAGACTTGTATTTACTGTGGCCCTAGAATGCTTGTATTTAATGTGGCCCTAAAAGACTTGTATTGAATGTAACCATAGAAGACTCATATTTAATGTGGCCCTAGATTACTTGCATTTAATGTGGCCCGAGAAGACTTGTATTTAATGTGGCTCTAGAAGACTTGTATTTAATGTGGCCCTAGAAGACTTGTATTTAATGTGGTCTTTTAAGACTTGTATTTAATTTAGCCCTAGAAAACTTGTATTTAATGTGGTCGTAGAAGACTGGTATTTAATGTAGCCCTAGAAGACTGGTATTTAGTTTGGTCTTAGAAGACTTGTATTTAATGTGGCCCTAGATGACTTGTATTTTATGTGGTCCTTGAAGACTTGTATTTAATGTGTTCCTAGAAGACTTTTATTTAATGTGGTCCTAGAAGACTTGTATTTAATGTGGTCCAAGAAAACGTGTATTTAATGTGGCCCTAGAAGACTTGTATTTAATACGGCCTTAGAAGACTTGTATTAAATGCGGCCCTAGAAGACTTGTATTTAATGTAACCCTAGAATACTTGTATTTAATGTGGCCATAGAAACTTGTATTTTATTTGGCTCTAGAAGACTTGTATTTAATGTGGTCCTAGAAGACTTGTATTTAATGTGGTGCTAGAAGACTTGTAGTAAATGTGACTTTAGAAGACTGATATTTAATGCAGCTCTAGAAGACTTGTATTTAATGTGGCCGTAGAAGACTTGTATTTAATGTGGCCCTAGAAGACTTGTATTTAATGTGGCCTTAGAAGACTTGTATTTAATGTGGTCCTAGAAGACTTGTATTTAATGTGACCCCAGAAGAATTATATTTAATTCGGCTCTAGAAGACTTGTATTTAATGTGGCCTTAGAAAACTTGTATATAGTTTGATCTTCGAAGACTTGTATTTAATGTGGCCTTAGAAGACTTGTATTTAATGTGGTCTTTGAAGACTTGTATTTAATTTAGCCCTAGAAGACTTGTATTTAATGTGGTCGTAGAAGACTTGTATTTAATGTAGCCATAGAAGACTGGTATTTAATGTGTTCCTAGAAGAATTGTATTTAATGTGGTCCTAGATGACTTGTATTTAGTTTGGTCTTAGAAGACTTGTATTTAATGTGGCCCTAGAAGACTTGTATTTAATGTGGCCATAGTAGAGTTGTATTTAATGCGGCCCTAGAAGACTTGTATTTAATGCGGCCCTAGAAGACTTGTATTTAACGTGACTAATTAGAAGACTTGTTGTTAATTTGACTAATTGAAGACTTGTAGTTAATTTTACTAATTAGAAGACTTGTAGTTAATTTGACTAATTTGAAGACTTGTGTTTAGTATAACATAATATACAAAATTACTTTGTCAGATTTTCAATTAATCTCATAAATCACGACTTGATTAGCCTGTTTTCCTTTTTTTCCCTTGAACCATATTTTTTAATACAAGAATGTATTTTGCCTAAGTTTCTTTCAAATAATACTTATTTTGGCTCAGGACTTTTTTTAACATTAAGTCATTTTTCACTAATCACCTTTACATCTTCAGCTGCTTATGTTCTTGATAAAAATCAAAATCTACTATTTCAACCTATTTTGTGGAAATTCTTTTAAATGCTTACAACCTTTTAAAAAAGATCATTTTCACTACACTAGTTGATAACTATACAGAGACACATTCATGGAATAATCTTTCACTTTTTCTTAGATTAAAACATTTGACTTATGAATGTTTTTATTTTATAATTATATTACAAGCTGTATTTACCCAGTGTTGCCCAGGTGGAAGGCTTAGAAAAAATAATAAAAAATATAATTTTACAATATTTACCAAGTGTTGCCCAGGTGGAAGGCTTAGAAAAAATAATAAAAAATATAATTTTACAATATTTACATGGATTGAAAAGGGGAAAACACACTTTTTAACTCATTGTTCTTTTGTGTTTGTTGTCATGTATGAAAAGTAAGAAATGTTTTGAATGTGTGAAAATTAAGAAATGTTTTGAATGTGTAAAAATTAAGAAATGTTTTGAATGTATAAAAATTAAGAAATATTTTTAATGTGTAAAAATAAATGTTTTGAATGTGTGAAAATTGAGAAACATTTTTTTAATTTTATGCATGATGAGAAATGTTTTGAATGTCTAAAAATTAAATTATTGTTAAAACTTGTATTTGTATCTTGAGTAAATAAACGTTACTAGGAAAACAACAGCTAGCTACACACATTAAACAAATTTTTCTCTTCGGACTTTTATAAATTGTGAAATTGCACTACAAGCTTTCTACCGTGATGAAAATGTTTGAGATTTTCTCAGAATTCTGGGATTTCAGCTTTTAGCATATGAGAGACATAATCGAAGGCTTCAAATTGAAAGAAAAAAAAAGCTGAAAAAAGAAGACTTGAAGACCACAAAGTCAACTAAAATAACGATTCACGAACTAGTATAACTGATGAAAAAGAAAATAATGAAGCAGAAAAAACTAAAACTATCGGAAGTATACAGGCGGACAAAGTTTTTTTTTTTCAAGTCAAAAGTCAAACGTGTGTAGTGTAAACTAAAGTGCTTGTTATCCAAAAATGTAACAGTTTTTGAAATAAGTAAAAAAACTAAATCTTATAGTTTCAACATATATCGTAATTTTACAAATGATCTTCATTTTTAGTTTGTTATAATTCAACTGATTTAAAAAAAATAGTTTTGTTAATAAAATATTTGTTTTTTGAATTGAAATTTATGTAAAATTTGAAGTTAAGATAGCACCAGATACCACCACAGCCTTCTAATGTATGGGGCATGCCTTATAAAGTTTCATATAATCACCACTTTAATATCAATACAAAATACTTTCAGTTTTTTTTTTTTTAATTGCCACTTTTGTCTTTGTTTGTAAAATAAAATAAAACATAAGTAAAATATGTCAAGAAAATCTTATTGCTAATGCTTAAAGTAAATAAATCGATTATATTAGCTACACTCTGATACTCTGCTGACGAAGATAAATATACCAAAGCCTGATGAACTTCTGATGCTCAGTCGGCTATGTTGGTTTGGTCATGTTGAGAGGAACGACTCTTGGATAAGAAAATGCAGAGACCTTGAGAAGGTGAAAGGCCGGAGGAAAGGTGGACGACCTGAGAAAACTTGGATGCAAACCATCAACAAGGATCCTAGACAATGAATTTGAACAAAATCAATCCACAAGACTGACAAGCTTTAAGGCTGAGATTGCAGATTGCCAGAAAATGTCAGACCCCTGAAACGTCAGAGACCTGAAATAAGATGATAAAATGGATGACAATGATGATGATGATGCGGAAGAAATGTTGTTGTTATGTCTACAAATACATTTTTTTATGCATGTCTAAAAATTAAAACTTGTATTTTGTGTGAATAAAACATTGCTAGAAGTATGAATAATAGATAGCTACACAAGTTAGAAAGATTTCCTCTTTGGACTTTCACACATTGTTAAATTAGAATGCATTTTAGTTTTATTAATACCGAAATTAAAAAGGGAAATACATGATTTCATCTTGATTGGTCTTTTGTTTGTTGATGTTATTCTAGTTTATCATGCCTAATAAATGTTTTTAAATGTCTAAAGAAAAAAGCAATAAATGTAAAGTTTATTTTTTTTTTTAACTGAAGGCTTTTTTTTCTTTCCCAATTATTATTTGTTTTTAAATGTAACTCATTTGCAACAGAGATATTGAAATGAATTTATTTTTAAAAACAAACAAATGTCAAAGAAACATTTATTTTAGTTCAAACTAGTTGTTCCTACTCACCTTAAGTTAAACTTGGTCTTTTGGCTAAGATCAAAGTGTAGTATCTGTTTCGATGGATACTGCACCCCATAGACTGGTATTGTCTTGGCCTTCGGGGCTTGATTTACGCCGGTCTATGGGTCTGTCCTGTGCAGTTCTAAGAGGTCCACCTTCCCAGGCTTCACCTCCCCTCTTTTGGGGAGGAGTAAGTTTATTGATTACTGCCTGAGGCGCCCCTACCAGGGAATGTTGACGGGGCTGCCCAGGCAATATTTAAACCCCACTTTCCCGACCCGACCTTGGGTCACATTTTACTTGTGGGGAGTAAGATAAAAACTGGCCTTGTGCCTAACTCCTGGAGAGGAGTAAATCAATACTCACCTTAATGTTTTCATTCTAGGGTATAAACTGGAAAACAGTGATTCCTACAACATTTATTTATGGAGATCAGTCTTTTATAGTTACGGATGACCTATATAGCACATACTTTTCTCCATCTCCCCTGATCACTAGCCCAGTCTAATAATAACCTCTACAAGCATTTATTTATCAAAATTAAATTTTTATAACTACACCTGACCTATAATTTTTCTCCATTTCTACTCAATACTAATGCAGTCTAATAATATAAAACCATGAGTAACAATGCGAGTAGAGACATAAAATATAAGAATTAAATAAATTGATGCTAAGAAAGAAAACAAACATCCTAATACAACCCAGTAAGTTTTGAGAAGAAGCCAGCAAAGGAAAGAACAAAGAGAAAAATGTTACAAAAAAGAATGACTGTCCTTTTCAGTTGGTCCTGATGTGGGTTTTATGAGAATGGCTGATAATGGTCAGTCTCACTGTATGAATTCTATCTCGGCAGTTACAGTAGATAACTGTACACACAGACACACACATATATATATATATATATATATATATATATATATATATATATATATATATATACACACACTAGCAAGGGTACCTGGCATTGCCTGGGTCCCCCACCCACTCCGTTTTTCCCTCCCTCTCTGCAGGCAAAAGTGTAACAATCTCTCTCTTTCCTGGTGGTCCCGAGGTAAAAGTGTAACAATCTCTCTCTTCCCTGGTCTCCACATCGCCCGGAGCAAAAGTGTAACATCTATGTACAGTACTATCTGTCTTCTCCCCCCCTTTGACATATATCTAAGTTATCGTTAAAAAAAAAATTAGTGGGAGAGTCGATGAGGATCGAACTGTCGACCTCTTGATCTTCATCTCCTTTGCTAACCGTTGCACTGAGCGGACAGAGTATAACATCCAACGAAAAATAGGTCACTTGAATGCTTTCAGAATCCAGGGTTTGGTTTGCATGGCGTCTATGCGCAAAGCGTACGGGGCTCCGAAACAACGAACAAATTCAAGCACCCCCATCACAGATTTTGTGTCCATTCTACACAAAGAAATCAATGTTTTTTTTTCAAATTTTTCGATATTATGCAGCCGAAAGCTGGGCGATTCAGAAAAGGTCAACTTCACAGGGAGCTCTGTCAAGTATCTCGGGAGCCTTTTGCAGAAATACAAACACACAGACAACTCTCCTATATATATATATATATATATATATATATATAGGAAATGATGAATTGATGAAAAAATAAAATTTGAAAGTTTACAAGCTTATTAAATCGTCAAGTGTTCAAACAAGGAATATAATAAACTGACCTTTAATCTATGGATTTTCAAAGAATTGCTCTTCTCCTCAGAAAAAAATTATTAATTATTGGTAAGCATTAATTTGAAAATTTATAACAAAAATTTTTTGAAATTTTAAATATGCTTAAAGCAAAATAAGATTTTTCAATATTTGCATTGTTACAATGACTTTCTGCCCATCTTTGAAACTCTCCTTGAACTATTTTGCTTCAAGCATATTTAAAAATAAAAAAATTTATTGGAAATTTTCAAATTAATGCTTACCAATAATTAATAATTTTATTGTTTTTTTTTTCCTTCTGAACTTTTCCCAATCTGTTTTGACTTAGTCTAACTTAGTTTGCAGCCACCTCCAGCATTCAACATATCTCCTCGGTAGCAAAAGGAGTCTACCACCTCTAGGGTGTTATCACCTATTTCAACTTCTGTGTTAG
Organism: Sepiola atlantica; assembly: GCA_963556195.1. Classification (NCBI taxonomy): domain Eukaryota; kingdom Metazoa; phylum Mollusca; class Cephalopoda; order Sepiida; family Sepiolidae; genus Sepiola; species Sepiola atlantica. The sequence goes on from OY744550.1 coordinate 41,735,989, forward strand.
GGCGGCCTTCAATTGGGCGTGCAAGTCCTAGATATTTCTTTCATCTGAAATCTGGATCTGGTGTGAGCCTATCATGCACTCCACTGCACTTTTTGTGCATCCATATAGTGAAGTGGTTGCACTGTATCACATGGTTCCTAACCCCACTTCTACATACCACACATGGGTATTGACCAGTCCTTCATGTATGTATATGTATATATATATATATATCATTTTGATCTAATGAGGTACAATAGGTCTTCATCCATTCCTGAGAAATACTGAATGTGCCTCAGTGATTAAAATATTATTGTACTTACAGCCCTCCCATTCAATAAAGATTACATGCATAGTTGACCTCCCAAATTGAATATTATAAAATTGAAAGATGTGTTTAGTTAATTAATTCCTAGTTCAGTCACATAAATTATTTAGAGTTGAAAGACCACACATAACGCCAGCTCTCAGTATTCACGCGAGGTGCCAGACTATTTTTTTTCTCCTTTCACCAACAACAGTGACCACGTTCGCTCTTAATATAAGCAGCAGTAGTAGTTCTCCTTTCTTCTCGTTACCGACTACACTTGAATGACGTGGCATCCAAAATAAAAGTGATGTTCGAGCAAAAATATCACTCCTTTTATTTAGCCATTTTGGACTGCCAACAGCACCTATTTTGCATAATTACGACCCTCATAATCAAACGGTTCTAGGTTTGTGCTCGCGTGCGGCCACTGTTTTCTTGCAGCAAGTGCATGCTAGTCGTGGCCGCTTATCCCTCGGTCTCACCACACTGTCTCCACAAAAATATATGTCATGGGCTGAGTGCAGGAGGATATAAGATTTCTCATTTAATCTCAGGAAATGCCGGGTCATCCTGCTAGAATATATATACGTCACTATTAGTGGAAGAACGTTTCTAAGGTTGAATTTGGACCTTTTAAAATTTTAGATGACCTGATTTAATTATTTAGTTCCAATAAGTCATTGCTATTTTAATCAACTTAAGAACATACTGTCATTGCTGGCCATCGTCGTCGTGTGTGTTGTTGCTCTCCTAGAACTGAGGCTGATTCTGTTAGCTGCAATCAAAGGTTGGCTGTGTACTTCTTGCAGTAATTATGCAATTATTTTAAACAACACGCTCTGAGAAGAATAAAGAATTTATTCTATCACATGGTCGTCTCGTAGCTGAAAGGTAAAAAAAAATAAATACTGATTTTTTTAAGTACATGGCTTTATTATTATTGGTTTGTCAGGCCATTTTTTGTTATGCCTTGTCTCAGCTGAGGCTTCCACCAAGACTACCTTTTCCCAGAAATCCCATCAGCTTTATCGGCCTTTGGTTCTCATGACTCAGCAGGGTAAATCATGTGACCCTCCCTCTGAACCCTTGTCTAAAACGTTTCATGTTTCCTAACATATATCTCAACAATAGATACTTGCTACTAGTAGACGTACCTCCAGCAATATTGAACAGTCTGAGCTCTCAACTCCACAACCCCGTTACACACACTTCTCTGTAAGTAGACAAACTAGTATTTTCATAAACACACACATGTGAATATTGGAATTAAAACATATATAAAAATGTTCATATATTTGCAACCATTGATAGAGTATAATCACTTGCGTATCCAACTAAGAAAAGAAGGAAAAGGATATGTAAACAAAAAAGACTGAAACATTGTAAATTTGATGAGGACTTAAGGCGAATCATTTCGTCTTCATAAGAATATGAAATGAGCCATTTTTGCCATATTTCTGTTGAGGGTTAATTGATGTCAACTTTTTAATGCAAGCTAATGGTTGCCATGTTGACATTTTTTAAACATTTTATTTTAACAATGCTTTCTATTTTTTTTTCTATTTGTTTATTTATTTTTTGTTATTTTAAACTCAACTGTCAAACTGTGAAGTCAGCATACAGTTTTAATTCCTTGTTGGAAAACCACCTTTGTTTTATTTTGAATTTTTAAAAATTTCTTTTTGTTAATTTATTTTTTAAAAAGAGTATGTGTGTGTTTGTGTGTGTGTGTGTTTGTTCATCATTTCTATTAGGATTTCTATTTTTTTAAATATTTGTTTTATGAATGGATTGATATTTATGCTTTTATTGTGTCTACATACCCCTACTCACTCTGATTTTTCATATCTCTTTCTCTTTCTCTTTCTCTTTATCTCTCTCTCTCTCTCTCTCTTTATCTCTCTCTCCACCTTCCCTCCCCCTATCCCCTTAAACCTCTATATCTTTCTCCATCTCTTTCCCTTTCCCTCTCTCTTTCCCTCTCTGTCTCCATCTCCCTTTCCCTCTGTCTCCATCTCCCTTTCCCTCTCCCCCCCCCTCCTCTCTCTCTCTTTCTCCCTCTTTCTCCTGCCTGTGATTTTCTTACTCCCTCTCTCTCTCTTCTGACCTCTGTTTACCTCTCTTCCTCTCTCGCTTTTTCTCTCCTACTGTCTCGCCATTTTTCTCTCTTCCTCTTTCCCTCTATTTGTCTCTCCCACTATATTTGTTTCTTCCTTCTCTCTTTCTTTTATTCTTCTTCCTCCTGTCTCTTATTCCCCTTCCTCCTTTTTTCCTCACTCCCTCCTTTCTCCCTCACTCCCTCATGTTTTCACCCTCTTTTATCACTTTCCCTCTACTTTTTACATGTCCCTCTCCTTTCTTTCTTCCCTTCTCTTTTTCTTCTCTTTCTCTCAACCTCTCTCTTTACTCTTTCTCCTACACTCTCTCTTATCTCTTTTTCCCAACCTCTCTTTTCTAACAACTTCTCTGTTTCTCCCACTTTCTCTCTTTTCCCTAACCTCTCTCTTCCCTTTTTCTTTAACCCTCTCTCTCTTCTCTCTTTCTCCTACCCTCTTTCTTCTCTTTCTGTCAACCTCTCCCTGTCTTTCAACCTCTCCTTTTCTCTCAACCTCTCTCTCTCCCTCCCTCTTATTTTTTCTCTCTATCCCTCTTCCCCTCTCTCTCTCCTTTTGCACTCTCTAATTCTCTCTCTTTTGTTATTTCTTTCTCTCTTTTGTTATCTCTCCTTCTTTTGTTCTTTCTGTCTCTTTTACACTATCTCTCTCTCTTTTACACTCTCTCTCTTTGTTTCTTTTTCTCCCTCTTTTATTTTTCTATTTTTTCTCTTTTCTGTTTTTTCTCCCTTTTCTTTTACTCCATCTTTTCTTCTTTATTTTCTCTCATTTCTTTTCTCTTTTTCCTCTAACTTTATTTCTCTTTCTCCCTCTCACTTTTTCTCTTTCTCCCTTTGTCTTCTCTTTTTCTTCTCTTTCTTCCTCTGTCTTTTCTTTTTCTTCTATATCTCCTTCTGTCTTCTCTTTTTTCTCCCCTCTACTGTTTGCTTTCGATTTATCTTCCATACTATTTCTTCCTCCTTTTTTACTTACTCACTCTCTTTCTTTTCTTTCTTCCTCCCTATTTTCCCTTTTCCTATCTCTTTCTCTTCTCTTCCGCTCTCTTCGTTTTCATCTTCACTTCTTTTCTATTCCCCCTTCATCGCCTTTCTCTTTCTCCCTGTTTTCTTTTTTTTCTTTCTCCCTGTTTTCTTTTTTTTCTTTCTCCCTGTTTTCTTTTTTTTCTTTCTCCCTCTCTCTTCTTTTCGCTTCCCCCTCTCTCTTCTTTTCGCTTCCCCCTCTCTCTTCTTTTTGCTTCTCCCTTTTTTTCTTCCCCCCCCTATTTTTCTCTTTCCTCTTTTTTTTTCTCTTTCCCCCTTCTTTTCTCTTTCCCACTTTTCTTTTTCTTCTTCCAATTTCTGTTTCCTTTTTTATCTCTCTGTCTAATATTCCTTTTCTCTCTGTCTTTCTTTCTTTTTTTCTTCCGCCTTCTCTCTTTTTCCATTTTTCATTCTTACCTTCGCTTTCTCGTTTTCTTCTACTCTCCCATTTTCTCTAGCTGTTTCTCTCCCACATTCTCTCTCTTTCTCTCCTTATCTTTCCTTCCTTCACCCTTTCTTTCCATCTTTTATCTTCTGTTCCTTCTAACCCTTCTATTTATGCTCAACTCTTACTATCTCTGTTTCCCAACTTCTATCTCTCTCTTTTCTGTTCTATTTCTACTGCTGCATTTCCTTCTCCCCTTTCATTTCTGAATCTCCTCTCCCCTTTTATCCATACTTCCCTTCCCCTTCTTTCATACCTCACTTCCCCTTTCTATTCATAGCTCCTCCCTATCTATTGCTGCACCTAGCCATCTATTCATAGCTCCACCCCTCTTCTATTCATGTTTTTAGAAAAACTTATGTTTTTGTTCAGTTCTTAAAATTATTGAATGCACTTATTCCAAAGAGAAACGGTACTTAGCAAAATGAGTGATGTAGCTTTCGAAAGGAGTGTGATATTGTAGTTTCTAAAAAGGTGTTTCATGTTGTAGCTTTTAGAAGGAGTTGGATGTTGTATGTTTCCAAAATGAGTGCAGTGTTGTAGTTTCCAAAATGAGTGCGGTGTTGTAGTTTCCAAAATAGGGTGTGATGTTGTAGTTTCCAAAGGAGTGTAATGTTGTAGTTTCCAAAAGGAGTGTGATGTTGTAGTTTCCAAAAGGAGTGATGTTGTAGCTTCCAAAAGGAGTGTGATGTTGTAGCTTCCAAAAGGAGTGATGTTGTAGCTTCCAAAAGGAGTGTGATGTTGTAGCTTCCAAAAGGAGTGATGTTGTAGCTTCCAAAAGGAGTGTGATGTTGTAGCTTCCAAAAAAGAGTGTGATGTAGCTTCCAAAAGGAGTGTGATGTTGTAGTTTCCAAAAGGAGTGATGTTGTAGCTTCCAAAAGGAGTGTGATGTTGTAGCTTCCAAAAGGAGTGATGTTGTAGCTTCCAAAAGGAGTGTGATGTTGTAGCTTCCAAAAGGAGTGATGTTGTAGCTTCCAAAAGGAGTGTGATGTTGTAGCTTCCAAAAAAGAGTGTGATGTAGCTTCCAAAAGGAGTGTGATGTTGTAGTTTCCAAAAGGAGTGATGTTGTAGCTTCCAAAAGGAGTGATGTTGTAGCTTCCAAAAGGAGTGATGTTGTAGCTTCCAAAAGGAGTGTGATGTTGTAGCTTCCAAAAGGAGTATGATGTTGTAGCTTCCAAAAAAGAGTGTGATGTAGCTTCCAAAAGGAGTGTGATGTTGTAGTTTCCAAAAGGAGTGTGATGTTGTAGTTTCCAAAAGGAGTGTTGTTGTAGCTTCCAAAAGGAGTGTGATGTTGTAGCTTCCAAAAGGAGTGTGATGTTGTAGCTTCCAAAAGGAGTGTGATGTTGTAGCTTCCAAAAGGAGTGTGATGTTGTAGCTTCCAAAATGAGTGATGTTGTAGCTTCCAAAAGGAGTGATGTTGTAGCTTCCAAAAGGAGTGTGATGTTGTAGCTTCCAAAAAAGAGTGTGATGTTGTAGTTTCCAAAAGGAGTGATGTTGTATCTTCCAAAAAGAGTGTGATGTTGTAGTTTCCAAAAGGAGTGATGTTGTAGCTTCCAAAAGGAGTGATGTTGTAGCTTCCAAAAGGAGTGTGATGTTGTAGCTTCCAAAAAAGAGTGTGATGTTGTAGCTTCCAAAAGGAGTGATGTTGTAGCTTCCAAAAGGAGTGTGATGTTGTAGCTTCCAAAAAAGAGTGTGATGTTGTAGTTTCCAAAAGGAGTGATGTTGTATCTTCCAAAAAGAGTGTGATGTTGTAGTTTCCAAAAGGAGTGATGTTGTAGCTTTCAAAAAGAGTGTGATGTTGTAGTTTCCAAAAGGAGTGATGTTGTAGCTTCCAAAAAGAGTGTGATGTTGTAGCTTCCAAAAGGAGTTTGATGTCATAAATGATGAATGGTAGTTGCTGAAAGCTGTTGCAGTATATGTTAGTTTGAAAGCAGCAGCAGTCGTAACAATGTCAAAGTTAAAATATTATGTATAAAAAAATCCAAACGAATTGCATATGTATTCTGATAGGCTTCACCACATGATTGAGAACAGAACGTCTGCCCAGGATGTGGTTGTTCATTTATGTCAACACATGTGTAGATTAGCAGGTTATACTGAAGCAGTTGCTAAAGGCATCTTCAGGACTGAATTTATTTTGGCAGGGAGGTTTTGCTATCCTCCCACTTACTGTTCTTCGTGTTCCTAAATGGTCACCCATTTGGTACTGGCCAGGCTCAACGTTGCTTAACTTTGGTGATCTAACGATAACACTGGTGTTCAACATGATTATGCCATATATATATATATATATATATATATATATATATATATATATATATATATATATATATATATATATATATATATATCCAAAGTCATAGTTTTCATGACATCCTTCAATTTTTTAATTGTTAAAAACAATCCTTCAATTTTTTAATTGTTAAAAACAATAAAAAAATTGAAGGATCTCATGAAAATTATGACTTTGAATTGATTTCTGCATGGTCATTGGAATGAATATATATATATATATATATATATATGTATTTAGGCAAAAATTATTAAATAACACGGGGTGTTTCTGCTTGATAAGACTTTATTTTATTTTTGCAATTTTCCGAATGGTCTATTTAGTATTTCAGTCAAATTGGTGTATGTAAGTTTTGTGGGTTTCTTGTTCCATTTTACTTTCCTTTTTCTCGAGTACTTTCGCTTTGATTTGTCAAATCATTTTTAGGCGGTGTTAGTCTTGGTGTCTTTACAACTATGTCTTTACTGTTGAGTTTTTTTAACAACTAATAATATACGACTTTAAAATGAGCGTCTATAATATTGAGATGTTGCATGCGAATGGGATTACGTTCTAAGCGCGTGCAAAATTCCAAAGTATGATTGCTTGACAGCTAAGAATTTGGTAATGTTAGTTACTATGCTAGACACTTTAAAATGTTGTGACTAGTTTCTTAATTGACATTATTGATCGTGGGATGTTTAGTTTTAATGAAAAGAGCTTCAATAATTTTTAATCCTTTTATGTTAGTATTATTAACTACGATGTATCTATATTGAAATAACAAATACTGACCCAATGGGTTAAGAGTGATCTAGTAGGTTTATAAGTCTCAAACATTCAGTTTAACTCGGAGATGATACTGTTGAAATGCCACTATCTGACAGCAGATGAAGCAATGAAAAAGACATTAGAAGATGAGAAATACAATCCAGAAATAGCTCTTGCTTAAGCTGTTAGCGCCAAAAATTCACTTCAGAATCATTTTGGACATAGTCCAAATGTGTTTCTATTTGGGTCCAATATAAACACATACTCAGTTTTAACTGATCGATTGCCGGCATTGGAAGCTGCAACAACCAGTGATACGGTTAGAGTGAATTTAGATGCTTTACATGCAGTGAGGAAAAGTTTCATGGACCCGAATCAAACAAAAATATTTGGAAAGTACCAAGTTCTAATTTAGGGATGTCTGCGGATGAAGGATTTGTGACAGGTGGCAGTATCTGTTGTAGAAGACAAAGCTGAAAGGCATGGGATGCTGCTGCTAAAATATTGGGTAAGAAATGTCAGTGGGTATTGATTAGACATGGATGGCGAGCATTTTAAAGGATGCATCGATGTCCCTATTTACTTTCCTCCCGACGAGGGCAGAGTTAGGCACAAAGTCGGTTTTTAATGGTGGGAACATCCAGCTCCCCAAAAACGGTGCACTCTGGATTGGGACAAAAATATAAATTGCCTCAGTTTAAAAGGATTTCTACTCCACTGTAAACAAATGTAAACAAATTCTTGTTGAGCCGCCCTCTTAAATAGTCAATTTCTGACTAGTTACAACCATCCTTACTAACCCCCTTGGTGTTTCACTGTCTACCTTTCCAACTTAATAACCCTTATCCTCAAGTGGCCTGCAAGCCTTGATAAGTGGTGACACATTTGTAAAAAAAAAAAAAGAAAAGAAAATTAAAAGTTCAAACAAGAAAGACTAACGTTTGTTCAGATAAGATAAATGAAGTCTTGGAGAAGGAAGATGAAGGACAATATAACAGAATTTCTTAATAGCAGCAAAGAGGAATTGAAAGACAATACTGAGACTTTTCAATGTGTGTGTGTGTGTGTGTGTTCAGGAAAGAGGGAGTGGGATGACGTCACTCCCCATGCACACCATGGTGTCGGTAACAGGAAAGAAATAGTGTGGCCTATAATAAACATGTCCACTGTGAAGCGGATATATTGTGCAATATTACCTGTGTATTGTCAATGTGAAGAGTTAACTAATGAGATTAACCGGATACGGCTCAATACTACCTGTGCAAGGGAGATAACTCTGACCCAAGTTAGATTATTCTTTTTTCTTTTCATCTATGTGTATAATTTATGTCAACAAAAATCCACTGCGTATCAATTAGTATCATATTGATGAATGGTGAGAACTGCCCTAATTAACAGAGGGATGACATGTCGCGAATGTGTGCCCTTGCACACGCCTGTAGTGTATAATGAAAAAGGAAAAGATCTGATTGATGCAAAGAAAAATGAGATAGAAAAATAGAAATCAACAGAGTATATGGATGTGTTGTTGGCATGGTTCAGAAATGTGTATCAACAGAGTGGGTTATGACGGAGAAATACAAGGATAACGAAAAGGATAATGAATTCCGGCCTTGTTGCGCATGGTTATGTAAGAGGATTCGCATAATCTGAGAAAAAGACATGCAACCATGAAGTCATTCATCTCGTAATGTTTACAGCATTGTTATGAATTGGAAGGTTTAGACTCTTGTGTGCAGGGTGATATTCGAAAGAGTGAGATGGATTTTTTTAGGCCACCATCTGGTGTATGTCTAGAATCACAGGTTTGGAAGATGAAAAGATGACTTCATGCATTTGACAATGTACCCTTTTTATGGTACGAGAAAGTTAATCACGACTTGACTAACCTAGAGGGAACAATGAGTGCATATGACACGATTTTTTTTATTAACTAATTTATTTGTTTTTATTATTAGTTTTTCTGGTGTTTTGTTTCATTAGGACCCGAGCTAACGACGGGGTCAAAGTTAGCATGGGTCCTAACATAACAAATCACCGTTTTTTTCTTTTATTAATTATTCTTGATTTTTTTCCAATTATTTTTGTTGATATTTTATTAACATCATTCTGGGTTGCAAAAGAAATGTAATAAAAAGCAAAATGCAAGTTATTTGGTTATATTTTTAACGTCAAACTTATGCAAATATCTTAAGATATAAAGAACATTTTTTTTTTTTTGTAACTAGTGAATTTTCATTTGTTATTGTTGTACCATCACTATCATCATCGTTTTATTTATCTTCCTCCCACAAGGTAAGATGTGACCCAAGGTCGGGAAAGTGGGATTTGAAAAGCCAGCGCCCGAGAAGGTGAGCACTCTAGCCTACAAAAAATGCCTTGGCAGCCCCGTCGGCATTCCCCGGTAGGGGCGTCTCAGGCAGTAAGCGATAAACTTACTCCTCCCCAAAGAGGGGAGGCAAAGCCTGGGAGGGTCGAACCTCCTAGAACTGCACAGGACCAACCCACAGACCGGCGGAATCAAGGCCCGAAGGCGAAGACGGTACCGGTCTATAGGGTGTAGTATCCATCAAAATAGATACTACACTTTGATCTTGGCCAAAAGGCCATCATCGTTTAAACAGAAAAAATGTGCAAACAAATAAAAATTTAACCTAAAATAACTTCAAACGGAAATTGTTTATATTTATTTTTTCTGCAAATACCCACAAACACCTTTTGATCTTCTTAGTTTGCGTATTTATTTTTTAAACAGTTTCTTTGTGGTATGATAAAACTGGTAACTGGTAACTTGATGGATATGCTAGCAATGCATATAGATGTCCCCCCCCCCCCCCCAAATGCAAAGAAATTGTTTCATTACATTTTCTTGTATTTGTCCAGTGAACAAGATTATGTATTACATGCATCATTCCGACTACTGTTCTCATCTTGGATGTTATTCTCACAACGTTTTGGCTGATGTAACCTCCGACCTTCTTTAGGTGCGTTTCGCAATGGCCCCGTGTCGCAGCGGATAAAAGTGCTAAATAATAACCAGTTCTAAGTGACAATATTATTGAGGTTGAAGGTTCAATCCTCAGTGCAGGCGATACTAAGAATACAATTAGGAATAACTAAAGACTTCTACCTGGTCATGGCTGATGGAGCGAGAGCAAGCAACCCCCATGAATTAATAATTTATAACCTTTGTATTTGTTGTTTTGTTAATAAATAAATACATTTATTTATGTATATATATATATTTTGTATAATTGTATACTTTCTTACACTAGTTGAACAGTCAATTTTAAGATCAATCTGCAATGGGTTGGCGGTAAGATGATCCTTAAGTGCTTGAAAGCGTTTTTGAAATAATACACCATTTTAAAAAGTAAATTAAATTTTATTTTTCAGGTAATAATAAAGTCAAAGAAGAAAAATTGATACAAGAATGGTTCCTGTTGGTTAACAAAAGAAATGCTGTGATACGACGACAAATGCAACTGAACATTTTGTAAGTTAAATTATTTTTATTTTGTCAATTTTTTCTTATTTTATGCTTTTTATATGTTTCTATGTTAGCAAATAATGAATATTTTTTGTACGCCGTTCATATTTTTCGAGAACATTTTTTTTTACTTTGTCTTTTTTCAGGCGTGAAAAACTGAAATTTGCTCTTTTTTCTTTTCTGTTTTGAATTTTGCGGCAAGAGTTTGTGAGTTATACATTAGCAGAACATTGATGATCAATGTTTTCTTAGAAACTAATGTAGAAATGTTTTCTTAGAAGCTACAAATAGAGACAGGATATGTGTTAAAACGTATTTTGTATAAGTAAACTTCAGTCTATGCCTGACTTGTCCACCAAGTTTCAGTCATGAATATCCAACAGTCTTTGTTTTATCGCCGTTTAATGATAAACACACCTGGATATGATGCACACAATTGTCAATAACTCCGACACAGCCCTTTCTCGGCACTGCCCTGATTTTGACTGTGATGATCCGCTTTAGTTCAGTGATAGTCTGCGGATTGTTTTGATAGACATTATCTTTGAGATAACACCACAGATAAAAATCTGGAGAGAAGACCCAATGAGTGTGAGACCCATTCAGAGTCATACCTCCTACTGATATGACGATTATTAAAATGTCCCCGCATATCATTGAATAGCGATAAAAAAGACTGTTGGACATTCATGACTGAAATTTAAGTGATAAGTCAGTGGAGTTTATTAGTATCAAATATGGTTTGATTATAGAAAGGATTTTGAATTACGTTAATGATTCTATAAGTGGCATGTGGAGGGGTTGTCACTCTGTACATTATAAACCTTTTACTATAAATAACAGTGTTATACTATGGACTGTATCCCCCTACCTCTACTCCACCTGGGACAGCCGAGAAATAATGAGGAAGTGAGATAAGTAGACAGTGATAGAGAGGTTGGCGAATCTATTGAACTCCCCAGACAGGATGGCGCCCTGACAGTTAATTGTTAGTTTCTTGGCCTAATAGCGATAAGCTGAGAAAACCCCCAGATGTAGCCAGTTCCAGAGACCAGCTGAGAGTGACTGAGAGAAAGACCGAACACCTAGGATTTCTGGTCGAAAGTAGATATATTGAGGAGATAGAGCGGACGAGGAATCAGTCAGAGTCTGGACAAAGAATATTATCACTGGGGCTGACATGACTGGACAACGATCAACAGACAGCGTTTGAGGTTCTTAGCCACGACAACAGTATCACGCACAAACACACCCTGAGCACAACTGAGTTATACCAACAAATTGTCTTGTGTTGATTTTACTGTAGCGTGACGACTGAAACAATCATCGGGTCACGATAGCAGGAAAGACTTTTAATTCTGATCTATGTTACAATGCAAAAAAATGGAAAGGTGGAGTTTGTGTGTCTGGAATAATGAAAGATATTTGTGGATAAAAATGAAAAATATAAGTAAAAGAGAGTAATATAACATTATTACATTAAAAATCTCTTGGCAATATAAGTCATACTAGAGTCATTAGACCTCATAAATTTACTTCAGATATTGTTTCCCTTGATGCACGACTCAAGTAGAATAGAAACCTGTGTTCAATCAATAGATTACAATAGGTATTGTGTTTTGGCATTAAACAATACAGAAAGGGTTGATATGCCATAAAAGCAGACAGAACCAAATCATTGGAATTTCGATTGTTAGCAATTAGTATCATTATGGTAACATTTACAGCAATAACTCATTTCGTACCACAATTGCAAAGAACATTCTTTTTTTCCTCCGTGTGCCTAACATCAAACAGAATTTCCATAGAACAGAGTTTCTCATTTGTGGAACAAATTACCATGGCCCTGCTTCCCTTAGGGCTACAATATGGTCATCTTCAAATCCAATGTAATCAAATACTTTTTATAAACTGTCATCATCATCATCATCACCATCACCATCATCATCAAGATCAACAACAACAACCGGTTTATTTGTTGAATCAGGTCACACTTAATCCTCTGATGAGGGTGGGGCCTGATTGTCTAGTCTCTATCTAAGTTTTCCTCTCTATTCTTGTTTTTAGTGAGGCCTGACCGAATCCTTACCCATGGCTTTCCTATCACGTTTCCTATCATAAGTAATCAAATTTTGTTCATTCATCATTTTCCATCATTATAATGATTATCATTCAACTAACCCTTATCCTCGAGTGACTTTTATTCTTGATAAGCTCGGACTCATGAGTAAAACAAAAAACAAAAACACCATTCTGTTTGCTTTCTCTCTGTGTTTTCTTATAATACATTTTTAATGATCATATTTTTAATCCGTTGAAGTGGAATGTTCTCATTCTTTTTTCCTTGTTTAAATGAATCAAGTCAGATATTTAATTTACAATACACAGGTAACTTCAATCAGTAAATTGCTTGCGTGTTTGCATGTTGAATGCATTAGATGGTGGGAGGGATGGAGAGAGGGAGGGAAAGAGAGTGAATTAGACTAGGAGTGATGTGAAAGAGGTAATAGGGGTAGTGAGAATGGCATGGCTGAGTCTTGCTGCCACATGTACAGCCTCCCTGTAGCTACATGGGTGATCCAGGGTTTTACTAGCTTGCCCAGAACCCGGATGTAGCCATCAGTGTTCAGCCTGAGGTCATCAGAGAAAAAGTGGAGCGGCATGACGTCACCTTCACTACCGACGACACCATACTGACAGCGTCAGATTGCCAATAAAACAATTCATTTTCAATCTCAGTTTGAAACACTTTTCTGTCCAGCCATATGTCTAGTCTGTTTGTGAATTATATATATATATAGTCATCCACATACAGAGTGTTTCGTTGTATCACAGCTCTTCAGTGCGGCTAGACCAGATAGTGCCTTAAACCGGGATCGAAACTCAACCGTCGAGCTGACAGTCGGCGCCTCTACCCCTGCCCTATCACGCGACACTGGCTGAATGTATGTGAAATCTCAATGTAAACTTTGTCAAGTGCTGAGAGCTCGAATTGGTTTTACCCAATGAGCTGTGCCTTAAAGATCGTGGGATTTGACGATTTTCTTTACTAAAAAGCTCTACCCAAGAAAGGGAGCTTATATAGTCATCCACATACAGACTGTTTCGCTGTATCACAGCTCTTCAGTGTGGCTATATGTTTTTTTTATATATATATAAGATGTAAGTGATAAACATCCACTACCAATGTGTTGTGAGAATTATAAAATAACGAATTAAAAACATTAAAGAATCTCATGAAAATTATGACTTTGGATTGATTTCTGGATGGTCATTGGAATAAAAATAAAAATACCAAACTTCAAAAGAATAAATTAATAAAACACTTATTAGAATTTAAAAAAAAAACTATAAATAATAAATAAAATAAAACTCAATCAATTCCCAACCAATATATTTTTTTCAGAGAGACTTTCAGGGAATGCACTGGTTTTTTATCGATATAACGCCATTTCTCATCGTGGTTTCACCTCATTCAGAACGCCGACGATTCCACTGAGCATAGAGATTTTTAAAAAAATTTAAAAAGCCAGCCCATCTGGATGAAACCGCGGTACGTTTCTGAAATATGTAACATATAGTTTTCAAATAAATTATATTAGCTCTCACTCCTCTGCGATCAAGCACTTTATTGATTTCTTTTCAATATAACCTGACACACTATACATAAATATTTGTTTTTTATCTACATACGTATATGCTTTATCCTTTCGAGAATTGTCAGTGTAGAGATAATTATTCATGTTGGTCGCAGGATTCAAAACCCTGGAACACGAGTCATGTTATAACCTAACTTCTGACGCATTAACCCACTCGCCCAGTATAAACAATCTGATAAATCAGCAAGAGTTATAGCAACCGTCGTCAAGAGTGTTCATTGAAGGAACATGCATTAAAGCTACAATGACGGCTGTGTTAATACTACTCACTACAGTGCCCAGCCTAGATTGGGGCCAACAAATATATATATATATATATATATATATATATATATATATATATATATATATATATATATATATATATATACTAGAAGAACCCCAATACGGGTAAACGTAGTTCCCATAACAGAACATTTTGTATCACTTTTATTTCCATTTACAAAGATTAAAATAAAGGTATAATGATACTAAACCTTATGTCTAGAATCATTATTCCAATTTTGATCAAAATCTATTACATGATTTTGTTTCTAGAAAATGTCTAAAATTTAAGGCTTAAGATTAAGGGATCTTAGGAAGAAATTTGAATTCAGGGAATCTTGCTTAATTGGTGTCTAATGACTATAGATCAAATTTGATGCACATCTGAAATATTTGAATTTTCAAATAGACGGTTTCGCCCATAGTATGCCCCTGAAAAAACTTTTTGAAATGCTCCAAAGAACCTGATATTTGGGGAATATTTACGAATTGACGTTCCTATTGACTTGCCTCCCCACAAGGGCAGTGTTAGATACAAGGTTGGTTTTTACTGTGGGAAAAATTCAACTCCCTAAAATGGAGCACTCTGGATTCCGACAAAAAGAAACATTGCCTAAATTTAGAAGGATTTTCCTGCACTGACCGAGAACGGGAAAAATGAAGTGTAGTATCAGAACAGATACTATACTTTGCTTACAGCCAAAATTTCACAAAAAGGTATCTTAATTTCCACGAAGGTTTCGACCCCCTTTTTGTCCTCTTTACGTAAAACTAAATTAAATTAAATATACCCCACATTATGACCTTGCTCCTTCAAAATTCATAATGATTGGTTAATTAGTTTAGGAGTGAATCTTGTACATACAAATATATAAACATACTAACTTTATATGAATAGATATACGAGTTTAGAATCTCACTATGCTTGCCACACTGATGAGTCGTAGATGAGGAAACATATCTGCATGTCTGTAGATAACTATATATATATATATATATATATATATATATATATATAAACACATTAATGTTTAGCCAAAAATTCATTTGCACACACAGTTACAAATACTTTACAGGCACTTTAAAAATCAATATTTGTATTAGACTGGGTTGGTAGACGGTATTCTTTCATAATCTCAAAAAAAAAAAATGAAAAGATTTTTTTAAATTGAATAAAAATTCTGTTGAGAAAATTCAATCTTTTGAGAAAGCACTGAGCTTCATCTGTCTGTTAACGTTTATGGATATGGTTTGCTTAAACACACATTAAATAATTGAAAGAGAAAGATTGCTGGTGTGTTATTTAAAAGAACATTAATTTATTGAGAAATGTATATATTTGTATGTATTCAGTAAACAGATGCAGTATTATTGACTAGTGCGATTAGCTAGTAAAAAAAACAACAAAAAAACTTAAGATTTAGAGTCTGCAAAATCTCTTGATGAAGTGATGATTTGTTTGAAAAAAAAATTCAACTCATAATTCTGGAGTCAGTTTAAAACAAAAAATGGTTCTAAATCCTGTAAAGTTATTTATTTATTTTTTTCTTTTTTTTCACTAATGAATAATCACTTATCAAGGTCAAAAGCCACTCGATAATGTCAGTTAATGAAATGAATGGCATAAGGGAATTAATTCCATGAACAAAAATCAGAGTTACTTCCCTTTAGTTAGTAGCTGTAAAATAGACACTCCCTGACTGACAAATTTGCACCAGTTTAGTAATATATAGTAAAAAAACCCTTAAAATTTAGAGTCTGCAAAATTTCTTCATGAAGTGATGATTTGTCTGAAAATAATGTTGGTTAATGAGATGAATGGATTGTGAGTCTACTGATTAAAAATATTATGAGACGATTGAAAAATGGCGAATGGAGTTGATAAAATTTGATGACTTATGAGGACGGTTTATGACAAGTATTTATTAACATTGGATTTAAACATGACCGTGTGTGTGTGTGCACGCGCGCATGTGTGTGTGTGTGTCCAGCTAAAACTCAAAATCTTCAATCAAACACCCACAAAGTTGGTATATTCTTGATCAGCGTTTCCCTCGATGAATAATATCTCAAATTTAGAAGAAAAAAACATTCTTTGACCCTAAACTGACACAAATTTGTCAGTCAGGAAGAGGGGGTGTCTGTTTTCCAGCCACTAACTAAGGGGAAGTAACTCTGATTTTTTTTTCTCGGAATTAATTCCTTTATGCCGACTCATTCCTTGAGTTGTTTGTTGGGTGGAGAACAAAGAGGAGGTGGAGAGAGGGAGGGGGAAAGAGAGAGAGAGAGATAGAAGAAGTTTTAATAGAAATATATTATACTTTTGCCCTGGGCAACGCCGGGTAGCCCTACAGGGATGTAATTTTATCGCAAAGTGAGATGAGAAATTCTTGGAAAGAAACTCTATTTATAAAAATTCCGTTTCATGTTTAGCAAACGGAGACAAATAGGAAAGTTCTTTGCAGCTGTGGTAGAAGGTGATGAGTTCTTGCTGTGAATGTCTTACGAGGAAGAACCAGAGATTGGAGTTCATTCTGTGGATGATAAAATAATAAAATCTATATCTTTGAGAATTTTTTCAAAATGAAGCATAATAAAGAGATATATTTATCATCCATTTATCTTTTTATTATTGAATTAAATTAAAAACAAATAAAAAACGAACATTAATTCACCTGGATATGGCTGAACTTGAAAATAATGAATGTTTTCATTTTGACAGAATGTGAAAAAGAAATTACTGAAAAAAAAAATGGAAAAATTTGAAAAATAAGATTTGACATAACGAGTTTAACTTAAATGATCTCAAAAATCAAATTTTAATTTTAAAGGTTTTCAGTAAAAAGATTTTCTGGAAAAAAAAAAAAAAATCTGAAAAATTGAGCACATTTGGTTTAGTAAAACAAGGGAGCAAACTTTGGGGAACTTATAGATCAAGGGACTTAATTATGATTACTCCATATTATGGAAGGGTCTTTGATCTTTTGTTTGTTTTTAAACATTTTTCATATGATACCAAATCTCACTTTCGATTTTGAATCAATAAGACATTGTGCACGTACACATGTATAAATACATTTTAAATAAATACATTTTTCCTTACTGTTTTTTTTTCCATTTCGTTCCTTCGTCCCTGTTTTCCATGCATTCTTTCCTTTTTTTTCTTTTTTTCATTTTCTCTGAGCTCTCTTTATCTTTGCTCCTTTTTTACCTTCTTTCTTTTCTTTCTCCTCTACTTTTAATTTTCCTTCTTCTTTTATCTGTATATCGCTCTGTCATCGCTTTACCCCCCCCCCCCTTACTTAATCCTTTATCTATACCTTCTTATTTATTCCCCTTTTTCCTTCTCTCCTATTGGTTTCTTAATTTCAAAATTCTCTGCAGCGATAACTACATCTGAACGGTTTTTATTAGAAAATCGTGGCTCGTAATCTTAATGTTTATTGAAATTCGAACAGAAACAAAAGCCTTTCCTTTCTCTCTTTGTATCTAATACCTTAAATATTTCCATTGTTTTATGTCTTGCTTAGGGCATTTATTTGTCTTATTTTCGCTTAGGCATATGACGAGTTGATATGGGTGTTCTAGAGGTGTCTACGAATAGATTAATTTTCTTTCCATTATTCCTCATGGGAATAATTGCTTTAGAATTTTAACTTTTTGGAACTAAAAATGGCCTCCAGGAATGATGTAAGTTCCGAGTTCTAAGATGTGACTCTATAAATTTTATCTGGCTAATTTTCAAGGCAATTTTGACGAAGCATAGTTCTTCATTTCACAATTTATCACAGAGTAAGATTAGTGCTGAATGATTTTGTTTTATGTGCAAGAAGCACAAGACAATGGAGATGGATGAGCACTCAGCTGTGGACAAAGTATATTTGGATAGCAAGGCTATTGAGGTTGTTCAGAACTTTTGTTACTTTTGTGATACCGTTGGAGCACAGAGAGGGACTGGTACTGGTGTGATAGCAAGGGTCGATCAAGCATGTGTACCCAATGTGCTGATGTGATAGAAAAAGTTAGGAGTGGATGGAGTGGAGTAAGTTCAGGGAACTTCTGCCATTACTAACCAACAGAGCATTACTACTGTCGACCGAGGGAAGAGTCTATCAGGCATACGTATACAGTGTGATGATGTATGGAAGTGAAACCTGACCAGTGAGGGTTGAGGACATGCGTTGCATGGAGAGAAATGATATGAGAATAATATGATGTATGTGTAATGTCAGTCTTAAAGACAAGTTAATGAGCTTAGAGTAAGATTAAGGGAGATGCGTGCAGAACTGTAGACTTTGATGGTATGGTCACGTTGAAAGAATGGATGAGAGTTTCTGGGTTAGTAGATGTAGAACGGTTGAGATAGCAGAATTAGCTCACAGTGGAAAGTCAAGGAAGATATGGGAGGAAGTGATAAGGATGGATTTAAGAGAAAGAGGGATAAAGACCTGACCAGAAATAGATTAGTTTGGAAGTAAATTTCTAAAAGTTGTCCAACACATGCCAGTATGTAAAACGGACGTTAACACCGAATATTATTATTATTATTATTAGTAGTAGTAGTAGTATCATTGTTGTTGGTTTTGTAGTTATTATTAATATTGTTATTATTTGTATAGTACTACTATTATTGTTATCATGCTTGACAACACATTTGTAAATGACATTATTGTACACAAGTATTGTTAATCAGGTAATTGCTTTTAGTTTTACAGTTGCAAGGTGTATTTGGTATATTCGTCTTAGATTGTTTGGATCATTTTAATTCTATTATAATTAGACGTAATTATGCCTTCGCCTAGGTTTGGAACTTCGAGTAAGATATTCTTATTGTATTTTGTTTAAAACTTTTTAAAAAGTTATCGATTATTTTCTAGAATTTTTTCGGAATATTAGTTTGGACACTACGAGAAAAAAGAGGCTTAAACCATGTAATACTTATCCTCCTATTTTTTTTTATCTTTCTATTATTTCCCAGTTGTTTTTGGTTTTTTTTTGTTATTTTTTATTTAAATTCAGAAAGTGGAATTCTTTGTTTAATTTGCTGTTTTTGTATAGAAAAGGCTGAGTACTTCCTGGGCTAGATTTTATTTCTCTTTTTTCCTATCTCTCACTGTATCTTTCTTTTTCTCTGGTTTTTCCACTCTTCCTCTACCTTTCTCCGTCTTGTTTTGCCTTGTCTTACTTTACTTTCTTCTCTCTCTGGAAATGTTAATTCTGCCATACTTCAACGATTTATGATGGAAAAGGTACGGGAGGTAAAAGACTTTTGTTTCATCAAAGAATGACTTCCTGTCTCTCCTATCACATGCACTCTTAGGGACTTTCTCTTAATTTTATTTTCTTGTTTATTTATTGGACCAAACATATTTTTAATGTTTTACTTGCAAATACACCCTTTTTGAGGAGCATATTAAACTTTAGACATTCTTTTTATGCAAAAAGCTAATTTTAATGAAATTTAATGAATTTAAAAGCAAAAATTAAAAACATATCAGTGAATACTTTCAGTATGAAAAAATGTATTTTAGATTAACATTTATTGCTAAATCCAACAAACAAAAGAATAATATTCTATCTTTTTAGGCGATTAAGTATGAATATCCTGAAAAACTAGCAATTATCCATTATCACTATGTTTATCTTCCCCAATATACCTATTCGTTTTTGGATTCTTTTCTGATCTTTTTTCTGACAGAATCATTGTTCTAGATAATTCAACATATGCTTGAACACCTTGATTGTCTAGATAAATAGTGAAACGGCTGTAAAAAATGAATCTCTTCTCTGGAAAATAAAGATATAGTTGCTGGAATCTGTTTTTCTATTCTCTCTCTCTCTTTCTCTCTCTCTGTCTTTATATATATATATATATATATATATATATATATATATATATATATATACAGGGCTTTACGCGCTCCACTACTTTTGGAGCTGCTCCCGCTCCTGCTCCAATGCCCAAAATTGGAGCTGGCTCCTCTCACGCTCCCCATTTTCAAAAAGGAGCCGCTCCTGCTCCAACTCCTATAAAAAAGGAGCGGCTCTTTTTCAGCGCTCCATAATAAAAATGTACTTTCTTTCATAAATGTTCTATTCTGCCAATGAGTGGTCGAAGGATAGGGGTGGGCGTCAAAGGATCTCGTCAATATGGGTTGAGATGTCACTTTAAGTGTAAGACCGTAAGATAATATTTGACAAAATCTCGCTAATATTTTGAGAGTTATAGGAGAACATGTCGGACGAAGTATAGGATTATACGTAAATTTTCGTTTCCTGAGAACAAGAAAACAATTTTGCTTTTTTAAAGCCAGTTTAAATAACTTTCTACTCTATAGTTTATAAATTCCTTTCAAGTTTTGCACACACACGAAGTAATTGATGTTTTGTCAATTAAAATAGCTGACT
Source organism: Sepiola atlantica (assembly GCA_963556195.1). Taxonomy (NCBI): domain Eukaryota; kingdom Metazoa; phylum Mollusca; class Cephalopoda; order Sepiida; family Sepiolidae; genus Sepiola; species Sepiola atlantica. Next base: position 41,756,720 of record OY744550.1, read on the forward strand.
TGTTTACGAAGAAATCTAAATGAATTATGATGGATTTAATCTCGTAACTTGATTACGAACCGGCTTGAAATAATAACAGTATTTAGACAACAATGTTTTACATGGGGAGAATGGGGAGTGGTGCTTTGTTAACTATTTTGTACTTTCACCTAACAATTTAATAAACAGAAGATATCGTAAAAATTGAATTTAACTTGAAAATCTTATCTAAAAAATTGCCCGGTTCGTAAACTGCACAAGTACCAAAAAAATAATATAAAAAATGTTCTTCACTGGGGAGGGGGTAGCCCCGTATTTACAAGTATATCTCCTGTAAAAACGGTTCTAAAATCTATTTTCAATCGATATTTAGTCGATAATTGCCGAATTTTCCTACTTGGCCAAAATTGCCGAGTTTTCCGTTGCCGAATTTTCCATTGACGAATTTTCCGTTGCCAAGATTTCCTTTGACAAGTTTTCTTTAAATTGTGTATTATACATACATACTTCTATCCAGTCAAGCAGACTATCTAGTCTAAGAGAAGAAAAACAACATAACTTTCACTAATACACTTAGGAACGGTATGAATCCACATATATCCTCCCCAAAGTTATATGAATTAAATAGTAGGGTAGACTGTACTCTGAAACCTTGATTGGGCAACTTACCTCCCCTATCTAGAGTGCTAATTTTCGGAGTTTTTATTCAACAGAAAGATAGCAGTATACTTTTTAAAAGGGCCTTAATAATTATCTCAGGTCAGCTAGTAAACATTTTGAATTCTCTCTCTCGCCCCCCCCCCTCCCGACCTGCACTCAGATGGTGTCAAAATCGTTTGTACCCCTAACTCAAATGTATTTCTACTTTTTTTAATCTTTCCAAAGAAATAGAACGCTAAAGTCACTGACTGCAATAAAAACTTTAATGACGCCTTTGATCTGTCTCATTGCTTGATAGCAAGTCGACGGGGTTGGGGGGGGGGTAACGAATAAAACAATAAAAAAAAGATTGTTAAAAACATTACAATTAAATCGTCTTCCGCCTGAGCCCCCTCCCTCTCTCTCTACCAGAGATATAATTTTAAAAAATAATTCAGAGTAAACTCTGAGACTTTCTTTACTTTTCCTTTATATTGCTGAATAAAAAATTAATGTTTAAAAAAAAATCAAATAATTTTGGAGCGAGGAGCACGGAGCGATAAAACCACCGCTCTTTAGTCCCAAATGGAGTTGCTCCCGCTCAACTCCCGCTGAATATAAAATGAGCCCTTCACTCCAGCAAAAAGGAACGTGCTCCTGGAGCGCGCTCCTTTTTGGAGGGCTCCGTATATATATATATATATATATATATATATATATAGTAGTAAGTTTTTGAAAGGCTGTGGGCAATGCAATTCCAGGTAAGATGCAAGTTGTAAGGAACAAAAACAATAACAATAAATCGAATACGATATAAGACTTACTATTAATTTTTCCTTTTTTTTCTTACATAACAGCAAGAGTGTTGTAAGCTGTTCGTGTGATGTCCGGGTGATTAAAAATCACTATTTGATATTTCGGGAAAAGACATCCCTTTGTCAAAAATAATTAAACCAGAAGAAGAATATTTTTTTTCTTCTCCGACTGTGTAGAGAATACTACAAAACAAAATGGCTGCCAGATATAGACCGCAGCAAATTAAAGTAGTTTCGCAGGGAATATAAATTAAATTAAGTTTTATTTTAAGATTATGTTAAATATATGATTTGGCGTTTAAAAATATTTGTGTAATGTTGGTTAGGTATATGGTGTTCGATAAACTGTTAGTTTTAATAATATATATATATAATTTTTTTATTTATTTTTTATTTTATTTATTTATTTTTTTATTAAGCTTATATTTGAATATTTACTTTGTTTTATCTTCATATTTTTATTTTGTTTATCTTTCTTTCGTATTTTAAGAATTTTAATATAAAGTAAAGTAATTAGTCTCATATTTTAAATATTCTAGATCTATCAAACTTATCGATTATCATCTATTAAAGAAGTGTTACTAATTGTGAGTTTCGTCAAATTAGTTTAACGAATTAACTTGATATATTTACTATAAGATAAAGGGGAGTAACTCTGGATTTTTATTATTTTTTATAATTAATTTTTTTTTTTTTAGGTGGAGATCTGTATAACAATATTAGTATATATATATATACAACATATATACACATACATGCATATATACATATATATATATACATATCTATGTATTATTGTTTGTTTAATTGTTTATCTATATATATTCTTCACTTTTTTTACATATTTGTTTTTTTTTTTATTTATTTATTTATTTTTTATTATTATTTACTTGTTTAATTTATTTTATGAATTATTTATTTAATATTTGCATGTTATTTGTATACATTCTATATGTGTTTAGATTAATTAATTAATAATGCTAGGTTATGGGGTGACTTATTTTGGTGGGTTAGAAGAGTATGTTGAATATGGTTTTTGGTTTGTGGTTGGGAGTGTGTTAGGATGGAAGTTCATATGGGGAGGGGCCTGTTTGATTGTTTGGGTGTGTGGTGAGTTTATTATAGGAGGTGAGTAATGAGTGGAGTGGTGGAAACGGAGTCTGTTAAGTGTTAGATATGGGGGTTGGTTGGTGGATGGGGGTAGATATTATAGAATGAATGGTGAGTAGAGCTTGTGACGCTGATTGAGTGAGGGGTTTAATCTGGAGATGAGGATCGATTCTGTGATTCTAAGGTCACCAATGTTTCTGACAGACGCTAAGATGGAGACATGAATATCACGCTGAGTGTTTGAGCAAATCTCTATGTGTTTGTGGAAAGAGGATATACGGGTATTCAAATGCTCCTTTATGCGCAAGTGTAGCGGTCTTGTAGTGTTGCCGATGTAAACTTTTTTGCATTTATTGCACTGTAGTTTGTAAACACAGTTAGTGTGATGGCACAGACCTGTGTTGGGGATAGGGCAATTATTTTTATTTATAAACATGTACATAATCTGTGACACTGGTATGTCAATGTTATCGATCAAGAGCTGTTAGAAACTGAAATCTCATCAGGAAGAATTAAAATCTTATCCTTCCCTTAGGTCATATTTGGAAAGAAACCTCTATTTGATATTAGGCACTTTTTATAAGCCCGGTTGAAATTATTTGGATTCCTATTGTGGATGTGTACTTTACTTGGATTACTATATATATATATATATATATATATATATATATATATAATCAGGTTCATAACCATGTTTTAATTATATTTTTATTTTTTCACATTTCAAAAAAACATAACATTTAGGTGAGATATATATTTTTTAATGGGTTCCCCCACGTGTGAGTTTGCTCTTTTCTTTGTATTTTTGTTTGGTTTCACCCAAAATGAACGACTGTATACTGTAGGTTTCTTCAAGACACTTTAATCCAAGAACTTTTTACTCTGTTAATTTTTCTGATGATTTTGTAGTGTTGCAAAGAAAAGTTTTTTGTGAAGGCAGCATGGAAAAGCATTAAAAAATGAAGTAACTCCAATAGTGAGATGTTGAGTTCAAATCGTAGGTGGAGCGCACTACATCGGAATTAATATGAGAAATCGGGCCATTTTAAAAATACTTTCTTCTCCATCTAAATCTCCTTTCATTGGACACCTTATCAATGGACAATTACCAACTGGACAAGCCCCATATCTTTTTTACACAAACTTTTTTTCACTCTGCATTTCTTAATATTTTTTCAAATGTTGAATTTTGGTTTTTCCACTGCCAACTTATCTATGTAATTCCTCTGATGATAAGATTTCGATCTTTGAAAAGCCTTTGCTTAAGGAAAGAATAATAAACATAATTTTATTACCGAATATACCTTGCATTGAACAATCGAAGTTTGAAATAAATCTGGACATTCGTACATGTTTATCACTCTTCTTTCATCTATCTTTATATATATATATATATATATATATATATGAAATTCGAATTATTAAAAATAATAAACCATTAGGAAAGCCATACAGTGCAATTTTTTTTAATAACGTTCTTGCAGTGTAATATATGAGTCCTGGTTAAGCCAGTGGAATAGATTATTTTTTCAAACTATGTATCGGAAGCTTTTAACGATAGGCCAAGAAAAATAAGGATAGAGAAAGAAAATAAAATTAGATAAGATGAAAATGTAATCCCACTCCCCAGGTTTACAGGATAAACACTTGTTTAATCATTTTCCACTTATCATCTCTGATTTGCTATGTTTAATGACTAAAACCTATTTTGATAATAATGTTATTTAAAAAGTATTCGTAGCAAATTTTCATATTTTATTTAAGATCAAGGAGAAGGTTTTCCTTCGTTGGTCATATTTCTTATGGTATGTGAGTTCTCTGTTAATTGGCTCAAATCTGACAGTTTGAAACAAGGAAAAATAAAACTGATGTTCATAGCCTTTAGCCATTCTCTACTGAAATCCACCGTTTTCCTTCTCCTCTGTTTGTCTTGTTCACCCCCCCCCCCCCACCACCACCACCATTTATCGCCAATTGTAAATCATTGCAGGCAGCGTAAATAGAAGTTGTCTACTTTGTTTTAAACTGAAAAATTAAATTTTACGATAAGGCTGGGTGAGTTATAAATTGCTAGAACTTTAATTTGAAACGATTTTCAATTTTTTATCATACTTTTTAAATAACATTATCATCAAAATAGATTTTAGTCATTGAACATGCCACATCTATATATTAATATGCGAGCGTCTATCTACCTGTGTAACGCTCT
>OY744550.1:41776471-41778971 GCA_963556195.1 Sepiola atlantica
TGTGTGTGTGTTTACAAAATATATTACATTGACAAACTAGGAATCAATTTTATATTTATTTTTTAAATTAAAAAAAAATGGGGTTAATCTCATTATAAATTCTTCTGACCAATATCTATGTCTAAATCTTCAGCGTTTGCGATCATCTCTCAACATTTATAATGTCAGCACTGTCATGATATTAATCCTTGTCTCTGAGCTATCGATACAGTTGGAAGCCACTTTTACTTTAAGATTTTTCCAACATATAATGAAATTGAGAAATCCGAAGTTTTATGCTTTCAACGGAACTTGAGTAATATGTACTGGAAACTTACTTGAAAATCATCTATATATAACTTCTTATTCACTATGGAAAATGAATTTTATAAATTAAAAACAAAAAATAAAAAAGCAAACAAACCAGTGCTTACATACATACATCCATGCATACATACAAACATACATACATAAATACATACACATGTGAAAGCGTGTATGTCTATGCATATATATATATATACATACATATACACACACACATATGTATATATATATATTCAAGAAGAGGGATAGAGCTTTCAAAATCAGAGCAAAACTAAAATAAAATAGATGCTGTACAAATAGTTTTCAATATCCTATTGAATAGATATATATATATATATATATATATATATATATATATATATATATATATATATTTATATTAGTCCTTCATTAAATCCACATAAAATGTTATAAGGAGATATAATTTTTTATGTATCAATTTTCAGTATTAAATTCAACAGTGCTCGATATGTAAGTAGAGCTAGGTATTAAGCTATGAAAATATATTTATGGCAATTAAGCTACACAGAGGCTCCCATGTTTCATCTCCGGGGCAAATCTTTAGGCTAAAATGCAGGCATTTTAGCCTGAAGATTCTCCCCGGGGATGAAACGCGAGAGCATCTGTGTAGCTTAATTGCCATAAATATATTTTCATAGCTGACTATATATATATATATATATATATATATATATATATATATATATATATATAGAAATGAATAAATGCCAATTTGTTTTTCATTCATCACAACTATATTACCATTAAAACGGGTTACTCTAATTTAAATGAATAATATTCTTTTGAAATACTGTATATATATATATAGTAACAAGCAAAAGTTTTTGTTTACCTCATTTGCATAACTATTTATTTTAACAGCTTCTAATTAATTAATGCTTGGTGTTATTCAGTCGTAATTTGATTTATTGCCCTATTTTAGTATATATATATATATATATATATATATATATATATATATAATGGAATAGATTCCCTTATATTAACAGCAATTAATTAAAGTGATTACATAAAAAAGGGATGAATTACCAAAATCATGGTCATTACTTTTCAAAGGAATGCTCAAAAAATTACTTCTTCATAAGTTAATTTTCATATCTATATCTTTTAAACATGTTCGATTTTATTATTTATGCCTCTCTATATATGCAATAGTTTTGTCGATAATTTAATCGTAATTAATTCAAGTAATTAACTCCCCCCTCCGCCTACAACCCCCACCATCACCACCACAGAAAAAGGCGATTATGTGTGAACATTTTGCAAAAGTTATCAGAAGAAAAAAATTACAAAACAAAAAAAAATATTTTGAGAATTTAGAGTGGAGGATCAGTTTCACATAAATTTAATGTAAAATGTTCATTCATTTCCAAGCCATTCTAGTATTTTAGGGCAGTTAACAAAAATATTTTGGCTATGGGAGATAAATTCTGTCCTGTTTTTTGTGGATGATTGGGATTCTACAGTTTTAGGTGATTACATGTGGGTTTGTGACTTTGCTACTCACACATAAGTTTAGTGGTAAAAAAATGTGTGTGCCCTAAAATGTTAGAATAGCCCAGAAGTGGGGATCAATTTACATAAAATTTATATATGATACCTCCCTAAGTTCTCAAATAACTTTTCATGGTTTTCACGTGTAATCACCTAAAAAAAGTAGAATCTCATTTTTGTTAGGGGGTGGGATGATTCAGAAGAGGGTGTTAATCTATACCTAGATTTATTTTTTAATCATAATTTTTTTTAACTGTACGTCCTCACACTGGCTTTTAAAAAAATCTTTTTTTTTTCATTTTAATCATTGTATTAGTTTTAGTAGCGTTTATTTTTTTCAATGAAAAATACCTAACTTCTTTAAATAATTAAATAACTTCTATAACAAAATAGCTAATTAAATACCTTATTTTTAAGGTGTAAATAAAAAATATTAAAAGTTTGTTAAAGTTATTGTTTATAATATTTTCAGCTAAATCCCAATTTACTATCATTACTGACATGTTGTCTGAGTAAAACATTGTAACTATACTTCCACATAATCACTGTTTCTTAAAATTGCTTTCTTTTAAATATTAAGCATTTAATGGGTTTAATTGCGTTTACATTTGTTTTTAAAATTAATAAATACTTTTCTTTTAAAATTAGCTAATCAAATATCGTATTTTTAAAGAGTAAT
>OY744550.1:41781471-41784054 GCA_963556195.1 Sepiola atlantica
ATATATATATGTATGTATATACATATATATATATGTATGTATATACATATATATATATGTATGTATATACATATATATATATGTATGTATATACATATATATATATGTATGTATATACATATATATATATGTATGTATGTGATTTTATGAAGGCTTACCAAATCATTCCTTTCAAGACACCAATGATCACCATTAAAGATATTTTTTCTTACAAATACTATTTATTCAAATTAAATGTTTTTTTCCTACACGTGTTTCACTACCAAGCAGTTACTTGCTTGGCAGATCATCAGGGAAATTAAATGTCTGGAATACTGGTTTCAACTGCCGACAAAACACAATGTGGCGTTGTAATAGTTGAGGTCACTTAAGAAGAGAAGAGAAGAGGAAAAAAATAAAAATAAAAATAAAAGTCAAACTTAAAAAGCAAGGAAGAACAACGATAAAAAAAGAAAGTCCTAGAAAAGTCTTAGAAAAGTAGCTTGTGCATTATTTCTTCCACCAAGCCAACAAGCAAATAATCGGTCCCAAATACATTCAATAAAACCACAAAACCGGAACAATGTGCGATAATACACTTTTCACGTCGGCCGGTACAATGATGAATAAATCCCCCCCCCCCACAATAAAACAAAAGAACTAAATCATTTAATTTGAATAAATAGTATTTGTAAGAAAAAATATCTTTAATGGTGATCATTGGTGTCTTGAAAGGAATGATTTGGTAAGCCTTCATAAAATCACATATAAATGCTCTGTACTCTGTAATCGAGTATCATCGAGCTTGTTTTTTATTGGAACAACCCCGGTCTTCACTGAATGATCTATTTTATAAGTGAAAAATCTAAATCTATATATGTATGTATATACATATATATATGTATGTATATACATATGTATATATGTATGTATATACATATGTATATATGTATGTATATACATATGTATATATGTATGTATATACATATGTATATATGTATGTATATACATATGTATATATGTATCTATATACATATGTATATATGTATGTATATACATATGTATATATGTATCTATATACATATGTATATATGTATCTATATACATATGTATATATGTATCTATATACATATGTATATATGTATCTATATACATATGTATCTATATACATATGTATATATGTATCTATATACATATGTATGTATATACATATGTATATATGTATGTATATATGTATGTATATACATATGTATATATGTATGTATATATGTATGTATATACATATGTATATATGTATGTATATACATATGTATATATGTATGTATATACATATGTATATATGTATGTATATACATATGTATATATATACATATGTATATATGTATGTATATACATATGTATATATGTATGTATATATGTATGTATATACATATGTATATATGTATGTATATATGTATGTATATACATATGTATATATGTATGTATATACATATGTATATATGTATGTATATACATATGTATATATGTATGTATATACATATGTATATATGTATGTATATACATATGTATATATGTATGTATATACATATGTATATATGTATGTATATACATATGTATATATGTATGTATATACATATGTATATATGTATGTATATACATATGTATATATGTATGTATATACATATGTATATATGTATGTATATACATATGTATATATGTATGTATATATGTATGTATATACATATGTATATATGTATGTATATACATATGTATGTATGTATGTATTTACATATGTATATATATGTATGTATTTACATATGTATATATATGTATGTATTTACATATGTATATATATGTATGTATATACATATGTATATATATGTATGTATATACATATGTACAGGGTGGGCCAAAATGAGGGTCCTATCTTTAAATTTGAATAACTTGAATTTGAATAACTTCCACAAAATAAAAGTTAAACTCACCAAACTTTATGTGTGTGTAGACTGACCCTTCCGAGATTTTTTGAAATAAACAAAACAAATTTTAGCCGAAAAACACTTCTTAAAACTTACAAAAACTAAAGTATTGTTTTTTACACTGTTTTGAGTTTTTTAAGCAAAAATAATGTTTTCTAAATGAGGGTACGTTCCTTAGGGCTAATACGGCTCATGCTTGCTTCGGAAGGGGTCTTTTACTTATTCTAAAAAAAAAATTTTTTTTAAAATCAATAAATAAAAAAGTTATGAATTTTAAAAAATAGGACCCTTATGTTTGCCCACCCTGTATATGTATATATACATACATATGTATATATACATATATATATGTATATACATACATATATACATACATATATGTATGTATATACATACATATATACATACATATGTATATATACATACACATATATATACATGTATATATACATACATATGTATATATACATATGTGTATATACATGTGTATATGTATATACATATGTGTATATACATGTGTATATGTATATGCATACATATTTGTATATACATGTGTATATGTATATGCATACATATTTGTATATACATGTGTATATGTATATGCATACATATTTGTATATACATG
>OY744550.1:41794254-41836754 GCA_963556195.1 Sepiola atlantica
GCAATCACCAATAAAAATAATTACATAAAAATACATTTAATATTTAGGTGATAAAAATCATACATATTTCTAGACAGAGCGTCTTGGTCTGATGGTAAAACGCTGGACTATAGACATCAATATCGAATGTTCGATCCTTGTCTAAGTTAGCCATGCTGATGACGGCTGTGAGCCAGAAACACGTGTCCATGGATTACTTTTATGTACGTATAAAATTAATAAAAATATATATATATATATATATATATATATATATATTTATATATATATGGCCTCCTCCCTATTTTAAAGCACCACGTGGGGTCATGGGAAGAGACTTAATTGCTTGAGAACAGGAATGGATGGGGCTATAAAACCGACTTATCTATAAATATGGTGAGGAGAACCATACGATTTAGCATTGCCTTGTCTGACCTCTACTACCCAACCAATGCAGGTAGAGTTCAATAATAATGAAAACGAACTATCTAAAGAAATGGGAGACTGCTGTCATATAAGAACATGCGTCAAAGACACAAAATGAATTAATGAGTGCGATCATAGAAATAAAATTAAGTGAATGTATTTTTTGTTTGGTTAAAAAAAACAATCGAATTATAAATTAGTTCGTCTATCAAATGTTTGATCTAAACAAGTTTTTTAATTTCTAGTTCTAAATTATTATAAAAATCATTTAGGTGTTAAAGTTTGTGGAATGGTGGAGTGATAAGCCCCCCCCCCCCATTTTATAAAATACTTTTGTTCAACCCAAACAAGGCATATTGCCACTGAAGCGTAAAACGAAATGCTACTGTGATATGGGCCAGATTTATGGGCAAATTAGAAAAAAAATTTTTTATGGAAATCGCTCTAGACAGGGCATGAAGCCACTGGATGTAAGGAGCTAAAAAAAATACTACTTTAAGGTCAAAAACTAGCCAGCGATAAGTGTTAGATGGATAGATTCCGACCCATAAAACAGCAATTCTTCCCTCTTTGTCAGAATCATCGCTCATGGAATGTGAGGACTAAAGGACAAAGTAAGGAAAGCGAGAGTTACGAGGCTGCCGAAAATAAACTGAAAGGTTCGCCTATTTGATTTATGTATTCAACAGAATCATGGCCCACACACTAAACGTTATGGCTAAATTATGTATTTCATTATTTAAAACTTCTTTTAATAAATAAATTATAAGTGTTTATGATTTATAATCGTTTGGTTATATTTTCATACTTACAATGAATAATTTGCTGGATAAATCTTAAAGGAAATCCGTAAAAATACAGATATAAGTGCAATTTTTCATCTGTTTTAAAAAATTGTTTTTAATGTAGTTTAGTAGTTCAATTAAGTACATTTTTACAATGAAATAACAGCCACGCTCATTCCGATATATTTTATCCATGAACAGGAACACTCTGCTAAATAAATATGAAACTTAACACAACTGATACTTCAATCGATTATTATTATTATTATTATTATTATTATTATTATTATTATTATTATTATTATTATTATTATTATTATTATTATTATTATTATTATTATTATTATTATTATTATTATTATTATTATTATTATTATTATTATTATTATTATTATTATTATTATTATTATTATTATTATTATTATTATTATTATTATTATTATTATTATTATTATTATTATTATTATTATTATTATTATTAGTAGTAGTAGTAGTAGTAGTAGTAGTAGTTTTGGTTTTCTTTTTGACTGACTTTCATCAGCTGCCTTCAGCTTTGTATTAAACTAAATTTCACTATTTCAGCTTTCTCTACCCACCCCCTCTCTGTTTTTTTTTTTTTTTACATTAATCTAAATTCATTATTTTATGTTGAATATAAATATAATAGTCTATCCGTAACATTTTTTAAAGATTTATTTTCTCAATGCAAATGGAATTTATTTCAATTACTAAATTTTAATTCATTTCATTCAATTAATTAATTTCCATCTCTTTTAGATTTAACATTACATTAATTTAATCAAATTGATTAATTTAAAATATGATATCCCATGGGAAATTTTCATAAGTATCAAACATACATTTACTTAATATCATATTTTTGTAAAACTAACCCCAGTCAAGTGTAATACTATTTTAAATTTTTTAATTAATTCTTTTAATGTTTTGTCCGGTTATTGTAGTAAGTCACCATTTTAAAAAGCGATTCTAGCATATCGTCTATATTCTTTCTTTTTTTTTTTGCATTTAATTGACTTTCATTTCTTTTTTTTTTTTTAATTTAATTTCTTCAGGTTTGGTCTCTGCCTATCTGTAACCGAAACTATGTCATTGCGTTCTTCAAAACTATTTTTATTGACCTCCTCTCCAGGAGGTAAGACACAAGGTCAGGTGTGGAAAGCCAGCGCTCTAGGATTAGCGCACTCTGGCCTACAAATAATGCCTTAGCAGCCCCGTCGGCATCCCCCGGTAGGGCGCCTTACCAGCCCTGTCGGCATTCCCCGGCAGGGCGCCTTACCAGCCCCGTCGGCATTCCCCGGCAGGGCGCCTCAGGCGATTAGCAATAAACTAACCCCTTATCAAAGTGAAGGTAAAGCCTGGGAGGGTGGACCTCCTGAGACTGAACAGAACCATACCTCAGCCCGACAGCAACTAAGTCACTGTCGGATTATGTATCTCCGACTGGTAAGAACACACCTACTGGGGGTTAGAGTATATTCCTTAATAGATACATGAATACATGAATTTCAAATTTACACCCACATCATTATTTGTCAGAGGAAACGCATTCATTCATTTAAACAATGGTCTTAAGATGACATAAATATCCTCCTTTTTTTTTCATTCACACATTTATGGTGTTATCTCTTTGTAAACGCGGTCACTGAGTTCAGACTATGAATACCTATTTACTTGCCTCCCCATGGGGGGGGGGGCAGAAATAAACTCACGGTCGGTTTCTAATGTGGGGAAAATCCAGCTCCCTTAAAAAAGAGCACTCTGGATTGGGACAAAAAAAAATCTTTAAAAAATAATACCTCGGTCTAGAAAGATTTCTCCTTCACTGACCGAGGACAGAAAAGATGAAGTGTAGTATGAGAAAACTTTGCTCCTAGCCAAAAGGCCAATTTGAAATAAAGGGGAGTGGGGTAAAGTAATTTAAGTTACCGTAAAAGTCTATAGTTTTTTTGTTTTTTTTTAACAAATAAAATAAATACTTTTATACACAGTCATTTATTAATCAGTAAATACTAAAAATTTCATCAAGATCGGATGATTCTCTGATTTTTGGTTTTTGGTCATTTTTTTTTCAATCCAGGGTATTTATTTTTTTTGTTGAAAAAACAAAACAAAGTATTTTCAATTTCATCGGCCGTCCTTGCATAACAACTTTTTTTCTTTCTTCTTCTTTAGTAAATAACATGCATTTTGAGCATGTTTGGCTTTCTTCAAATGTTATTTTGAGAAAAATATTGTAGTTTTGAAAAAAAATATATTATAGGTTTGAAAAAGAATGGACCCACATTTTTTTTTTCAAAACTACAATATATTTTTAAAAACTACAATATTTTTCTCAAAATAACATCTGAAGAGAGCCAAACATGCTCGAAACATGTGTTATAAAAATATAAACACCAAATTAAAAAAAAAATGCAAAATATTAAATAATAAACAAATTTTTACAATTAATAAATGTTGGTAGCTCCACTTCAAAAATATGTACAAATATAAAATTCTTATGGAATGAAGTAAATTACTAGCTTGTTTGATATGAAGGTACAAAAGAATGAGATATTTTTTTAATATAAGAATTGGCAGGATAGAGAACTATCTGAGATAGAGAGATATATCCAGAATTTATTAGTGAAGTGTGCCCCAGAAAAGGGGACAGTAGCTGGAGATCAAGGAAAACAATCATGCGGAGAGGGTAGGGTCACATGATCTGAAAAATGCCAGGCAAGAAACTATCAGTCATCATATGTTGTTTACTGTCTCTGAACATACATCATTTACATGCTCTCTATCATTGATATTGAGCACTCTACCAAATAGAGCAAATAATTGAAATACACTCCCACACACACACATATATATATATATATATATATATATATAATCCCTATGAAATGAAAAAGTGTACTAGCTTGTTTAATATGGAAGTGAGAGAGAGAGAGAGAGAGATTTTGATCTTCTCGAAGGATTGGCAGGATAGAAGACCGTGAGAGTGAGAGATATTCCGAATCAGAATGTATCATTGAAGTGTGCGCCGGAAAGGGGGACAGTAGCTGGAGATCAGGAAAGATTGAAATTCTTTTAGAAAGAATAAGTGTTTTAGTTTGAAAAATAAAAATAAAATATTTGAACAAAATTAAAGGAAAGATAGACGAAAAACCAAAATAAATTAAAACATCATCAACAACAACAACAACAAAACAAAAGTCATGGATATTGTAGAGAGTGCTTCGTATGAGAAAAAGATTTGAAAGCAGCGAGTTGGAAACAGCGTCATCTATCCCTGGAAATCATAAACCCTCCAAGAAAGGGATTAAGCGAAACTGATGAGGAGGAATCGCAGAAAATACACAGACAAGAAAAGAAAAAAGAAAAGAAGAAAAGAAGAAAAAAGCATACACACGAAAAGTAAAAATAAAAATACAAAAAAAATAACGTGAAAACAAAATCAATAGAAAATGAGAAATAAAAGACGAAAAAGATTTTAAAAATTTAAAGAAATAAAGAAGGTATAAAGTAACAAAAAATGTCAACACATTTGATTTAAATGAAACGGTTGAAATGACAGACTTGTACTGTGGGCTGTCATTTCTAATATGTGCATGCACACATGCATGGATCAATATGTGTGTGTGTGTGTGTGCTAACATATACAGAAATGATAGCCTGCATTCATGTGTATGCATATATGCAGAAGATAATGAATGCATCTTTATATGCATGTATGTATATGGATGTGTGTTTATTTATATATATATATATATATATAATGAAGATCTCAAAAAGATTTGAATCGAGTATATGTGAACTAACGTATAAACCTTTAAACTCCAATACTGCAAGTATTGCAGTATCGAAGTATACATATATATATATATATGTGTGTGTATAAAAACGAGAAAATTTAATATGATTCCTAATCGTCTCTGAAACGATCGTACACCAGACCATTGTTGACTTTCAATTCTTGGAAGTATAACAAATAATGTTATAAATCTTTTTTATTTATTTTTTTATTTATCAATATTCTCTCTCTCTCTCTCTAGAGGGAGGGAGGGAGGGAGAGAGAGAGATATAGATATATATAGTAATCCAAGTAAGTTTACATGTACAGGGTGAACATTCAGTGAATCCTTACTGTGTTTATATAGAAGTTTTCAATAATAAATGGAGCTGTTTATTTAGTATAAAATCTCTATTTAGCCAGAACATTATTTGGTTACACATTGCAGACATGTTTCAGTCAAAGCTGGGCCCAAAACTTTTCACTACACTTGCAAGAAGCGGAACACCTACACAAATAATTATGTATATATATAATCATGGGTTTTGTCCTGAAATGTGCCATTAATCCAGTGGCCGATGAAGGGGTGGTATCCAAATACTTATTGCTTCAGAAATCGCATGTATGGATAGCTGCTGAGTACATAATTGTATGATATTATCATTATTATTTTTATTATTATTACTACACCCATACATAATTATCAATAGGAATAATATTAAACTCGGTCATTGTTGTATGGAAAATATGCTAACAATAATAAGCACTCATAATACAAAAATAATTAATGGTAATGACACTAATAACGATACTGTTATTACTACGTTAACAGTAATAATAGTATTAATAATAATAGCAATTTATGGAATTGCAGAATCTAAAACCGATTTCCCATTGATGACTCAATGTTTAATACCTACATACAAAGCAACCATAAATAACAATATTAAGAGAAGGTATATATAGGAGCTACGGAAAATCCATTTAAGGATAGATATAGTTATCATATGATGACCTTTGAAAGGTAAAGATATAAAAATAGTATTTTTTTCCTTTTAAACAATGCTTCTATTATCAACAACCTTTTTTCCCATATGTACATGTAAATGAATTCTGCTGAATTTTCTGTCTTTTATTTTTGTGGAAATGAGAATTATCTCTCTTACTTGATTGTTTATAAAGTCAGGGAGAAGACTTTAGATTGAAGTGTTTCTATTTTTGTGTGTGTGTGGAACAACCTTTAGTATAAAAATAACAATCGATAATACTTTCGATATACTTATAGTAACACCCCTTGTAAGAATGACTTCTGAACAGTTTAATCATACTCAATTTCACTCAGCAGGATCACACACACATATATAATTAAGAGAATTATAAATTCAAAAAAGCTTTCGGAACTTTACTTTATCTTTGTGTTTGTAAGTATTGAAGAATTCAATGGAATATTTATTTCCTGTATAGAATTAATAAAGAATTTATGCATATACTTGCCAATTTTCTACATTTCTGTGAAAGTGATAATAAATTGAAATTTCTGAAACATATGTGCTCAAGAATAAATATTGTTGGTGTTGAATATTTCAAAGCATGATTAAAAACATTAATTATGCCATAGATTTGAGTTATATATATATATATATATATATATATATATATATATATATATATATATATATATATATATTCAAAATTAATTATAATATTTATGATAATAGTTTCAGGGATAGCCTTACGAATAGTATCCAAAGCTAAGATGTTCTCCCTCTAATGAAAAAAATATTGTTTTCGAAATGTCCAGATGTATGGGATCATAATTCTTTCAGTTGAATATAGAAGAGTAAATAAACAATTTTGTATGTTCAATTTTGAATAAAATCGTTGTATATATATATATATATATATATATATATATATATATATATATATATATATACTTTATGTATTTCCAACATACGAGCAAGAGAGATAAAAAAAAACATAAGAAATAAAAAGAAAGCCGATATAAAAAAATCTGGTCATGGGAGATGGAGGGGAGATAAAAAAGACTGAAAGACGAGTAGAAAACACAAAGAGACGGTGAAAGAGAGAGAATGACAATTTAAACAGTAAAATATTAAGCTAAATGTAAAAATCAATGTCATATGTTTGTTTTTTTAAATTTTGTATCATTAAAATTTAATACGGCTTCACTAGCGAACATATACATAATATATAGATACTGATTTTAATATATGTGTCATTGAAAGAATATTAAAGTAGAAATATGTTTAACAACACTAGTGTGTGTGTGTGTATATATATATATATATATATATATATATATATATATATATATATATATATCAGGTTCCGAACATCATTTTTAGTTAAATGTTACATAAATGCACTTATGTTTGATCCTAGATCTCATCAGACCATTAAGTTAATTACTTCGATAACTCTAAAGCGATTTCTATTTATATATTTTCTCCATTCTGTCCATTCCGTTCCTCTGTTATTTTGGAAACCTTTGTTTTTGTCCATTTCATAAGCATCGGTTGAAAGAAGAAATAAGAGCAAAGAAAACACTTTAGACGATATCCAAAGCTATCGAAGGTGTTTTAGTATTTTTTTTTATTTTTACCCTCATTGCTACCCAAACATTACTCTTTGTTCCTCAAATCACCCGCCTCCCCCATGCATTTTCTGAATTGTTTAACCCTTTGTTATTCCTGTTTGCAACTCAATACAAGGTTTTGTTTTGAGATGTACTGCAAAGGGGTCTATAAGTGAACGCTACATTTATATATGTCTATACAACTTTTTGGGAAAATGGTATTTTACGTCAATCTTGAAACATTACTGCGTAAGGGGGGGGGGATAAAAAGAAGAACAAAAAAAAAAGTGGGAGAGAAGTGAAAAAGGAGGAAATTTCATTTTTGCAGGTGGAATTTTGACAACTTGCACATCAAAATAGTTGGGAAGTTTATGATGAAGAAAAATAAAAAAAATATATATGTGTGTGTGTTTCTTTGTATATGTGTGTATTATTTCTTTACTATTTCATAAATATATATATATATATATATATATATACTTATACAATAATCTATTACATATATATTTTCGGTATTTACTTCAACAGTGTTCAATACATAAATAGAGCCTTGTAGTAGTATAAAAAATATACTGATGGCAAGTGAGCTACACAAACACATTTAGCCTGATGATTTTATTCAAGAATGAAACAAACTTTTTTATGTAGCTTACTTTTGATATATATTGTAAGTTGCACGCTTATTTGTTTATTCTTTTTCAGTTTTTTTTATTCACTATTATTATATTTTTTCTCCAACATGTGCGCTTATGATTTTCCATTGACTGATTACACCTATATATATATATATATATATATGCTCTCTCCGGTCACATATTTTTGCTAGCCTGGGAGGATAATATCCTGGCTAATGAACATATACTACACTGGCCCCTAAAGGAGGGGGTAATGACTGGGAGGATGACATACATGACAAAAGAATAGATAGTACACTTAAAAATAGGATAGAAGAGATAATACTTGGAAAGATCCCACCATAAAAGGAGAAGGTAATGCCTGTGAGTATAGTCTCATGACAACAGAACAGATATACATCTCCCCCCCCCCCAGTAAAGGAGGATGCAATATCTGGGTGGATTCTCGTCCCCCCCCTCCAAATGGAGGACGTAATTCCTGGGAGGATGATTCTTTGGAAACAGAAACGATATTATACTACCTATCCCTATTAAAAGATAATGCGTTGATAGATTAATTCAAGAGGTTTTTTGTTCATTAATTTAAAACTGACTTGTCATAAAAACATTATTTTTTATTATTCCTTGACCTTTTGGATAAAAGTGCAGTATCTGTTCTCAGCATATTAGCGACATCCGACGTTGTACTATCGACGAAATTATATCGTATACTATCAGGAAATATGACAATAAAAATTAAAAATGCATATTCAAAGAATATTAACTTATTAGAAGATGTTTATGAAGTAAATATGCAAATTAATTAATCATAATGTTAATTAGTGGTGTTTTCAGTTTACCATATATACGAGATTTCAAAGTAATATGCTGTATCATAGAATTAAATAATCATACTCAGTTTTGATAGATGGAAAACGCACATATATTCATATATATCTATCACATTTATTCATATATATATATATATATATATATATATATATATCAACTTTTATTCATGTATATATATAGAAATGAATAAATGTGATATATATAAATATATATGAATAAATGATATATATATATATATATATATATGAATAAATGTGATATATATATGAATAAATGTGATATATATATATATTTATATGAATAAATGTGATATATATATATATTAATAAATGTGATATATATATATATATATGAATAAATGTGATATATATATATGACTAAATGTGATATATATATATATATATATATGAATAAATGTGATATATATATATATGAATAAATGTGATATATATATGAATAAATGTGATATATATATATATATATGAATAAATGTGATATATATATGAATAAATGTGATATATATATATGAATAAATGTGATATATATATATATATATATATATGAATAAATGTGATATATATATATGAATAAATGTGATATATATATATGAATAAATGTGATATATATATATATATATATATATATAAATGTTATATGTATATATATATGAATAAATGTGATATATATATATATGAATAAATGTGATCTATATATATATATATATATGAATAAATGTGATCTATATATATATATATATATGAATAAATGTGATATATATATATATATATGAATAAATGTGATATATATATATATGAATAAATGTGATATATATATATATATATGAATAAATGTGATATATATGTGTATATATATATGAATAAATGTGATATATATGTATATATATATATATATGAATAAATGTGATCTATATGTATAATATATATATATATAAATAAATGTGATATATATATATATATGAATAAATGTGATATATATATATATATATTAATAAATGTGATATATATATATATATATGAATAAATGTGATATATATATAAATATATATATATATATGAATAAATGTGATATATATATAAATATATATAAATATATATATGAATAAATGTGATATATATATATATATATATATGAATAAATGTGATATATATATATATAAATATATATAAATATATATATGAATAAATGTGATATATATATATATATATATATGAATAAATGTGATATATATATATATATATATATATATATATATGAATAAATGTGATATATATATATATATATATATGAATAAATGTGATATATATATATATATATATATATATGAATAAATGTGATATATATATATATATATGAATAAATGTGATATATATATATATATGAATAAATGTGATATATATATATATATGAATAAATGCGATATATGTATATATATATATATATCGTACATGTATTGGTTTCTGTAAATGTAAATCCGTAGAAACTGAAGTGTTTATAAAAAGTGCTCAATACCAAGTAGAGCTGTTTATAAGTATAAATTTTTATTTATACAAACATTATTGGTTACATATGTGCATACATGTTTCGGTTGCACTTTCCCAAGAAAGTCAACCTCATCAGACCGAGAATCTTTCAGGATTTATTCATATATATATATATATATATATATATGAATAAATGTGATATATATATATATATATATATATATATATATATATGAATAAATGTGATATATATATATATATATGAATAAATGTGATATATATATATATATATATGAATAAATGTGATATATATATATATATGAATAAATGTGATATATATATATATATATATATATAAATAAATGTGATATATATATATATACTACATATATATTTACCACCCGGACAATCTGCATATCTTTTTTACGGAACTTTTCTTTTCATTAACTGCGTTTTTTTTAATAATAATTTTTAAAAAAAATAATTTTCATATTTTTCAAATATTTGAACTTTGGTTTTTTCGAAAGCCAACTTATCCATCTGTATTTCTCCTCTGATGATAAGATCTCGATCTTTGAAAAGCTTTGGCTTAAGGAAAGAATAATAAACACTAGTTTATTACTGAATACACCTTGCATTGAACAATTGAAATTTGAAATAAATTTGGACAATCGTCTCATATTTATCACTCTTTTTTCTTCTATCTATCTCTCTCTTTATATATATATATATATATATATATATATGAATAAAGTTGATATATATATGAATAAATGTTATATATATACATGAATAAATGTTATATATATATATATATATATGAATGTTATATATATATATGTATAAATGTGATATATATATATATATGAATAAATGTGATACATATATATATGAATAAATGTGATATATATATATATATATATGAATAAATGTGATACATATATATATGAATAAATGTGATATATATATATGAATAAATGTGATACATATATATATGAATAAATGTGATATATATATATGAATAAATGTGATACATATATATATGAATAAATGTGATATATATATATATAGGAATAAATGTGATACATATATATATGAATAAATGTGATACATATATATATGAATAAATGTGATACATATATATATGAATAAATGTGATATATATATGAATAAATGTTATATATATATATATGAATAAATGTTATATATATATATATGAATAAATGTTATATATATATATATGAATAAATGTGAAATATATATATATATATATATATATATATATATATATGAATAAATGTGAAATATATATATATATATATATATGAATAAATTTGAAATATATATATATATATATATATGAATAAATGTGAAATATATATATATATATGAATAAATGTGAAATATATATATATATATATATGAATAAATGTGATATATATATATATATGAATAAATGTGAAATATATATATATATATATATATATATATATATGAATAAATGTGAAATATATATATATATATATATATATATATATGAATAGATGTGAAATATATATATATAATATATAATATATATGTATATGAATAAATGTGAAATATATATATATATATATATGAATAAATGTGAAATATATATATATATATATGAATAAATGTGATATATATATATATATATATATGAATAAATGTGAAATATATATATATATATATATATGAATAAATGTGAAATATATATATATGAATATATGTGAAATATATATATATATATATATGAATTAATGTGAAATATATATATATATGAATAAATGTGAAACATATATATATGAATAAATGTGAAACATATATATATATGAATAAATGTGAGACATATATATATATATATATGAATAAATGTGAAACATATATCTATATATGCGAATAAATGTGAAATATATATAGATATGTGTGAATAAATGTGAAATATATATATATCTATATATATGAATAAATGTGAAATATATATATATATGCGAATAAATGTGAAAATATATATATATGGTCTATTTCTTAGTTTATCTAACTTTCAGATTAAAAAGCCAAATTAAATTTTACAAAATAGAAAAACTATATCTCTCTAATATACTCATTATGTCATAGGGTCAATTGATCCTAACCCTAACCCAACCCCCAGATTACTTTAAAAATCCTATTTTAAAAAATAATTTCATTATAAAATTATTCCCCAAGGAAACAAGTCAGTGACTACCATCGTCTCGAAATAACTTTAAAAAAATGTTATTTAATAATTTCATTGTGAAATTAAATTCCACCTTAATGAATTTTTGTTTTGTTAGTTTTAGTTAAAATATAATTCAATTACAATAACTCAGTTTAAAATAATCTTAAAAACATTATTATACGATAAAAAAAAATAGAAATAATATTTTGCATTAAAATCAATTTAGTGGCAGACATGTACGTAACTAACTGATCACCCACCTAAAAGTGAAACAAGTTTTCCAAACAAAGTTTTGTATTATGCTTCTAAATTTTTAGATGAGGATTATTCGAACTACTGTTCTCATCTTGAGTGTTATCATCCCAACGTTTCGACTGCTGTAACCTCCGGCCTTCTTCAGGTGTATCTTTTTTAACTCGGGAATATTTGTGTTCGAAAAAATACACCTGAAGAAGGCTGAAGGTTACAGCGGCCAAAACGTTGCAACGATACCACTCAAGGTGAGAACAATAGTCCAAATAATCGAAATTAGACAAAATTTTGTATAATCTCAAAATTTACTAATCTGAATAATAATTTTTTTTAATTCAGTTTTAACGAGCACTCTGTGTCGTTTATGTACTCGAGTTGGCTTTACATTTTATTAATAAATAATTTCAAAATGTCTATTAAATTAGAAAGCATCTATAAAAAAAATTGCATGGAATGCTACACACAGAAAATAATTAATTTTGAAATGTTTAACTACAGGTAATGACTTCTGTTCAGACTCTTAAGACAATGGATACCACCTGTAAGGTTGGGTTAGGGTGTAATTGTGAAGCAAGGGTTGCGCAATCCCAACCACACCTCTCCTGAATCGGCACTGTCTGATTCCATTATCAAGCAGAAGTCAAAGACGGCTGGAAACAATTGCTGAGAGAAGCAAAAAGCACATACAGTACCTGGTATTCCCAAATGGTCACCCATTTTACTACTGACTAGGCTCAATGTTGCTTAACTTTGGTGATCTAATGAGAACCGGTGTGTCAACGTGATTATGTCATATGGGTATTTATGAAAAAAGAAATTCTCCTTATTTTAATTCTGTCGACCTTTGAAATAAAATTAATTTGAAAAAAAAAAAAGAAGAATTTTAATAACATTTTTATATTTTATTCAATAAATATTATCATCATAAAATATTAATTAAAAATATATACTTGTTTACATTAACAATTAGCAGAAAAGGTTTACCCCATAATAATAATTGATATGTTTTTTGTAATTTCATTTCTTTATTACTATTTATTTAAATGAATATGTTTATCATATGCGTTATATTGAAAATGGTTTAAGCAATATACACATTCAGGAGATTTCCATTTTCGTTTTTGTCTATGTAATGTTTAAAATGCTGTATAATGGCTTTTATCTTTATATTATGATATTATTATTATTAGAAATTTACCATGATAATAAAAAAGCCTTTTTACCAAAAACTGTTTTGGGTGATACCTAAGCAGAATATATATTGGGGTTTTAGCCACACGCACACACACACATACATGCATACTAATTAATAAAATCGAAGTTTAAGTTACATAGAGACGAATAACACACAATAAAAAATGAGACTTACTAAATAAAAAAAATAACGTAATGTTTTGTTTTAGTAAAAAGAATAATAAAAAAAAGCAGTAAAACTGCAATTAGCTATACATTAAAAATAATTGTAAACTTGGCCCTTGTGAGGAGGCAAGTACATAGAGAACTACAAAGAAATCTCTTATAAACTTGGAATTAATTTGAAATTCAAACAAATTATGCCACAACCTTACCGTCCAAGAAAATGATAAAGAACAGCTACATCAAATTCTCTATTTTCACATCCCACAATGTCACCGGTAAAGAAACCACTTTCTTATGAATTTTGAATTACTTGGAAATTCATACAAATTATGACATCATCTACAACCATTAAAATGAATAAAGGGCAGATAATTTCCTATTTTTACATCATACACTGTCATCGGCAAAAAAATCTGTTTTTATGAATCTCAGTTCACTTTTAAATTCATACGAATTATAACACCAGCTACCAACAACAAAATAAAAAAAATAAAGGACAGATAACTCTCATTCCCTTTGTTTTCGTGTACAAATTGTTTTGTTTGGCATGAATTTATGCCAGAATTGTCAATAACATAGTGAATGTTAATTACATCCCAGTGCATAATTATGTGTTTGGTTTAATTTATAAATTTAAATGCCTAATTAATGTATATGTTGAGAAAAGGAAGCGTGCGCATGGTAAATAAAAATAAATTCTTAAGTAAATATGTACTAAGCGAATGTAGATGCCATTTTGAATTTTGAATGTGTAACAAACAGTGAA
This sequence comes from Sepiola atlantica, assembly GCA_963556195.1. Lineage (NCBI taxonomy): Eukaryota > Metazoa > Mollusca > Cephalopoda > Sepiida > Sepiolidae > Sepiola > Sepiola atlantica. The sequence continues at coordinate 41,809,406 of OY744550.1, forward strand.
TCTCTGTAACTTTCTATTACTGAAAGAATAATCGGGTTGAATAGAACATATAGACGATGAAGGCGATTTGAATTTCAATTTTTTCTAGCAAATAAAACAATCTTAATTTTCAAACATGACTGGCTAGCTAGAATCAAACGTCAATTTGGCCAAATCATCTCTTTGTTTGACTTTGAAAATCCGACAAAATAACTTTATATTCTCTCTCTCTCTCTCTCTCTCTCTCTCTCTCTCTCTCTCTCTCTCTCTTATATATATATATATATATATATATATATATATATATATACTAGCAGGGCTACCCGGTGTTGCCTGGGGTAAAAGTACAACATGTTTCCATGAAAACTTCTATCTATCTCCCCCTTCTCTGTTTTCCACTGATGCTACCAGATCAGGCTGATGAAGATATTGGCTTCCTGACCCAAAATGCACCATACATTGATGTTTTATTGTTTTTTTCCTTCTTTGCAAAACTCAATCATGTTCTGCAAAACCCAAAACAACAATTTCCCTCCCTTCCCTCTCACCCTCTCCCTCCATTCCCCCCCCCCTCTTTCACTCGACCAAACATCATGAATAAATATTTGAAGATATAAAGAACTTGAAGCATAAAAACTTTCACCAAAATGACTGGATTCAGCATTAAATGACCCTAGGAGGGTTGATATGCCGTAAAACAAAATAACCAAACTAAACACCATGAATAAATAATTAAAGATATAAAGAACTTGAAGCATAAAAACTTTTACCAAACTGGCTGGATTTGTCATTAAATAACACAAAAAGACAATCCTCTGTTTTCCCCCCTCCTTTTCTCATCCCCATCTTCTCCACTCAACCCATTCCTCTCTCTGTATATACAGCCGTTTTGATATATTATTCGAGGAATGAGAAATAACTCATTAGAAAAAAAATCAGAGTTACTTCCCTTTAATTAGTACATCAATTGTCTGGGAAATAAAGCCACCTGACGAAACCTGGCACTGGTTATCCTCAAATAATTTTTTTTTTTTAATTTTAGATATTATACCACCGAGGCAATGCTGATTAAGAAAATATAAACTTTGTGGGTCTTTGTTTAGTAGTTTGGGACTTTTAGCTGGACATAATACACACAAACACACGAATGCCTTTTATGTAATAGAAGATAAAATTAATGCTGATAAGATAAATTCACATATGCTTTTGTTGTAATTTTAAAGTGTGTTTCACGGCTGAAAATGATTAACTGATTCACATTTGACAAATAAGGAATTGCCTTATAGAAAATATAAAAGCATGTAAATTTCATTTTCAACTCTGTATTCTAATAATCTAAGTTTTAATATTTCGAGCAGTCCTTCACTCTTTATCAAAAACTGTACATTTTCAACTCTGTGAAATGCTCATTCTTTGTCTCAATGTAGGAAAGGTTGGTCCATGTGAAATAACTCTAATGAAGACCAAAGAGAACAATTACTTTTTTAAAACTTCAACCTATTGTAATTACTTTTGAGAACAAATAATTCCGTCAGTCAACAGTTTCATTTAAAAACGAAATTCTTCTCAGTTTGTAAAAACACTGGCATCGGAGTTTAAACCTGATTTCTGTGTGTTTAGTTTTAAAATTCATTTTATCTCTTTTTGTTTGCATGCATATGTGGACATAAATTTTGTCTCTTAAAATACATTACATATTATCTCGTGTATGGTCTTATATATTATGTGGTGTATGGGAGTATGGTGTTTATCATACGCCAAATCATTGTTGATCTTGAATTCTTGGAACTGTAATAAATAATCTTATAAATTTATTTGTCTCAACTTTCTCCCTCTTTCTCTCTCTCTCTGTCTCACTCTCTCTCTGTCTCACTCTCTCTCTTTCTCTCTCTCTCTTTTTAATAATTATTAATTAGTTTTACCTACAGACACTAGTGTTTCATGCTATATGCTATCATCAGTCTAAGAAATATTAATTACTGCTGGTAATAAGGATTCGACCCCATTCACAAAGTCACCTTCGACTCTGCAGGCTGAGGTCTTACCCCCAAACCACCATTAATCAATACGGAAAGAAGGGAATTTAAAGTCTATAATGTAAAATCAGGGGACACGTAAGATCATCATTTTTTTTTTGTGTTTATCCAGTGCAGCATATTCTGCACTGGATTTCTCTCATCACCATGCAGGGCGAGGTCGAGTTGATGTCCAGCCGTCTTGAGATCTTCATATAAGCTATCCAAGCACCTTTGTTTCGGCTGTCCCCTTGACCTTTTCCCAGGGATCTCTATCTTGAATCCCATTGTTTTCGTGATGGGATGATCGTTTGCTCATAGTACATATTCGTATTAGCACAGATGGTGTTCCCTCATTTTGTCTGAGATCATAATGGTGGCGACATTTTGGACATGGTCGAACCCAGTCAAACCTGCAATATCTTAGCCTCCGTGGCCAATAGTCTTGTGTCTGCTTCCTTTGTTTATGGGCAGAGACGTACCTGTGACTCACTGGGTCACAAATAGTCTGTATTTTATGTTTATTAAAGTATATGAGAAAAAAGCCTTGGGGAAACAAACTTTGATTAACTCACATTTAGTATAATATATGTTATACTAGAAGAATACCTGTCCCCAAACGGGTAAAATGAATTCCCACAACAGAACAATTTTGCACCACTTTTATGTCCTCTTGCAAAGATTAAAACCAAGATATAATGCTACTAAACCTTAAGTCTAGAATACTTATTCCAATTTTGATAGAGATCCATTACATGATTTTGATTCTAGAAAATATCTAAAATTTAAAGCTTAAGATTAAGGGTCTTAAGAAGAAAATTAAAATTCAGAGAATCTTGTTTAATTGACTATGGATCCAATTTAATGCAAATATGAAATATTTGAATATTCAAATGGGAGGTTATGCCTATATTATACCCCCTAAATACACTTCTAAATAACCCCCAAAAACTGATATTTGGGGAATATTTATTAATTGATGTCTAATGCCTATTATTAAAATTTCACAAAATTCGGAGGTATCTGAATTTTCACAAAGGAACTCCAGCTCCTTTTTACCTACTTTGTCTAAAACTAAATTCAACTAAATATCACCTGCATTATGCAACCTAGCAGCTGTGTTCTAAAATTCATAATGATCGGTTAATTAGTTTAGAAATGAATTCTATGCATAGAAATATATAAACATGTACACAGACCTAACTTAATACCTTATATATATATATTGAGAGAGAGAGAGAGAGAGAGAGAGAGAGAGAGAGAGAGAGAGAGAGAGAGATTCTATTAATGATTAAAATAATAAAATAATCATGAAAATTTCCCTGTATTGATAGTATTTCTTGACATTTCCTGCAATTATAACAACATCATGTATTAAAAAATGAAGAAAGTAAGACTGATCTATTGATTGGTGTAGGACTTTGTTCTGTCCAGTGTTATAAAGCAATAATCAAAATTGCTTTTATTTTCAAGCTAAGCTCATTGCTCACTTAAGAATGTCCGTGTCTAGATGTCAGTGAAAGGAGATTCTATTCTCTCTTCATATTATGGATTCTTCAACCAAAAATTATAGATATGTCTTGCTGCACTAAAATATTGCCAATTTGGAAATTATTCATTCAGCCACTAATATATATATATATATATATATATATATATATATATATATATATATATATATATATAATGTGTTTGTGTATGTGTGTGTATATATATATATATAAGTATAAATTTTTATTTATACAAACATTATTGGTTACATATGTGCATACATGTTTCGGTTGCACTCTTCACAGAAAGTCAACCTCATCAGACCAAGGATTCCAGAGAAAGGGGTTCTCTGGATCGTATACACCAAACACTTCTCTTATAAACAGACATCTTCTTTTACCTACCCCCTGCCAATGATACAATAATTTACAACGCCCTAATTAAATTAAGAATTCCAACACCACAAACTACATCCCAAACCATAAAACAAACATTAAAAACTACAAAACATTTTCCTAAAACACCCACATCTAAAGTGGGAATATGTACTGTCCCATGCACTAATTACAATCAGATATGTGTCAGTGAAACTCAACGAGAACATAAAAAAAGGCTTGATGAACATAAGAGATATAAAAATATAACAATTCCTTAAATGCACTATTCTCTCATACATTGCAATATGATGATTCTTGTAACTTTAAACAAGCTAGACTCATTAAATTCATTTTGAATAAATCTCGCCAAAACCTTCTTGAATCAGCACTCATTATAAACTCTTAACACAATTAAACAATGTAACGGCTTTGACAATTTATCACCTTTAATCAGCAAACTAATAAAAACCGAATAACTTAAATTTAGAATCAGGTTAGCTATTTTACATCACATTCACAACAAAACTTTGTACAGGAAAGTTGATTGGGATGGCTTTTGCAGCTTCCTATGTGATATTCCATGGGGTCCTATCTTTGCTATGTCTCTGAATAATACTACTAAGGAGGTTACTGACTAGCTTCTTGTTGGAATTGACATCTTCATTCCTCATCGTAAGGTTCAAACCAAACCTCATCCTTCTCCCTGTTTTTTATCTGTTTGTGCTTTTGCAATTGCCCATTGTAACCATTACTGTAATCAGTATCGTCAGGTTGGCTCTGAGACTTCTAGACAATCCTACAGAAAAACTAGCAATGCCTGCATAAGAGCAATCTCTGAGACTAAGCCTAACTATTCTCCAAGAATTTGTGACTCTATCTCATCTCAAAGGGTTGGCTCTCATGATTTTTGGAGAATCTACAATAGTGTTAGTAATAGTGGAAAGTCTGCTATTCCCACTCTTTTTAATGGTCTTCAGGTTATTTCATCTTCAAAAAATAAGGTTGATCTCTTTGCTTGTCTTTTTGTTGACAATTCTTCTCTTGATGATTCTGGTGCTGTTCTTATTGATTTTCCTTTGAAAACTGATCAGTCTCTTGACTGTCATTATCAGTCCAAAGATAGTTGCTAGGGTTCTTTCTGATCTTGACCAGTCTAAAGCTTCTGATCCTGATTCAATTCCTGCTGTTGTTCTCAAGTATTGTGCCCCTGAACATTCTTCTATCCTCTCTAAATTATTCAATCTCTTTTTGTCTAAGTCCTCTTTCCCTTCTTGTTGGAAGGAGTCTTCCCTTGTTCCTATCTTTAAAAATGCTGGTGATCGGTCTGACCCAATTAAGTATCGTCCTGTTAGTCTCCTCTCTGTTATAAGCAAGGTCACGGCAGGCGTGTTCATTTTCTGGAAAGTCTGGGCCTCTTTAGTGATGTTCAGTATAGCTTTCGTGATTTTCGTTCAACTGCTGATCTGTAAACTGTTGTAACTGAGCTGATCTGTCGGTTTATGGATAATTCAGGAGAGAGTAGAGCCATTACGTTTGATATTTCGTAGGCAATCGACAGAGTGTGGTATTCTGGTCTTCTACACAAGCTTCAGAGTTATGGGATTGCTGGTGGGGTTCTTGACATTATTAGGTCTTTTATTTCTGATCGAAGCTTGCGAGTAACTTTGGACGATGGCTCTTTATTCTCTTTTCCTATCAATTCTGGTGTTCCTCAGGGCTCTATTATAGGCCCAACACTGTTTCTCCTCTATATAAATGATCTTCCAGAGAATATTATTCAGAAAATTAACATCTATGCTGAAGATACCACTCTCTATTCTGGTGTAGCGTCTCGCCCATCTCCCTCGGATCAGTCGAAATATGCAGCTGATCTAGCAGTTGACTTGGGTTTAGTTGTGGATTGGGGTACGAAATGACTTGTTTCGTTTAATCCTGTTAAGACTCAGCTTGTGTCTTTCACTCGTAGGCATATCCCTTTTCTTCCTGAGATTCTCATGGACGGCTCTGCGGTTGAGGAGAAATCAACTCTGAAACTTCTTGGTTTTTCTCTCTCATCAAATTTTTCTTGAAGTTCATACATTAGATCCATTGCTCTTTCTACTTCTCGTAAAGTCGGTTCTCTCTATCGCTCCAAACACTTTCTCACACCTGAGGCTATTATCTATCTATATCTATACAAATCTACTATCAGACCATGTATGGAGTACTGTTGTCATATTTGGGCTGGTGAATCTCTGTCCCATTTGAGGGTTCTTGATAACGTACACAAACGTATCTGTAATTTGATTGGCTCCGCTCTTTTTTTTCTCTACACCTTCTCTCTCACAGACATGATGTTACTACTGTCTTTTCTATAAATACTATTATGACATGTGTTCTTCAAAATTGTGTGATCTATTCCCTGCTTCCTTTGTTCCAGCTCGTTTGACTTGCTGGTCTAGTGGTGTCCATTAATTCACTGTTTTGATACCTCATTGTAATTCAGCTTCCTATTCCAGTAGCTCCTTTCCAAGAACTGCAGGCTTGTGGAACTCTCTTCCTGCTGCCTGTTTTTCCCATACCTATAGCCTTGATCTTTTCAAGACTAAGGTCAATAGACATCTCCTGTCTTTGCGATAATCATATTTTTCGTTTTTGTTAGTTCCTTACATCAAGTGGCTTCATGCCTTGTCTGGAGCAATTTCCATTAAAAAAAACCCTAAAAACATATATTGATATTTAAAACAAACAAATTTATTACACCTCATAAACTAACCACATATTCCACATTTTAAACGTCTGTTTCATTTCAAAAAAAAAAAAAAATTATTTCCATGTTATATACACAACATATATTTTCAAATTTTGATTTTTATATCTTTTTATGTGAATCAATCATTCTTAGGAAGTTTCGGTTTTCGTTTTGAAGTTTTCATATATATATATATATATATATATATATGTATATGTGAATGAGGTTAGTGGGAGGGAACCCTAGCAGAGTGCTCGATTATTATGAAAAATTAAAAAATAAGAGCGTAATATTTATATATGCATTACAGAAGATACCAACAGTGCCGATGCTGTTCTGATCATCTGTAATACTTATATATATATATGTAAGTAAATTTCGTGTACAACAGAACCGTAGGATTAATTTTAGAGGAAGCATTATTATAATCAATGAAACAGACGAGTGGAAAAAAAAAGGAAAATTGTTAAAATTACCTTAAGGCCTTATCGTCTGACCCTCTGAGAGGAAACGTCAGAATGGTAAATTAAAAACTAAAAGTCGAATGAGATATGAGGGGAAAAAACTTATTTCAGTTGGAGGAAACGATTGAGAGGGGAAAAAAAAAAAAAAAAAAGGTAAATCTCTCAACGTTATGGTGGCTTTGAATCATTAAAGATCTCCAACTGATGCTTCAAAATCTTTTGTCGACACAGGCTAGGTCGAGAGTTGTTAATGACTAACGCCTCAATAATATTGAGATGGTAGTTCGACCTGGCACTGTGTAAAACAGAAAACCACCCATCGGAATACTTGTCAGAACAACTATTTGTACTAACAGGGTGATTACCGATGGCTGATTCCTGTGCCTGGAAGTTGCCAGATGATCTCGAAACCTTGTGTAGGCGAATATCACGTGGTATGTGTTGGGATATTCTAAATTCTAATCTTTGGGATGTCTTGCCAACGTAGTCAGCTCCACACTGACACATGAATTTATAAACTACAGAATTCTTTTGAATGGCTGGCAAAACATTCTTACGAAAAGAAGAGAAAAAGGTTTGAGTCGTGTAAACTACCCTCAACATGGTTGCCGGAAAACAACGTTGAGTAGAAGAAGAAATCCTTTTAACAATGTCAAGGCCGTCAGAACCCAACCATGGGAGTTTCAAATAAATAGGGCAACGTGACGGGCCAATAAATTTACCACCATTAAATAAAGCAACTTTACGTGCAATGGTGCCTTTTATAGTATTGATGGGATATCCATTAGCAAGAAAAATATTAGTAATTTCACCAAGTTCTGCATCGAGTCGTGTTGGTGAACAAATCATAAGTGCTCGATGAGTGAGAGTACCAATAAGATTTATTTTTCTTGCTCTTGGGGCGAAGGAAAACCAATTTAGATAAAGGCCTGTAAATGTTGGTTTTCTATACACACAGGTTTCAAATGATAAACCAGATTTAGACACTAAAACATCAAGGAATGGTAAGGAACCACAATCCTTGACCTCCATAGTGAATTGCAACGATGGATGCAAGTCACAAAGAAGACGAAGAAACTGTTCAGCATCACTCCGTGAGGAAAAACAAGCAAAAGTGTCATCAACGTAACGTGTGTAGAAAGCCGGCTTGGTCACTTTGGAAAATAATTGGTTTTCCAAAAATCCAACGAAAATGTTGGCTAGCGATGGACCAAGAGGGCTGCCCATGGATATACCATCAATTTGCCGATACATTATATTATTGAAACTGAAGGAAACTGATTTAGTAGCAAGTTCCATCAGTTCAACAAAAATTCGTTCAGGAAACTGTGGAGACTTTTAGAATATCCCAACACATACAACGTGATATTCGCCTACACAAGGTTTCGAGATCATCCAGGAACTTCCAGGCACAGGAATCAGCCATCGGTAATCACCTCGTTAGTACAAATAGTTGTTCTGACAAGTATTCCGATGGGTGGTTTTCTGTTTTACACAGTGCCAGGTCGAACTACCATCTCAATATTATTGAGGCGTTAGTCATTAACAACTCTCGACCTAGCCTGTGTCGACAAAAGATTTTGAAGCATCAGTTGGAGATCTTTAATGATTCAAAGCCACCATAACGTTGAGAGATTTACCTTTTTTTTTTTTTTTTTTCCCCTCTCAATCGTTTCCTCCAACTGAAATAAGTTTTTTCCCCTCATATCTCATTCGACTTTTAGTTTTTAATTTACCATTCTGACGTTTCCTCTCAGAGGGTCAGACGATAAGGCCTTAAGGTAATATATATATATATATATATATATATATATATATATATATATATATGTATATATAAGTAAAATTAAATAAACATTAGAAACAGTCTATGTGAATCAACTTGCGTTTCAATGCTAAAGCGTCTCGTTCAGGAATATTTATTTAAATTTACTTATACGAGCTCAAATTTATATTGAGCAGTTTTTAGAAAATATTGGTTTTTAGTTCATGTTATCAATATATTTGAACTTATTTAATTTATATATATATATATATATATTTGTTATTGTTTTTACTGACGATAGAAATGGTTAGCTATGCTGATGACGGCTGATAGCCAGAAACACATGTCCATAGATTCTTTTATGTACGTAAAAAGTAATTATATATATATATATATATATTAAGTTGAGATAAACAAGATTAGAACATTATTTATATTAGTTCCAAGAATTTAAACACAGCGATTATTTGGTGTACGATCGTTTCCAAGACAGTTTTGAAAAAATTATTTGATTACTCCAAATAGTCACTTCATCAGCGCTCTTTACAGCATCACATACAGAAATCATTTAAGAAAAAGCTTCAAAACCACATATATCCAGTCAATAATGGAGACTAAATCTTCTATTAAGCCACCATATATTACTCTATCCGTAAGTTCAAAGATGATAATAGCAATGAAAATAAATAAGAAACGGCAAATTTTAAAAAGACAGAATGAACAAAGAAGAAAAATAAAATTAAATAAAAAAATAAAAATGATAAAAGTGTAACCCTACTCAGCATTCTGTTTCACTTTTTAAAAAACTATGCCATTTTTTTTCAAAATCAGATATTTAGAGTTGCATTCAACTATGTTATCGTTTACTAATTAAATTATCACTTGAATCAAATTATTATAAAACTATCATTAATTTTTTTACGTTAATATTGTTTTAATCTTCTATTTGTAAAATTATTGGACGTAAATATTTTCCAAAACTTTGAATCTGTTAAATATATAAGGATTTGCTAAGAATTTTAAAACCACTTTAAATGTCTTTTTATTCGACAGTTTAAATGCTTCCAAATTCTTTTCAAATTTCAAGGGGTCACAAAGTAGTTAATTTTTATTTTTCAACTATCAACAAAAGATTGGTTGTTTACAAAGAAACCAAAGGGCATTCTGATAGATTTATTTTCGTAATTGAATTATTTTTTTAAATAGGATTTTAAAAAAATGCTTACTTTGGTACCTTGCACTATTGCATTTTTGATTTCAATAAATATTCGATTGGTAGTAAATAATAAAAAAAATGTGTACATCATGTAGAGCTGATAAAAACACAGAAGCATGAAAAGTGTTGACATAATTTTATGAATGTACTAGAAGACCTATGCCCCGTTGTGTTAGGTATAATACAAAGCAATGTTTAAAAAATGTAACTATCACTTCATTATTCAAAAACACAAACTGCGTGCTCGTATTCAGACTTATTTTCAAGCTAAACATCATTTTCATCAGACGAACGGACGACTTGTCTCCAAAAAGAAACAAATATGCCTCAAATGGGGAAAACAAGTAAAAAAAATATAAATGTTTTGTTTTGAAAAGGGCGATTTTTCGTCGAAAGCTGTGATTTTTTAGATAAATTTATAGACAAAAAAAAAATTCATTGTTTCTTTTGAGTTTTAAATTTCTTAAATACCAAGAATTTATTTCATGACTTTCACACTTAAACATTTCAAATATAAATTATAAAAGTAACTAAAACAAACAAAAACACCCTTAAAAGTGTTGGCGTTTCATCAAGTTTTTAAAAGAGGCATTAACTTGTTTATTTGGAGAGGCATTAACTTGTTTTTTATTTATTCATTTTTTTTTATATATATTTTTATTTATCTTCCTCCCACAGTGGTAAAATGTGACGCAAGGTCGGGAAAGTGGGATTTGAAAAGCCAGCGCCCGAGAAGGTGAGCACTGTGGCCTACAAAAAATGCCTGGGCAGCCCCGTTGGCATTCCCCGGTAGGGGCGCCTCAGGCAGTAAGCGATAAAATTACTCCACCACAAAGAGGAGAGGCAAAGCCTGGGAGGGTGGACCTCGTAGAACTGCACAGGACAATTTCTAAGTTTGACATTGATCGATAAAGCAACAGCAACCAGCAATTATGGTTGCTGCTGCTTTCAAACAAACAATATCCACAATTATTAGCAACTACCATTTATCTTTTATGACGTCACACTACTTTTTGCATACTACCATTCATCCTTTGTGACGTCATCCATTTTTCGATAAATATAATGTCTCAACCAAGAGGAAAAAAGAAAAAAAAGAAAAAGAAGAAATATTCTTCTGAAGATGGTATATTTACCGAAAGTACTCAAGTTTATAAAAAAAAAAGAATGTTTTTAAGATGAATAAATAATTTATTTTTAAAAACAAATAATCTCCGTTGTGCAAGGTTTTCTAAATATTTTTTTAAAAAAATATCTTCGTTATAATATATATATATATTTCTTGTGTCACATCTTACCGGTGTGGGACGAAGTGGATAAGAAAAAATATATAAATAAATAAATAAAAAATAATAGCAATATTCTGTGTGCCAGGATACAAGCTACCAAAAATATTCTTTATGCATTCAACGTTTCGTCTTTATTTCAGGACTTGCTCAGGATGAAGAAATAGCACACAAGTACAAATATTTGAAACTCTACTGCTACTGTTTCAAATATTTGTACTTGTGTGTTATTTCTTCAGACCAAACCAATCATCCTGAGGAAGTCTTGAAAGAAAGACGAAACGTTGATAAATACATAAATAATATTTTTGGTCTTCCTTTTTTTCACTTTCCATGTATATATGTATATATATATATATGTATATATATATATTAGTACATGTATTATATTCGTTTCTGTAGATGTTAATAAGTCCAGTGTTTATAAAAATGTTCAATGACAAGTAGAGCTGTTCTTTGGTATGAATTTTTATTTATACAAACATTATTGGTTACATATGTGCATACATGTTTCGGTTGTACTCTTCACAGAGAGTCAACCTCTTCAGACCCCCCCCCCCTCCAAAAAAAAATGAGGAAGTTTATAATTTGACCGGTCAAGCTTAGTGTTGAATTACCATCTTTACTTGTACACCCTTTCAATTAGTTTCTATCTTTTTTATTTATTATTTTTATTACATTCATTATTCATTTTATAACTCTTGTTCCTTACTTTCTTTTTTATTACCTACTTAGCTGCTTAGTGGGATTCCTTACTACTCAATTTAACACACAAAGTCTTAATCTACATATATATATATGTTAACTCATAAATATCTCATCATATATACATACCAATATATACCTTGTTAGCCATACATACATGTCCACATCAACATACTCTGCTCTCTATATAAAATACATAAACACACACATCTGCATATATACAAGTACACATACATATATATATATATATAGATATATGAAAAAATATATATATAGAGAGAGAGAGAGAGAGATATGCACACATACAGATTCACATATACACATCCATTCTCATATATACACACATACATATACATATTACTAACGGATACATCCCCTTTTCAACTGATTAGTGCAGCATAATATATTCAATATAAATATATTTACCTCCTTTTGTTATAATTCTAACGGTTATTGAATTAATCCACTATAAACACAGTTTATACATGCATACTCTACACGTGTGTTAACTTGTATTCATGCATATGCATAACTACAGACACATACATCCATCTATACCTACGTGTGTGTGTGTGTATATATATATATATATATATATATATATATATATATATATATAGTAAATATATTTACTACTTATATTTTACTTATACTCTTAAATCTTGGCATACCAGATATACACATGCATATATAAACACCTACCCACATGTATGTACATATACATATAACACATACAACTACACACAGTGACATATAAATACGGTCATTAACCTACACATATGTACACAAAAAATAAATATAAAAAAATATAAAAATATAAACATTTTACACCCATATAAACATACCCATAGACATAAGAAATTAATCCATGTATCCATATACATACGTACGCATACATCGGGACATATTTATACCCTATTTACCTACCTTTATTCACATACCTATGCATATACATGCACACACATATATATATATATACCCATATTTCCATCATTACATATAACATTTTTGTGAGTAACGGATAAATTTTATTAGACAGACGAACAGCGCAGGTAAACATTTTTTTTTTTTTTTTTTTTTTTTTTTATGTTTTAAATAACTAATATAAGTTAGCAAAACATTTATATGGAACAAAACGTAGATTTAGTATAAGGAACGTTTATGTTTTTGTCTTTTAAGGGAAGTGGGGTCTGATCAACTCTGCTGGGAAGCCATGAAATTAAATACTGTCTTGTTTTTAAATTCCCGAAACAGTTTTTCATGGTAAACAACTGATGATCCCTTAAAATAGTGTTAGAAACTAACTAATATAATAACTGTAAAAAATAAATTGACTTACATGAGTGATTTTCCACTGGAAGACTTGAGACTATAAGTTTTTTTTTTTGTTGTTTTTTTTGTTTTTTTTTTATATAGTTTTAATGGTTGAGAAACTTCCGAGACTATATATATATATATATATATATACACACACATATATCACTATATATACATATACACACAACTACACATGTGTATAAATACATGTGCATGTATGCATACATACACACACACCTATATTTCTATCATAAAAACTTAAGTGCTTATATCATTCAGTATTACTCCTTTTTAGCTATCTCTGTTCTATTTGCTTACATCTATACCTGCTGTAGTATTAATACAAGGAACTTACAAGATAAGCACCATTAAGGCAAGCAAACCAATTAAGTACAGCGTATGTAATCGTAATAGTTAATTCTATATATATAAACAGGTGAGAACTATGAGGAAGTACTAACATCAGATCACTATAGGGTGAGGTATGTGTGTGTGTGTTAAAAATGACAAACAGAAAACAGGTTAAAGTGCAGGAGAAAAACAAAAACAAGAGATTTGACCGGTTTTGTTCGTGTTGGCGAGCGTCTTCAGAAAAACACGACACGAACGAAACCGGTCAACTCTCTTGTTTTTGTTTTTCTCTTGCACTTTAACCTGTTTTCTGTTTGTCATTTTTCACACATTTTGTCCACCATGGCATTTCATTTTCATGAATTAGCGTGTATCTTACCCCATATATATATATATATATATATATATATATATATATATATATATATATTTAAGTATTTTTATGTAATTGTTTTTATTGGTGATTGCAGCGTTCGTTGTTTTTTATGCTTACTATTATTTCGATTGTTTCACTCCTTGAGTGATTAAGATGCAGAATTGCATTATTAGTCACCCTTAACTTTAAACAACCTTTTGTTAGATTTTCAAAGACCAAGATTTTATTAATCTTACCAATCATTTTTTCAAAACAAAATATTTTGGTACAATTATGAATCCGTTTCGTCCAACAGAAGAACAACCGTAATTTGTAGGTCAATCCCGGATCTTTCTCCCATGGACTCATCATAAAAGCCAGAAAGTTCTCAATCTGAAAAAAAATACATAGCGCTGCAACAAACCAGAATAAATAAAAAACAAACAACTATCATCGAATTCATTTTCATCTAGAGACTTTCAGAAATCGCTACCTAGAAAGAGCAGCCATTTTGTATTATGAGGAAAAGCTATGTAAAATTATGCACAATATTGCTCCCCCCCCTAAAAAAAAATGCTATAAAAGTTAATAGTTAACATGGTTAAAGGTTAATGGCAATTTTTTAATAAAAATACCTTAATTAATTTATAAATAATAATCATTATATAATTTACATAATTTAAATTTATATGTTGTTAGATGTTAACAATCATCGAGCTTTCACTTTGAAAAGGTAAGTATATATAAAGAATAGAAAGTATATGCAAAAACATATTTTCACACACCTATATATATATATATATATATATATATATATATATATATATATATATATATATATATATATATATATAAGATAGGGTAAAAAAAAATATATATATTATTTTAAAACTATACATTAGTGTTTGCTGTACCAGGGTTTCATTGGTCCGGGCAGGTCAGTTTTAGAATAGAAACCATTATATAATGTCAGGCCGAATCTTCAGCACTGTTCAGTAAGCAAAGACTTTGAGAAATGAGGTTCAGACCAATGAAACCTTGTACACCAAGAAGACGCTGTCATGTATAGTTTTTAAATAAAGTACTCTTGTTTAGGTTTATATATATATATATATATATATATATAGAATATTTGTTTTTTTATCTACATGCGTATACATTTCATCCTTACGGAAATCGTCAGTGTAGAGAAAAAATTATTCACACCGGTCGCTGGACTCGAACCCCGGAACACGAATTATGTTTCAAACTCAAATTCCAACGTCTTAGCCCACATGGCCGTTAATACTGCTCACTATAGAGCCCAGCAGAGATTTGGGGGTGACAAATAATCATAAATATTTATTTTTATCTACATACACATACGTTTCATCATAGAGAAGGATTATTAACACTGGTCGCCCAGACGTGATTTGGGGGCGACAAATATATATATATATATATATATATATATATATATATATATATATAGTAAGCTATGAAAATATATTTATGGCAATCAAGCTACACAGAGGCTTCCGCGTTAATATATTTTCATAACTTGCTACCTAGATCTACTTACTACACTGTTGAAGTAAATACGGAAAATTGATACATAAAAAATTATATCTCCTTATAAAATTTTATGTGGATACATGAAATAGTAATAGTTTTTATTTATATTTATATATATATATATATATATATATATATATATATATATATATATATATATATATATATATATATATATATATATAAATTAAAAAATAAAATTAATTTATAAAAAATTAATTAATTTAATATGTATATATATATATATATATATAATTATTATTACTATTTCATGTATCAACATATAATATTATAAGGTGATATAATATATTATGTATCGATTTTCAGTGCTCAATATGTGAGTAGATCGAGGTAGTAAGTGATGAAAATATATTTATGGTAATTAAGCCATAAATATATATAAACAATATTTTTAATAAATAAATATTGATTATGTTTTAACCTACATACACTAGTGTTTCTTGCTTTCACAGTCATCAGTGTAGGAGATGGCAATTACTGCTGGTCAAAGGATTCGGACCCAGTCACAAAGTCACCCTTGACTTTGAACTCTGGAATTCTTCGATTTGACCACCAAGAATTATGACGAGAAAAGAAAGAGGATTAAGATCTGTATTATGTCGAGGCAGCGGACACACCTGGAAAGCTAGTCAAATAGTGTTCAACTACAGATGTAGGAACATTTCATCATGCTACGGTTGACAGCTTATTATAACTCTCTTAAAGAGACCCAAATCCTATCTGAAAGGAAACTTATAACAATATTTTTAATAAATAAATATTAATTATTTTTTAGCCTGTAAGAGATGACAATTACTGCTGGTCGAATGATTTGAACCCAGTTCATGAGTCACTTTTGACTTTGCATTATATATATATATATATATATATATATATATATATATATATATATATATATATATAATATGTTAGTTGAGATCAATATAATTTGCACATTGTTCCAAGAATTCAAAACCAACAAGCATTCGGTGTACGATCGTTTCCAAGACCTTTTGGAAAATATTATTCATCTTTTTGTTATTTTTTACAACACCAAAAAGTTACTTTGTCAGCGCTTTTTATACCATCACGTATAAAAGCTTCACGAAAAGAAGCATCAGATTTTCGCATAAAAATTCAGTCCAACCGACAGAACTTTCGGAGCAAAAGTAGGACAGCGAATTGATTAATTAATAAATAAAAACTTAAAAACATTCAAAACATACAGAGATTCTCCATATGTTTTAGCATATACCTTCTATACTTTATGTAGTAACAACGAGCATATATACAAGTAAACAAGGTTCATTAACATTTTGGAATGTAAATGAACTTTCTTTACACACACACACACACACATATATATAGTAATCTAGGTAAAGTAAACATCTACAGGATAAAAATCCAAAGAATTTCAACCGGGCTTATAGAGAATGCTCAATATCAAATAGAGCTTTTATATATATGATTATTTTTATTTATACAGACACATACATAATCTGCGACACTGGCATGTCGATGTTATCGATCAGCAGCTGTTAGAAATTTAGATCTCATTAGGCAGAATAAAAGTCTGATCTTTCCCTTATGTCATATTTCGAAAGAATGAAGTTGGAAAGAAGAAAAGAAAACAAAAACGAAATTAAAAATTTAAGGTTGGAGGGCCACGTGGTCATATTTGAAACCGTGAAAATCAAATATAATATAAACTTATGTTTTGGATGGGAGGGAGAAAAGTCGTGTTCTCTGCTATGCTGCATTTAATTTGGATACATGTTATTTCCATCTATATTCTTGAATGTTGTGTATATTTTCATGGTCTCTTTGCAAGATCTTAGGATGACTATATCATCTATGTATTTGTTGAAAAAGGCCCAGGAGTGGCAGGTGTTGAGAGCTCAACATTCGAATAGGTCCATTTAAGTGATGGTTAGTGGCCACGGAAGACTGGATTGCATGATATATTTTTGTAGGTGTGTTGGTTGAATGTGAAATAGGTGTTATCTATGATGATAGATAGTTGTTGTATGTCAGATGTGGTGAAGCTGAAGCAGTTTAGATGAGAAGAAATGATGCAGTCAGTGATTAGGTTGACAGCAAGACGTGCACATACTTATATGTGTGTAGAGCGAGACATTGAGGCTGAAGATGTATCTGCTATTTTATAGTTGATTGGGTTGGAGTTTACATCGAAGAAGCTGATATCTCTGACAAAGGTGAAAAGTAGAAGTTTGAGTATTTTGGGAAGGGGTCAACATTGAAAACATTAATATTTGTTGGGTGGTTAGACATTGATTTTCTTTGTTTCAGACCAAAAATATTTTTAGTTAAAATTTTTTAAAAATGTTGGGTGGTTAGACATTGATTTTCTTTGTTTCGGACCAAAAATATTTTTAGTTAAAAATTTAAAAAAATGTTGGGTGGTTAGACATTGATTTTCTTTGTTTTGGACCAAAAATATTTTTAGTTAAAAATAAACAAAATTGTTGGGTGGTTAGACATTGATTTTCTTTGTTTCGGACCAAAAATATTTTTAGTTAAAAATTTAAAAATATGTTGGGTGGTTAGATATTGATTTTTTTTGTTTCGGACCAAAAATATTTTTAGTTAAAAATTTAAAAAAATGTTGGGTGGTTAGATATTGATTTTCTTTGTTTCGGACCAAAAATATTTTTAGTTAAAAATAAAAAAAATTGTTGGGTTGTTAGACATTGATTTTCTTTGTTTTGGACCAAAAATATTTTTAGTTAAAAATAAAAAAAAATTGTTGGGTGGTTAGACATTGATTTTCTTTGTTTTGGACAAAAAATATTTTTAGTTAAAATAAACAAAATTGTTGGGTTAGACATTGATTTTCTTTGTTTCGGACCAAAAATATTTTTAGTTAAAAATAAACAAAATTGTTGGGTGGTTAGACATTGATTTTCTTTGTTTCGGACCAAAAATATTTTTAGTTAAAAATTAAAAAAAATGTTGGGTGATTAGACATTGATTTTCTTTGTTTTTGACCAAAAATATGTTTAGTTAAAAATAAAAAAAATTGTTGGGTGGTTAGACATTGATTTTCTTTGTTTTGGACTAAAAATATTTTTAGTTAAAAATAAAAAAAATTGTTGGGTTGTTAGACATTGATTTTCTTTGTTTTGGACCAAAAATATTTTTAATTAAAAATAAACAAAATTGTTGGGTTGTTAGACATTGATTTTCTTTGTTTTGGACCAAAAATATTTTTAGTTAAAAATAAACAAAATTGTTGGGTGGTTAGACATTGATTTTCTTTGTTTTGGACCAAAAATATTTTTAGTTAAAAATAAACAAAATTGTTGGGTGGTTAGACATTGATTTTCTTTGTTTTGGACCAAACATATTTTTAGTTAAAAATTTAAAAAAATGGTGTGTGGTTAGACATTGATGTTCTTTGTTTTGGACCAAAAATATTTTTAGTTAAAAATTAAAAAAATTATTGGGTGATTAGACATTGATTTTCTTTGTTTCGGACCAAAAAATATTTTTAGTTAAAAATTAAAAAAAAGAAAAAAAATTTTTTTTCATTTTCCCCCACCGAAGAAATAATTTTAGTTAAAATTTTTTTTTTAATTCCCACACAATACTCCAGTCTAAATATTTGATACAAATGCAGTATCAAGCTATCTTAGACCGTACTCTATTTTTTAAAAAAAACATATTTCATCCTAAACAAGGCATGCCGCCGCTGTAGACGTAAGGGGTTACTGAGAATTAGGGTGTAAGTTTTGGGTGTCATCCTAAGTTGGGAGCTGTGTAGCGAGATGCGTGTTTACATTAGTTTTAAACCTCTGTATGTCGATACAGTCGGGGAAACAGGGAGCAAGTTCCAGAGGCCGGCAGCACCGATTAGGTGTTTAATGTTTTGATTTAAGTTTTAAAAGTTGTTCATCTCCATCCATATTTTGACAGGACACTTAAGTAATTTATACATATTTTTTCTTAACTCTGCTTTAAGACAAAGATGGCGTCTAATTATGATTAGGAAAACTCATGTTCCTACTTCAATGTGAGTGTTTTTTTTCTGTTTTTGCTTCCAGATATTTCTGGGCCTGATCTTTGAACTTCTGAAGAGTTACACATATGAAAAAATATTATAATATTAAGCTTCAAATTGTTTTTGAGAGATGGTAATACCATTTATTTGGATAGCTCTATAAAAGAGAATTTCTAATTGATTTTAAATTATCTATTATATAAAGGGCAGTTAAATGTCTCCTTTTTGTTTCATTTTACTTCAGTCGAGAGCTAACACTTAATCTCTATATGAGATACATAGATATTCGAATATTCTATTAAAGTTCTCCTTTATTTCTCAAACATTGAGTTTGTAAAGAAGTGAAGAACATTAATTTTCCTCTCCCCAATTGACCAGTTAACTATGTTATAATATATCTTTCTTGTGGTCTCTAGCCTTACCGGATTCCAGGACAAGAATTCATCTAGTCTGGTGGAGTATCCAGCTTAGTGCTGTTACTTAATGTAACATCATTAGGAGAAGGTGCACCATTCCTTGTATGAAGCAGTGTATAGCCGTAGGGGGGGGGGGTCTTATTTGTGCTGCGAATACTATGTAATTTTGAATATTTGGTCAGGTTTAGTTGTAGGATGAAGTATCCTGATGTCAGGTTGCCCTGATAAACCCTTGTACAGAGAGACTGAATACATGTGTGTATATGTATAGCTAAGGGTTCCAAACTACTGAACAGGGTACCATGAAGTTTATATTTTCTTAATCAGCATTGTCCAGAATAATATCTAAAATTTAGAAAAAAATACCCATTCCTTGAGTATAAAACTGTCACCGATTTCATCAGGGGGGAGGGTAATTTATTTTGTAATTTTACAGTTGTAATTGAAGGGAAGTAACTCTGATTTTTTTCACAAAGTGATTTCCCTTACACCGACTCGAATATTCTATAAAAAAGTGTATGTCTAGAGAGAGGAAAGGGTTGGGCAGAGAAGAAAGAGGGTGGGGAGAGATAGATGGGGGGGGGGAGAAATAGAAGTTTTAATAGAAACATGTTACACTTTTGCCTTGCACAATGCCGGGTAGCCTTGCTAGTAATTATATAAAATATGATGTGTGTGTTCCTATGTACACCTATAACTTACTCAGCTTAGCAACTAAGAATACACGAAAGGTAGAGCATATCTGCATGCAATTTATTGCTCTAAAATCAGTTAAGGGGCATGGATGTATGTGGACTACGAGGTGGATATGACTGCATACTCACAAACACATGAGTGTCTAAGGTGAGCGTGTACTTATGTACATGCTAACTCACATATATAACTTTAAGAGAGCCCGGAACGATGTCGTGTATAGGGGACAAACACTTTAATATTTAAAAAATATATATATATATATATATATATATATATATATATATATGAAGTTTTATTACTATTTGAATTTGATTGCTAAAGTCGATTAGACATCGTCTCAAGTTTTGCAGGTAAGATCTTTTTTTTTGGGGGGGGGGGGATTTTGTCACCAATTCTCAAGTGACTTTTTTCATGTATATATTTTTTGTGTGTTTGGACTTGCCGTTTCCTTTGTCTGGAGCTCATTTTGAACTTTTTCCATCTGCTTTTCCTATGTATTTGGATTGGAGGTTTTCCTATTGCTACTGAATTGAACTTTTTTTCTCTCTGATAAGCTGCATAGCTGAGATAAAAGACTGTGCACTTTCCCTCGGCTCTGTTGCGAAACGCACATAGGTTGTATAAAAACCATTAATTTCGAAATAAAATTAAAAAATACAATATAAACATATTAAGAGTATTTTGTTTGCCTGTAGAACAAAACTATGGTTGTGGTCGTTAGATGAAATATGAAGACAAGGAAAATGAAGAACAGATGAAAGGTGTAAATTGATTGTTCCTTTCGTCATTGAAATGCACCCTAATATATATTTAGTACAGAAAATCAGTAAGTAGCATTGGTTTCAAGCTCAGAAGGTGTGCCGGGACGTAAACACCTTCTGAGCTTGAAACCAATGGTACTGATGTTGTACCGATTTTCTGTACCGAATAATAAATAAATATTACGCTCTTAATTTGGATTTTCTCAATTAATCGAGCACTTTGCTGGGATTTTTCCTATCATCTTACAAAAGAAGTTATATATATATATATATATATATATATATATATATATATATATATAATGCTTTTTAAGCAGTTCTGTATCTGTTTCTTAGTGTTGAATACATTTATTAAAAAGGAAAAAAAACAAAAAACAACTATCCACCCTATCCTCTACCCCCAAATATAATCAATTTATATATATATTTTTATCTTTGGAAATAATTTCATTATCTTGTTGCCCCCAAATATATTTTTTTCTTTTTCATCGCAATCATACTTTATTTATGGCGTTGCTTTTCCAAGCACTAAGTCTCCTTTCTTGCTGCCTGCAATATTTTTCTCATTATTAAGCGTAGCTTTGTTAATTAGTGGAATGCATTTTTCTTTTTAGTAATTTTCTCACTGCATATATATTTGGAAATTATCTATGTACTTTGAAGAAACAAATTATCATACTTTGTAATTTTTTTGTTCCTTTTGTTCAGCCGTTCATAGCTTAATTGATTTTTTTCCCCGTTTGCATGTCTTCCAAGTCTATACAGCATATTTTATCTATTTTATCGAGGCCAAATGGAGAGATTGGATAGATAGTTGGAAATATTATTTCAAAGGAGCCAAGCGCTTGTTTAAAGATCTATAAAGCTCTAATAAGAACGAGTGATAATGTGAAAATAATTAATGGTATTTCTAACTATGGGGAACATTTTTTTTTAAATTTCTTTTTGATCTTTAAAGTTAGCTGCACCAAGTAGTGTTTAGGGTAGTGAGTTAAAATGTATCTTTTCTGGTGGACAAAAGGACCTCTAAGATATAGGGTGACATCGTGGTGGAATGAGGAACTTGAGAAGTGCATCAAAGAAAACGATGGAGTAAGTGAAGAAAAGGTTTAATGAATACATGTATGGATTTGATGGCAAGGAAGACAGAAAGGAGAGCAATCTACAAAGCCAAGATGGAGGCGGAGCAAGCTAGGTTTCCAGATATACTGTAAAGGGATAACCAAAAGAATGAAGTATTCAGAATAACAAAACAGATGGCAAAGACAAATATGGATTATTTTCTGGAGAGAAGTGCATTCGAAATGACAATGGTGCATTAGCAACAAATGAACAGGACAATAGGGGTGCTTGTAAATGCTACTATTAGGGGTGGGACGTAATGGGTGAAAATTTCAGATTCATGCGAGTAGTATTTTTTGGTGTTCATTTATACATAAATAACACTAAACAATCAAACATTTTGAAAATTTTGCAAAATTCAGAAGGTGCAGGCCACTAGTTTTTGGCTATTTTACATTCATGAAAACCCTTTCACAGCCTGAAAATGGTCCTAAATTAAAGTACTATATCAGATTTAACCATCTATATCCATTCATAGCTTTTGAGGATGTTTTAGGACCTGCAATGTCACATGAAACCACTTTTTCACCGAAAAATGATGGATTTTGAGTCCCGTGGAGCCCTAACAGCTATTTTTGGCCTGCGCCTTCTGAATTTTACAAAATTTTCAAAATGTTTGATTGTTTAGTGTTATTTATGTATAAATGAACACAAAAAAATACTACTCGCATGAATCTGAAATTTTCACCCATTACGTCCCACCCCTACTACTATGAGAGATTGTTGAATACTGAGTTTCATGGGACTGAGAAAATCTTAAAGTTTCAAAAGTAGTATCTGGTCCAGCTATAAGAATTGAGAAAGAAATAGCATGGGAAGATGTGAGTAAGAACGGGTAGGGCTGCAGAACGCTCAGGCCTTGTTGCAAAAATGTCGAAGGCTGCAGGTGAAACAAGCATTGAGATGCTCACAGAATTGACAAATGAAATCAGAAAAGAAGGGGTTGTTCTGAAAGACTGGCGTGTTAGTACAATTGTGAACTGTTTCAAGGGTAAAAGAGGAGCTCTAGATGAAGATAATGACAAAGGGTTTAAGTTAATGGATCAGGTCTTGAAAGTAGTTGAGAGAATAATCGAGCAGCAAACAAGAAGTCAGATAAGTATAGATGAAATGAGTTTGGTTTTATGTCTGAGAAAAGTACCACTGATCCATTATTTATCCTGAGACATGCAAGAGAAACATTTTGGTAAGAAAAAGAACCTGTATTTTGGTTTTGGGGATTTGGAGAAAGCTTTTGACAGAGTGCCAAGAGATTTTGTCTGGTGTTGTTGTTTAAATTAGGAGCAAACAGGTGGTTGGTGAAGGTGGTTTAAGCAATGCACAGTAATGTTCAAAGTTGTGTTAGAAGTAACAGCACATTTAACGATAGCTTTCATGTTAAAGTAGGAGTACATCAGGGTTCTTTACTGAGTCTCTTACTTTTCCTTTGTGTCTTAGAAGCATTGTCCAGAGAATTCAATACAGGTTATCCAGAAGAGATGCTGTATGCTGATAGTTTAGTACTTACCTGTGAAACAATGGAAGTCACTGTGTTAAGTTAAAGACTTAGAGGAATTCTATGGAAAGTAAAAGTTTGAGAGTGAATGGTACCAAGACCAAAGTGGTGATTAGTGGTTGCAGTGTTGAAAAGCCCTTAGAAAGAGGAAAGTTCTCCTGCTCAGTTTGTGAAAAGGGAGTTTGATGCCATCTATTATTTGTGTAAATATTGGAACAAAGAATTGTGTCAACGTTATCTTGTATATCAAGTAAAGACAGTTTCCCACTCTATACTTTTATGATCAATAGCTTTTTTACTAGAAGTTAGATGAAAAAATCTGTTTCGTCAATCATATAAGGCAAATATTGGTCTTTGTTGTATAGAGCAAATACAAAAATCATTTTCAATCGATTTCATCGATTTTTATATTTAATCCGGATCAGTTTTTATTTTTTCTTAATCATAAATAAAGGCGGAGGAGTTCTTATTCTCAGTCAGAAGTCTAATACTGTTACCCAAATCACGCATTACTAATTTAATAAAAGATAATTTCTTCGATATTCACCGGTACAAAAGAAGGAAAATAAATCTTGATTTGTCCTTTTTTACTTTCTTTCTTTCTTTTTGTTCAGTGCCTTTGGCTGACAACTTTCACGAGAGAGAGAGAGAGAGAGAGAGAGAGAGAGAGATCATGTGAAGAAAAGAAAAAAAAGACAGTCTAATTTATTTATTTGATAGTGTCATAATTTTGTACATGCCATCATGGGCCAATCGATTAGCTCGCTATACTTTGAAACAGAGGTTGTGAGTTCAAACCTCACTAGGGACATAATTATTTTTACTCTGATTCTGTCCCATAGACATTTCAAATTACAGTGTCAAATTTATTGTTTAGTTTTAATATTTTTTCTTCTGCAATCTACATAATTTATGGAAGCTGGGACCTGAGCGATACTGGGTAGCCCTGCTAGTTTAATATATTTTTATAAATTTCATAATTGTAGATGATTTTGAGGAATTTTATGTATTTTGCAGTTGCTGTAGTATGATGTTTTTATATACTAAATAGTCACCGCTTACCAAGGCCCAAAGGCCACTCAAGGATAAAGGTCAATGAGTTTGTCAAGTAGACGATGGTTGAAACTGGACAGAATTTGTTAACATTGAACTTAAAAACGACCATGTTGTAGTCAGCTGGGAAGCATCCCCGGGATATTGTGTTCCACAGACGAATAGTTCTTGGAAAGAAACTCTTCTCATGGAAGTTTTGTTTAGCTCCAGGTACACAGAGGAAGAAAGGAAATTTGTTTACAGTGGTTGTAGCTAGACGAGTTTTTGCTGGGAATGTTTTATGGAGGGGGGATCATAGATTGGAGCTCGGTCAAGCAGCTATCATGAAAATAACGGTAGAGTAGAGAAAGACTAGCAACGTCTCTTCTGTGAGAAAGGGTTTGTAGAGAAGAGGGCATCCCCCCACTAGATTTTGAAGTCGATTTTGTACTCTGTCAAGGCAGGAAAGAGTGCTCGAAGTGGTACCTTCCGAGACGTGGCAATAGTACTCCATCTTAAGACATATCTGGCTCTTATACAGAGGAAGAAAGGAAATTTGTTTACAGTGGTTGTAGATAGACGAGTTTTGCGCCAGGAGTGAGTCATTTTCTGGAGTAGTAGAATGATCCAACCATTTTTTCAGAAATATTAGACTTCCATACGCTAATAAAAATCTTTCAGTGTATATTACACCTGAACAATGTTGGGTCCATCTGCCAGTATTTTAGATTTACAGAAATTATTATATAGATTTCTCATACAAACAAAAATAAAAAAAACGTTGCTCTCATTTTTTTTTTTTTTTTCATTTTCATTGATTTATCTAATTTATTTTAGAACAATCCAATGTCTGCAGAGAAGATTAATTTTATCGGAAACATCTTCAGAATCGGCAATATCAATTTGCATGGAAATATTCGTACTTTTTATTTTGAGTTTGCAAATTTCAAATTCTTTTTCTTATCTTTGGTATGAGTTTAAACTAAATTGGCTGTTTAAGCCTCAATTTGGGAGCTTTGGGGAGTGTGGAGTCACTCCTTACTTGCCATTACTCTCAGGTCCACTCTGACCCGGAGTCATAGTACCTGTCAGTGTCCCATTTGTAGATTAAATAGAGTCCATCCTGGGTCATCTTAAATGACATCAGGTGGTGAGGCCCCAGTTTGCGAGGTTTAGGGAGCATGGTGTCATCTTTTAGTGGCTATTAATCCCAGGTCATCTCTTTCATCCAGAGTCATAGTACCTGTAGTGGGATCTGCTTTTGTGCTTGACATCCATAAAAAGGAAATATAAAATTTTACTTTATTCTATTTGATTTATAACTTTAAAATTGATTTATGTTAATAAAAGATTTAGGGCTTGGAACAGGAATGAGCAGGGGTTCTTATTGTTTCCCGGGGAAACGCCGGATGTTCCTCGAGTCTGTAGAAATCTATAAATGTATCAAAACGTCACTTTACTTATACCCCTTTCACCCAGTCAATGCTGACTACAGTCTTGTACTCTACTCCAACAAGATTGAATGTTAAAAAATGTAAAAAAGAAAAAAAGAAAAGAATATGATTTTAAGGGCTGGGTGCCAAGAGACAAGGTATGAACACGCATGAATGCATTCATTGCACTGGCTCTGATCGTCCCGCTCGTTGTGCCTGATGTAAAGCTGCCGTTGGACTTAGTCAGTGTTGCAACAAAAAATTCTCATTGCAAGTAAAACCATGTAAACAATTAGCAGATGTTTCTTGTTTTAGAGATTACAAGTCCAATCAACACAGTCCTTTAGCTAAGAGCCCCATGACCCACCCTGCCCGGAGAGACATATCGACCCAACTGACCACCAGCTGTCAGAAAAACCAACCACCTTTGTCATGCACAGAGGACTAGCTCTGACTTCTCCCCTTCCCCTATCCTGGAATATTTTCACTCCTGACCAAAAAATCTTGGATTCTGGTCTTTCTCAGTGGTCATCATTCGACCACCCAGAAGCTGACCACTGGAGATAAGTCAGACAATGTCCACTCAAGGGGGTTTATCTGGAGCCCATCTAGTATGCCGGTTTCAGCATGATTTCCTGTTTAATGACGCACTTATTTTATTTCAAAACAAAAGGCAATTTCTGTGTGATCCAACTCACAATCAAAGAGTTAGTTTCAATTTTTTCTGCCCCCCCCCTCCATTTTTTTCTTTGGCTGTACATCTATCA
>OY744550.1:41841754-41849254 GCA_963556195.1 Sepiola atlantica
AGTAAATACTGAAAATTGATCCATAAAAAGTTATATCTCCTTATAAAATGTTATGTGAATACATGAAATACTAATATATATATATATATACGGAAATTTACCACCCGGACAATTTGCATATCTTTTTCACGGAAATTTTTCTTTTCATTCAATACGTTTTTTTATCAAAAATTATTTTAATAATTTTTAATAATAATTTTCATATTTTTCAAATATTTGAACTTTGGTTTTTTTGAAAGCCAACTTATCCATCTGTATTTCTCCTCTGATGATAAGATTTCGATCTTTGAAAAGCCTTGGCTTAAGGAAAGAATAATAAACACTAGTTTATTACTGAATGCACCTTGCATTGAACAATTGAAATTTGAAATAAATTTGGACAATCGTCACATATTTATCACTCTTTTTTCTTCTCTCTCTCTCTCTCTCTCTCTCTCTCTCTCTCTCTCTATATATATATATATATATATATATATATATATATATATATATATATATATATATATATATATATATATATATATAGTTTGAATTTTGAGTTACCTACTAGACACCACTCTTGAGTGTCTTAGGTCTCCCTGTACAAGGATTTATCAGGACAACCTAACATGACGATACTTCCCCCAAAAGTAAACGCTGACCAAATATTCAAAATAACATAGTATTCGCAGCACATATAAGATCTTTTCAGTAGGGCAATACACTGCCTTATACGAGAAATAGTGCACCTCCTCCTAGTGATGTTACCTGAAGTAACACCACTTAGCTTGATACTCCACCAGACTAGATGAATTCTTGTCCTGGAATCCGATAAGACCAAGAGACCACAAGAAAGATATACTCTAACATAGTAAACTGGTCAATTGAGGAGAGGAAAACTGATGTTCTTAACTTCTTTACGAACTCAACATTTGCGAAATAAAGGAGAACTTTAATAGAATATTCGAAGATCTATGTATCTCATATAGAGAAAGGGGCCGCTTGATTTCTGAGAACTTTGACTGAAGTAAAATGAAACAAAAACCACATATATTTATATATATTTTTATGTAATTGTTTTTATTGGTGATTGTAGCGTTTGTTGCTTTCCGCTTACTACTATTTCGATTGTTTTACTTCCTAAGTGATAAAGATACAAAAGATTGCATTATTAGTTGCCCATAACTTTATAAGACGTATTTACGGATTACTTTTATGTACATATAAAATTAATATATATATATATATATATATATATATATATATATATATGGCAAGTTAGCTACATGGAAACGTTTGTCATCAAAGACATTTGTAAGTATATGTATGCTTGTGTGTGTATATATATTGGAGTATCCATGTAGGCTCACTTTGTTAGACATTATTAGATGAAAATAAAACAAATTAATTACAGATAACTGCAGCTTACTGCTTTGTTTATTAAACACGCCCAGCATTTCTCTTCTTTTCTTAACTTTTTAGAAACATTGGTTTTATGTATTAAATATTATGGTTTTTTTTCCATTGGAAAGTGAGAATTTTCAACAGACTATCCCATTTATTTATCGAGGAGTGTAAAAAGTGGACCTTGGGTTTACTTTCAGCAGCCTCGTAACTCTCGCTTCCCTTATTTTGTCCTTTAGTCCTCACATTTCATAGGTGATGTTTTTGACAAAGGGGGAATAATTGCCGTAGTAATCTACCCATCTAACACTTATCGTGGCTTGTTTTTGATTCTGAAGTAGTATTTTTTTTTTAGCTCCTTACATACCTTGTCTGAAGCGATTTCTATAAAGAAAATAATAATAATAATTTACAAAATGTGAAGATTCAGTCGTGGTGTCTTTGTTATTTTGAAATATGTACAAGAGTTGCATTTGTTTCAAAATTGGTCTCAACCATTTTTTTCCTTGCATGGTTTTTTTTTCTGCCTCGGCAAAGTTCAAAATACTTTTTATAATGTAGAATCTACATATGCTCCTTTTGTTAGAAATTATTAGAAGAAATAAAAAACAAAACAAAGTGATTACAGATAACTGCAACTTGTTGCTTTATTTATTAAACCAGTCCAGCATTTTTTTTTTTTTGTGACTTTTTAGAAGCTTGGTCTAATATATTAAATTAAATATATATTGATTGATAACGGGGGTAAGTACTTCGAGAAGCCTCACTTAGCGGAGGGGGTTATCTTTAATATATTAAACTCTATTTCTTTAAAAAAAAAAAAAAAATGCCGAACGTGTTTAATAAATTAAGCAGTGAGTTGCAGTTATCTCTAATGACTTTGTTTTTTTTTTATTTCCTCTATTAATGTGTATACACACACACACCTCTGAGGTTCTATAAAAATGCTAATATATATGTGACAATAACAAGAATACAAATGTATTTTTGATTTTTTTTTAAAATGGAAATCGCTGCAGGCAAGGCATGAAACCACTTGATATAAGGAGCTAACAATGAATAAAAAAACTAAAAAAACTACTTCATGGTTAAAAACAAGCCAACAATAAGTGTTATATGGATAGATTCTAACCCAGAAAACAGCAATTGTCCCCCCTTTGTCAGAAACATCGCTCATGAAATGTGAGGACTAAATGACAAAATAAGGGAAGCGAGAGTTACGAGGTTGCAGAAAGTAAACCCAAGGTGCACTTTCTAAATAAACAGTCTTAATAGTGGAAAATAAAAATAATCAAAGGTTTACTTGTTTTTTTAATTTTTTTAACCGAGTGGGAGTAACATTTTTTTTTTATCTGATTTTCCTCCTCCTCCTCCTCCTCCTCCTCCTCCTCCCCTTTCTTCTGATAATAATAATAACAATAACAATAACAATAACAACAACAACGCTGATGGTCATCGTAGTAATTATGATAACCTGTAAATTTGTTTTCGTATGTAAGTGTAGAGTTGATTGTTTTCGTTTCTCCGTTTTGATTTGAGCACCAGCAATACGAATTGATAGTGAAAGACAGGTATATTGAGTGGATGGATATCCAGTAACTGCAGCGTAAAACAATAATGATAATAAAAACGGGCAGAACTCTCCCATCAAAGTAGGCATTTCTTAAGTAGGAAAAGATGTGTGTGTTCTTTGTGAGTAAAAAGAAATGATTACGGGCGTAAAATGATGCCTATTCAGAATGAATGGTTAAATGCAGCGGAGTATTTTGGGAGTGGAATGCGAAGGAAGGAGGATTGGCTGGCATTGGGTGGTGGACAGCCGCCATCCAAAAATGGCACATGAAAATTATTCTGTTGGAATTCAGCCGAACTGAATTCAACACATTCTTGTCTGAGACTCGGTGTTCTTGCATTTCAGTCGATACAGAATCTATAGTTTACATTTTTTGTAAGTGAAGTGGAACATTAAAGGGATGAGGGGTTGGGGGGGGGGTCGGATGCTGATAATGGTTATCGAGTTAAAGGCAAGTAAAGGAAGAAAAACAAAACAGTCAAGTTTGCCATTAAATAAATTGTTTTGTTTTTTTTACTATTTAGGTCTTGTTTTTTTTGTTGCTTTTTTTTCTTGTTTTTCTTTTTCCTATTCTATTTTGTATCTTGTCTATTTTATACTAACACTATGGCCTTGTCATTGGGATGAAATCTTTGGAAAATTCCCCCAAAACAAACCCTTACCGATCTAAGACATATTGACAACGTGCTTTTATATCTATACAGATTTTTGTGTGTATGTGAATCTGCTTGTATTTGTGCATATGTGATTTGCTGTCTGTATATAATTGATTGGTGTGTGTGTACATATATATATATATATATATATATTTATATATATATATATATATATATATATATATATATATATATTAGTACTTCAAGTATCCACATAAAATATTATAAGGAGATATAATTTTTTAGCCTGACGATTCCCCCCCCCCCGGGGATGAAACACGGGAGCCTCTGTGTAGCTTGATTGCCATATATATTTTCATTGCTTACTATATATATATATATATATATATATATATATATATATATATATATATATATATATATACATATATAGGAAATGAAAAAATGTTTTTTTTATGTATTCGTTTCGTCTTTATTTGTAAGACTTCCTCAGGATGATAATTTTAAGAAAAATGTCATGCAAGTTCTTAAAATTATCATCCTGAGGAAGTCTTACAAATAAAGACGAAACGTTGATGAATACATAAAATAAAACATCTTTTCGTTTTTCCTTTTTCATTTCCCATTACGTCGGATCACTCTCATCCTTTCTCATGTATATATATATATATATATATATATATATGAATTAAGTCCCTATTTACTTGCCTCCCATGAGGGCGATTTCTAATGTGAGGAAAATTCAGCTCCCCAAAAGAGGCACTCTGGATTGGAAAAAAAATAAAAACAGTCTAAAACGATTTCTCTTTCACTGACCGAGGATAGAAAAGATGAAGTGTAGTATCAGAACAGATACTACACTTTGCTCTTAGCCAAAATTAAGTCTATGCAGCAAACAATTACTTATCTCTTTATATATATATATATATATATATATATAGTGATTATTTAAATTCCAATAACCAAAATTCAGTCTTTACTCATATCATTTATTTTTTTACGATTGTCTTACAATTGTTTTGCAGTGAGTATTGATTTACTCCTCTCCAGGAGTTAGGCACAAGACCAGTTTTTATCTTACTCCCACAAGTAAGATGTGACCCAAGGTCGGGTCGGGAAAGTGGGATTTAAAAATTGCCTGGGCAGCCCCGCCGGCATTCCCCGGTAGAGGCGCCTCAGACAGTAAGCAATAAATTTACTCCTCCCCAAAGAGGAGAGGCAAAGCCTGAGAAGGTGGACCTCCCAGAACTGCACAGGACAGACCCATTGACCGGCGTAATTCAAGACCCGAAGGCCAAGACAACATCAGTATGGGGTGCAGTATCCATCGGAACAGATACTACACTTTGATCTTAGCCAAAAGGCCAATGTTTTGCAGTGAGTAATATGCTAAAACTATACGCAATTACTTGCTGCTCTTCAGAAACCACAATGAAAGGTATTTACAAGATATTATATCAAGCACAAAGTCCATGAAAAAAACAGCAGAAAGCAGGCAACACTCACACGTGCCCCCCCACCCCTTCCTGGCAATAGGATGACAGAACTCTAATCAGGTCGCCATAGTTTGAGTAATGCTTTTGAAAAGTAATGGTTTTGTTCATTTAGTTAATATTTGAACCTATATATATATATATATATATATAATGAAGCGATCGTGTGTGGGTGCACACTTCCCTATGGGTGGAGCAGTCTGGTGGAGGAAATGATGGTTTCCATCTAGCATTTTAGCAATACTCTTCTGTAAAAAGATTTGATAGCTCAGTTAGTGGAGCACGGGTTGTTAAGCACCAAGGTCCAGGTTTTAAATCTTGTTGCACCTAGTCACACTAATGATTCATTGAGACGACATTATATATCCAGTGATAGATAAATCTGCGTAAGCTTTTGTTGTAAGTTAATGTGTTTCCTAACTAAACAATTATAAATTTCTTCACATTTGACAAATAAGAAATAACCTTATAGAAAATATAAAATTATGTAAAGATATAGGTGTTATTATAATTTAAAATTTTAATATTTCGAGCGGTCTTCCACTCTTTATCAAAATATGTATTCTTTCATAAAAATGAATATGGAATAACGTACAAGTCGATTCACACGTATTCTCTCCATCCAATTGCAAAGAAAACTGTTGTTTCTTTTTAAAGCTAACTTGTCATGAATTACTGTTAAGAGCAAATAATTTTTTCAGGCAACAAAGTATCATTTATAAAAGTAATCCCTCGCAGTCTGTAAAATAAATTATAAATTATAGCCCTATAAATGTACTTTCTTTGTTTACATACATGAGAGAAAAATCTGTTCTTTAAAGATGATTATTGCTTTACCATTTTGTGGAAAACATTACCTCCTCTACCAGAGTACTTGACTTACGCAAACTCAACATCGGGGACATTTATATATATATATATATATATATATATATATATATATATATATATATAACATTTGTTATGTTAAATTCTTGGAACGCAATTTGAGCATGTAATTGTAGTTACAGTGATCTATGGGAGGTTAGTGGGAGAGAACCCCAGCAGAGTGCTCGATTACTAAAAAAAATTCAAAAGTAAGAGCATAATATTTATTTATATATGAATTACAGAAAATCAAAACAACATTGTTACCGTCGGTTTCAAATCCAAACAAAGGAGATCTATATTTAGTCTCCTATATCAGACTCTCTTCAGCCTCTTGTGTCTGTCTCTCCGGGGAGACAGACATAAACTGAGGCCGAAGAAAGTTCAGCATAGGAGACCAACTATAGGTCCCCTTTGCTTGGATTTGAAACCGACGGTACCGATATTGTTCTGATCTTCTATAATACAACTATATATATATATATATATATATATATATATATATATATATATAATTTTATCACATGGAACTATGGTCTTGTTATATTCAGGTGGTAACATATATGTATCCTATCCTTTTATCTATTTGTATTTCTAATCATTCATTCATTCATTATATATATATATATATATATATATATATATATATATATATATATATTATTTTTCAGAGATAAACAAATTTGACATATTCATTCATATCCATTCCAAGAATTCAACATATACATATTTATTTTTTTTAATAAAATAATGCAAAATAATTATATTAATAACAAATAGTTTATTATTAAGTGTATTTATTTTATTTATCCATGTTTCATGCCATTTGCCAATTCCTGCTAATTCTTTCGTGTAATTTGAATTTTCTTTGTTACAATTGGTGTTTATTTTTGGTACTTATCTCCCTCCCACTGCAGGACGATGTGGCACAAGGTCGGAAGGTGGAGATAGTAGGCCAGCGTACAAGAGGTGATGCACTCTGGCCCGATGAAAAATGCCTGAGCAGCCTTGTCAGCATTCCCCGGTGAGGGCCTCTCAGGCAGCTAGCAATAAACTAACTCTTACCCAAAGCAAGCAGGCAATTCCGATATATATATATATATATATATATATATATATATATATATGATTATTTTTATTTACACAGACATGTACAAAATCTGCGACACTGGTATGTCGATGTTATCGCATCAGGCAGAGTTAGAATCCGATCTTAATCTTCTGCCTGGTGAGATCTCAGTTTATAATAGCTGTTGATCGATAACATTGACATACCAGTGTCGCAGATTTTGTACATGTCTGTGTAAATAAAAATAATCATATATAAAAACTGTATTTGATATTGAGCACTCTTTTATAAACCCGGTTGAAATTCTTTGGATTACTACCCTGTGGATGTTTTACCTATATATATATATATATATATATATATATATATATATATATATATATATATATATATATGCACCTCCAAAATGTTAACATTTACAAAAACCCTAACCCACGTCAGTGTCTTTTTTAGAATATATATATTCTAAAATTTATAAGTATTTGTTCACTAGTTTAG
>OY744550.1:41856754-41871754 GCA_963556195.1 Sepiola atlantica
CTATATGGAGTTGGTTTGTTGGAGAGACGTTGATGGTGGGCCAAATGTAATATTTAGTGTTATGAGCAAAAAAGTAATAACAAATTTACTAAAACATGATTGAGTGAATAAGTGTAATATAGTGTTGAGTTTAGTAGCCTGTGATGCATGTGGTTATTTTCCTATTCTCTGAGAAGGCACAGGGGAAAAATCGTCTCTACTTTATATATTAGATAATGTTCTCACTCTCACTGTAAAATTTCCTTCTAATAATAATGTTTTCCAGTAGTAATGTTTTCTAAGAGTAATGTTTCCACTTTCCACTCTCATTGTAAAATTTCCTTGTAAGAGTAATGTTTTCTAAGAGTAATGGATGGTTGTTACGCCGTAAAACAAACCAAACCATTCTAAGAGTAATGTTCCCGCTCTGACTGTAAAATTTCCTTCCAAAAGTAATGTTTTCTAAAAGTATAAAATAATTATTCTACTTATTTTGCATTAAATAATCCATAGATGGTTGATAGCCGTAAAACAAAACAAACCAAATCAATAAAATTACAAATGAATAGCACCAAGCATTAATTTATTATAAACTCTTTAAAAAATAGTTATGCAAATTATGCATATAAATAGTTGTCTTGGGTCTTTTCTCTCTACTATATATACAGTATTTGAAAATACTGTGTTGTATTATTAGTTAAAATAATAGTAACCCTTTTTGATGGTAGTATAGGTGTGATAAATAAAATAAAAACTTTCACATTTATTTATTTATTTAGATGTTTGAAAATAAGAAACTTTAAAAAAAAATTATTTTATTTATTTCTTAATTATTAATGTTTAAATATTCTTGTGTACAGTATCAATATAAATGTCTGCATGTGTGTGCATATGTATCTGTTCCCTATAATAAAAAAGGTTAGAGAATCTACATAAAATCTAAAAGTGTATTCTTATATAAGATTTACCAGGGAAGACAATGGAAGTGTTTCCGAATCTATAATTGCACCTCTAAGGGGGCTTTGAGGGCATAACTCATATCTTCTCTATATATAAAACTCAATATCTGTCTGTGTCTGTGATGTTTGTGTGTTCCCTATAGAAAGAAAGGTCAGAGAATCTACATAAAATCTAAAAGTCTATTCATATGTAAAATTTTCTGGGGAAGACAGTGAAAGTGGTCCCGAATCTCTAAAGGATGTCTAGGGGAGCTATAGGGTCAAAATGGCCCTTAAAACTTCAAATATGTCTTATTTTGATGAAATCACGTATAAAAACTGAACAGGAAGACAATGGAAGTAGTCCTGAATATCTAAATATCCTCCTAAGGAAGCTATGGGGGCAGACCCCTCCCTTAAAGCTTCAAATACATATATCTGATTTTAATTGAATTTAAACCATATGTATAAGACACTAATTTAGAGAGTTTTCGAACATTTCAGTCCCTTCACGCTATGTTAGGGGGTCGAATGTGGAGGAGGCAGAAGGCTCCCTTATTCAAGTAAATACACATAGAAAGAAAGGTTAGAGAATCTACATACAAACTAAAAAAATATATTATGTAAAATTTTCCTGCACCCGGGCAATGCCAGATACCTTTGCTAGTTATTTCATAGATGCTAATTGCATGTTTTTATTAGAAAACACAGTATGACTATGAGGTGAGTGCCTTTCCAACATTGAAATCATCAATTTGTTCTTACACTATGTGTGAGCACACACACACACACACACACACACACACACACACAAACACACACATTTTAAAAGATAAATGGGTAGTCTTATAACAATTCCTTTTAGAAAAAAAGTATTTAATCGTATTCTTGACAGGTGATACTTGTTTTTTGTCAGCTGATGCGTTTTTACAATAAACACTGTATACAGAATCCTATTCACCGAAAAATGCTCGAAGATATATGTACAAAAGTGGCCTAAAATATACATATATTATTAACAAAAAAAAATATACTGATTTTTTTTTTTGTTGAGTGTTCAATGTATTATTATACTAAATATGAGTTCGTTAACGTTTGTTTCTCCTGAGGCTTGTTTCCTATATACTTTAGTGACAAAAAAAATGCATGCTAAAATATACTTCAGTTCTGAGATTGAGTTACGTTTGAAGAAATAAAAAAATAAAAATTTATTTTTTAACTGTTCTAATTAGCGATAATTTATAGCTGAAAAAGTTACTCATATCTTATATACATAGATACCATGTGTTTCTCAGCCACTCACTAATATTTGTTCAGCTTTGTGAACATTTAGAGAAAGTGACTCATTAATAGATAGTACATTAGTCTGAAATAGTATAGTAAACTGAATTGAGCATTGAAAGATAGTACATTAGTCTGAAATAGTATAGTAAACTGAATTGAGCACTGAAAGATAGTACATTCGTCTGAAATAGTATAGTAAACTGAATTGAGCACTGAAAGATAGTACATTAGTCTGAAATAGTATAGTAAATTGAATTGAGCACTGAAAGATAGTACATTCGTCTGAAATAGTATAGTAAACTGAATTGAGCATTAAAAGATAGTACATTAGTCTGAAATAGTATAGTAAACTGAATTGAGCATTGAAAGATAGTACATTAGTCTGAAATAGTATAGTAAACTGAATTGAGCATTGAAAGATAGTACATTCGTCTGAAATAGTATAGTAAACTGAATTGAGCACTGAAAGATAGTACATTAGTCTGAAATAGTATAGTAAACTGAATTGAGCACTGAAAGATAGTACATTCGTCTGAAATAGTATAGTAAACTGAATTGAGCATTAAAAGATAGTACATTAGTCTGAAATAGTATAGTAAACTGAATTGAGCACTGAAAGATAGTACATTCGTCTGAAATAGCATAGTAAACTGAATTGAGCACTGAAAGATAGTACATTCGTCTGAAATAGCATAGTAAACTGAATTGAGCACTGAAAGATAGTACATTCGTCTGAAATAGCATAGTAAACTGAATTGAGCACTGAAACATAGTTCATTAGTCTGAAATAGTATAGTAAACTGAATTGAGCACTGAAAGATAGTACATTAGTCTGAAATAGTATAGTAAACTGAATTGAGCATTAAAAGATAGTACATTAGTCTGAAATAGTATAGTCAACTACATTTAGCATTAAAAGATAATACATTAGTCTGAAATAGTATAGTAAACTGAATTGAGTATTAAAAGATAGTACATTAGTCTGAAATAGTATAGTAAACTGAATTGAGCATTAAAAGATAGTACATTAGTCTGAAATAGTATAGTAAACTGAATTGAACATTAAAAATAGTACATTAGTCTGAAATAGTTTAGTAAACTTAATTGAGTATAAACAGATTTTACATTAATCTGAAATAGTATAGTAAACTTAATTGAGCATTAAAAGATAGTACATTAGTTTCATTTACGTACGTGTGTATGTATCCACCACAGACATGTATGTAAATTAGATGGCAAAATAATAAGTCTTTTTACTTCTATGTAAGAATAATAAAAAAATTTATAATACTTCTATATAACAGCAACAATAGCTACTACTACTACTCCTACTACTACTACTACTACTAGTGGGACCCGTGAAAATTCCACAGTAGTTTTCGTTATTTGTTGTATATTGCTGCCGTTCTTAAAAATATTTTCATTCCATGGACGTCCGGCACAAACGCAGCCCCCATGATATAATTATACTACCTTTGTTTAAACTGAAACCTACTTACCTAAGTATTCTGCTTACGGCCAAGAAAATGTATTTTAGTTCGACTGTCACATTCGACACGATACCGACATCAGATGCAATTTAAAAATAATTTTTTTTTTTTTAATTGTATCTTCGGCAATCGGGCGATCCAATCTTTGAAAAAAGGGGGTGAGGTTTGATGACGTACGTACGAACACGGAAAAGTTTTTTTTAATTATATCTTCGGCGATCGAGCGATCCCATCTTTAAAAAAGTGTGTGGAAGATGATAACGTACGTACAAATTGCCTCGGCGTATTATTATATAGATAATAATAATAAAGATAATTTAGAAGCAAAGAGACTTATTGTTTTTAATTATGCAAGAAAAATGTGATAACAGATATGTCAGTGGTTATGAATTTCTGATTGAAATCAAAGGGAAATAAATAGTGGCAGTGCTTGTGATTCAACGGGTCACAAGTATTATTTACCTCTTCTTCAGGAGGTTAGGCACAAGGCCAGTTTCATCTTACTCCCACAAGGTAAGATGTGACCCACGGTCGGGTCGGGAAAGTGGGGCTTGAAAAGCCAGCGCCCGAGAAGGTAAGCACTCTGGTCATTAAAAATTGCCTGGGCAGCCCCGTCGGCATTCCCTGGTAGGGGCGCCTCAGACAGTAAGCAATAAACTTACAAAGAGGGGAGGCAAAGCCTGGGAGGGTTGACCTCCTTGAACTGCACAGGACAAACTCACATGTCGACGGAATCAAGCCCCGAAGGACAAGACGACACCGGTCTATAGAGTGTTTGAACTGCAACGGGTTACAAGTACATAAAGTATGTTTGGACGTTACATTAATTTCTATCCTTATATTGTTCTTGTAAATAGTCTGCAACTTTCATTAGCGTTTACATATATTATGATATTAGAAATAACCAGAATGTTATTTTAACATTTCAAAAGTTACGGTAAACAAACATGAAAATATTTAAGAATTTTTAAATTGCTGCTACCTTTTTTAATATAAATAAATTAAATTAAGATTTATCCGGAATTGGACCATTGCTGCGGGTACAGGAATCTCTATGTGAATAAAATTGTGTCACTACTACTATGTTAATCAAATTGTGTATTTTTCAGTTTTGTGATATATTGACTTTTTTTTTAAAATTATTATTTACGATCAATCAATTTTTTTTTAAATTTAAAAAATACAATAGCGTAACATACTAAAACAAACTGTTTAAAAATCATATTTACAAAAAAAATAATTAATTACGAAATGAAATCCACCGCAATACGTTTTGGTTTCTTAGTCATCCAATCTTCTGTTAATAGTTAAAAAAAAAAAAAATGAATTACTTTGTGACCCTTCAAAATGTGAAAGTAATTTGAAAGCATTTAAACTGGCAAATAGAAAGTCATTTTAGCTGGCTTTAAAATTATTAGCAAAATCCTCATGTAATGTAAAGTTTTGTAAGCTATTTTCATCCAATAATTATAATAATTAATCCAATAATGAAAAATAGACATCAAATTAACACCATCGTAGCATAATTATTTATAGTTTTATCACAATTTGGTTCAATTCAAATTTTTATGATTAAACAATACCGTAATAATTAAATTTAACTGTCAAAATCCTATTTAAGAAGGAAAAAAATAATTTGGTGGAAAAAAAAAAAAAAATGAAAATAAAAAGACTCCCGGGCAACGCCAGGTAGCTACATCTAGTTGCCTATATCTTCCCACCGAGCGTTCTAATCTTAACCATTTTTTAAATTTATTTAGTACCGTTATGTTTTTATAATACAAAGGCAATTTATCAAGAAAAAGTAATTGTATGTTCAATTTTACTTCCATGGGAGATAATTACTGATTGCTTTAATTCAAAGCCTGAATAAATGTGAAAGTTTTTTTCACCTATTTAATCTATTATTATATTATCTTTTAATGGGTGTGGGTAGTATAGTATCTGTTCTGCTGTCATAAGACTGTCCTCCCAGGAATTACCTCCTTTTTTATAAACTTTTTTTTAATGGAAATCGCTCCAGTCAAGGCATGAAACCACTTGATGTAAGTAGCTAACATAAACGAAATATGATTATCGCAAAGACAGGAGATGAGATGTCTATTGGTCTTAGTCTTGAAAAGATTACGGCTATAGGTAGGATGAAAACAGTCAGCAGGAAGAGAGTTCCACAAGCCTGCAATTCTTGGAAACGAGCTACGGGAATAGGAAGCTGTATTACAATGAGGGATCAAAACAGCGAATTTATGGAGACTACTAGACCAACGAGTCAAATGAGCCGGAACAAAAGAAGCAGGGAATAGATCACACAAATCCGAAGAACACACTAACATCAAAACAGCTTATACTCATTTAATACTATGATACAACACATTAGATTTTGAAATATCGTATATATAGTAATCTGCAAACACCCATAAATAGCTTTAGGTATTCCTAATTTACAGTATCATATTTTCTCACAGTTGACAGTAGAACGTGTGATATCGCTGGGATGCGGAGAACAGATACTACACTTTGATCTTAGCCAAGTTATTTACCTCAGGAGGTTAGACACAAGGTCAAAGTATTTTTATTTACCTTCTCTCCAGGAGGCTGGACACAAGGCCAGGTGTGGTTAGCCAGCGTACAAAAAAATGCCTGAGCAGCCCCATCAGCATTCCCCGGTAGGAGCACCTCAAAGAGTGAGAAGGCAAAGCCTGGAAGGGTGGACCTAGAACTGCACAGGACAATACCTTAGACCGGCAGAATCAAGGCCCGAAGGCCAAGACGGTACCAGTACACGTCTACAGAGTGTAGAATCCATCGGAACAGATACTACACTCTGATCTTAGCCAAAAGGCCATGGAATTATTAAAAAAATATTTTTATGACTAGGCATTTTCAAATGAATGAAAAACAATTATTTAATCTATTATTGTATTATCTTTTAATGGGTGTGAGTAGTGTAGTATCAGTTCTGTTGTCATAAGACTGTCCTCCCAAGAATTAACTCCTCCTTTTTAAAGGAGTGTGGCTAATCCTCCCAAATATTATACCCTTCTTTAGGGGAGGAGGTAATGTTCTGTGTTCATGGGACCATTTTCCCAGAGACTACTTTTTCTTTTTTGGGGTGGGGAGGGGAGGGATAGTGTAATATCTATTCTATTGTCATGATATTTATCGTTCTCTCAGGCATTAACTGGTCCATGAGGTGGGGGTGGGGGGTCATTCGTCATGATATCATCCTCTCGGTCATTACATCCTCTTTTGGAGGTCAGTATGTTATATGTTCATTCATCATGATATCATCTCCCCGGCCTAGCAAAAATAATAAATGTTGAAGTTCTTTTATATAACAAAAAAAATGATAGGGCTCCAAAATGTAAAAAAAAAAATTTTAATTTCAGCCTCCATAAACTGGTGTCATAATTAGTTATTAATTACGAAAAAAAAAAGTTCTATACTTAATTTATATCTTACCTATATTATTTACCTGGCGTCATATTACAAAAGTCTCACTACTGCCTGTTTTTTTTTGTGGTAGGCTACAAATCAGTAAAGTTATTATTTATAACATATTTGAAATGCAAGCAATTCTAAGCTATCCTTCCTAGTCATATAAGAATTATAATTATTATTTACTGATCTTATCAATTATTCCTTATTTTTGTCAATTATAACTGGTATGATTGGAGACTTAACATAAGGACAGCCAGACAACGTCGAACCTCTTGTCAAAGGAACATAGCCGATAAACCTGGATAGTGAGTAAGTGAGTGTGAGTGACTATATTTATATAGTATTATAAACATATATATTAGTCACTGAGGTCGCGGTTTCGAATCTGGCTAGGTCTAGCCACGTTGATGAGCCATAAACGGCAAAACACATGTCCATAGATAATTATATCTTATAATAATTTAATGAGAAAATGATACCATAATGATAAAATTTTACTGCCAAAATTATTTTAAAATAAAAAAAAGTAAAAAGTAATTCGATAAAACAAAAAGAAATAGCACAGTTAAAAAAATAAACATAAGTATGTATATATGCATGTATTAAGAAAAAAGTTAAAAATGATACTTCAGTGTGTTGAATATATATATATATATATATATATATATATATATTTAGATTTAGATTTAGTATACGGAACGTTTATGTTTTTGTCTTTTAAGGGAAGTGGGGTCTGATCAACTCTGCTGGGAAGCCATGAAATTAAATACTGTCTTGTTTTTAAATTCCCAAAACAGTTTTTCATGGTAAACAACTGATGATCCCTTAAATAATGTTAGAAGCAAACTAATATAATAACTGTAAAAATTAAATTGACTTACATGAGTGATTTTCCACTGAACGACTTCAGGCTATAGTTTTAATGATTGAGATACTTCCGAGACTATATATATATATATATATATATATATATATATATATATTATGGAAATAATATTCCGACGTGATGGAAAATGAAAAAGGAATAACCAAAATTATTTACATATTCATCAACGTTTCGTCTTTATTTCAAGACTTCTTTAAGATGATTGATTTTAAGAAATAACATACAAGTACAATATTTGAAAATACTTGGTGCGTTTGTGACGTGAAAAGAATGTTTTTTTCTCTTTTTTCGAACACACCATAGCCGTTTGAATTCAAAATGTGTGATGTGTTTATGAAATGGAATGAATGTTTTTTAATTTATTTATTTATTTATTTATTTTTATTGTCGATTTTATATACAAAGTTTTGTCAGGAATGTGGTGTAAAATTACTAACCTGGATCAAAATTCAATTTCTGTTCGGTTAGTATGAGTTTGCTGATTAAAGGAGATAAATTGTAGAAGCCATTACGTTGTTTAATTGTGTTAAAATTTATAATGAGTACTGATTCAAGAAGTC
This sequence comes from Sepiola atlantica, assembly GCA_963556195.1. NCBI lineage: Eukaryota > Metazoa > Mollusca > Cephalopoda > Sepiida > Sepiolidae > Sepiola > Sepiola atlantica. The sequence goes on from OY744550.1 coordinate 41,865,333, forward strand.
TTCGCCGAGATTTATGTAAAATGAATTTAATGAGTCGAGCTAGTTTAAAGTGTATATATATATATATATATATATATATATATATATATATATATATATATATAATATATATATACACTAGTTGGTTGTATTCCAATGATCCCCCCCCCCAACAAAAAAAAACAACAAATAAATCAATCCATAATCATAATTTTTTTTTTTTTTTTTTATGTATTTATTTATTTTGCCGAATGCCTATATTTATTCTTTCTGTTTTATGCGAGTTTCAAACCCTGTAAGAAAAATGTAGTTTATTTGCTGAAAAAAAAAAAAAAATAAAATTTATAATTGTGGACTAATTTATGTTTTATTTTTTTGTCATTCGAATGCAATCAACCAGTATATATGCTCTGAAACCGGAAACTTCATTAAGCTTGTTTTTCTGAAACAATTTGGATAGTCTTGTAAAGGATATATCTACCTTAAAAATATATATATTTTTATATAAACTCAAATATAAATATATATATATGTATTCAAAACTTTTGTTTTTCATTGAAAATTTAAAAGAATTGAATTAATAAATACAACAGAAATATTTCAGGCAAAATTCTGATTAAGATGTTTTATTTTACCAACTAATTGTATGCATGATTGAAAAATATTTGAACAACTTTGAATCCAAATAATTCAAACTACCAATTCTCATCTAAAAATTCCGAAACATATGTTTTTAAAAATTCCGATACATAATGTTTCGGAATTTTTAGATGAGAATTGGTAATTTGAATTATTTGGATTCTTTGGACTACGTTTCAATCAAAGTAACTTCAGTTCGTCTTCAGGTGCATTTTTTACAAATTGAGTATCTATAGCAAATTTTGACTAACCGAACTCTTTATTTAACCGCCGGGCGTACATTGTTCTTGTTCTGAATGATAGAATGATGTTAATTAATTATGTTATTCTCGCCTGTAGTAAGGATTGAACCTTCAACCTTTAGAAGACTGTCACTTAGAACTGATTGTTAATCAACGCCTTTATCGGTTGAGCTACAGGATTATGTGTTCTAAGTGACAGTCTTGTGGAGGTTGGAAAAAAAAAAAAAAATTTCTTGGCCTTTTGGCTAAGATCAAAGTGTAGTATCTGTTCCGATGAATACTACACCCCATAAACTGGTATTATCTTGGCCTTCGGGGCTTGATTTACGCCGGTCTATGGGTTGGTCCTGTGCAGTTCTAGGAGGTCCACCCTCCCAGGCTTTGCCTCCCCTCTTTGAGGAAGAGTAAGTTTATTGCTTATTGCCTGAGGCGCCCCTACCGGGGAATGCCAACGGGGCTGCCCAGGCAATTTTTAATGGCCAGAGTGCTCACTTTCTCATGCGCTGGCTTTTCAAACCCCACTTTCCCGACCCGACCTTGGGTCACATCTTACTTGTGGGAGTAAGATGAAACTGGCCTTGTGCCTAACCTCCTGGAGAGGAGGTAAATAAATACTCATTCATTCCTATCTTGTGAATCAGATAATTTTATTGTTGGCATTGGTTTCCCCGATATTTTTATAGTCAGAATTCTTTCTAGAAAAACATCGGGTACTTACAGGTTTGACCACATAAAGGTTGACAACATCCTAAGTGAAAGAATTTCTGTGGAATAAACTGGAGTCGAACTTTGCACACCCAGCTCGTAAGTCCATGTCGTTACCCAATTAACCACCGTCGCCTCCCAGTCTGACAGAATAAGAACAATCTACCCCTGAAATTCAGTATAGGTTCTGAAGTTTGAAAAGATACACCTGAAGAAAGTTGGAGGTTACATCGGCTGAAACGTGAAAATAATGCCCAAGATGAGAATAGTAGTCTGAATAATATAATGTTCCTCTTTTTATATGAAAGGAGAAGAATCAATCAGGAAGGTAAAAAAATATCTTTCATGTTTATTGTCTTTAATTTAATTTTTTTTTGTCCATGCATTTATTCACTCATAATATAAGGGGAGTTTTCTGCGCGTGTGTGTCTGTCAGTCACAATTAAAAAAAAAAAAATATCTTAACTTCTTTAAGGAATGGAAAATATTGCGTTAATACTAAATAATAAATTCCCAACAAATAAAGCAGATGCCATGACCGGAAATCGAAACCGAAACCTTGAGATCTTCAGTCTGATGTTCTACGAACTGAGCTATTTAGATTTTCTTATGAATAGATCTTAAAATATTACCTTATAGCTTTGACGTGACGTCATTGATTTATGTTTCAAAACATTATTTCAAACACAAGCAATAATAAAAAATAAATAAATAAATGAATAGTTAAACATTATAAATAGCGTTGGAAATTCTTTCAATAGTCTGAAACAATTTATTTTGCTTTAACTACGTATTGGTGTATAAAAACTATTTAATATATAATATATACTAGAAAATGTGGGCCCGTGTATGTATATATATATATATATATATATAGCATAATATAAAATGAAGTAATAAAATAAGGTGCAAATCAAATTTTATTAGAATTCAATGTTCAGGCAAAGTACCTTAAAGTCCTTAACTCATGAGTTTTCAAAGAAAATTCTTCTACTCAGAGGACCATTAACTGCAATGACATTACTGCAGATAATAAAATTAAACTTTGAAAATATATAAAAATATTAAAGATATTAGTTGCCTCTTATATCTTTTGTTGGATTAACTTTATATATATATATATATATATATATATATATAAATAAACAGATATTAAATTATTTATAAACTACAGACATTAGCATTTCAAGCTTATTGCTCCCATCAGTGTAGGAAATATATATCAAACAAGCTGTCTAGACTTAGTCTTAAAATATAAATTTTAAATTTACTTTTCTCATGGGTACACAGTGTCTACGCTAGAGGCTCGCATGACACCCCAATGATTATAGGGGGGGGGGATACTCTACTAGGTAGCTATTCTTTATAAACCAACCAATGTGTTTATTGATTTAATCGCCTCTAAATCAAAGAATTATCCAATTTTAATTAAATGTTCAGCCATCATTCAATAAATGTTATATATTAAAAAAAATTTTTTTAATACCAATGAGTCGCCGAAAAAAAGCCACTTGAGGATAAAGGTTAATGAGATGGATAGATTGTCAGTTGAATGATGAAGAATATTATAAGAGGATTGAAAATAATGACATTTATTTTATCTACATGATCAGTTTCAGATCCAGAGGCTTCGGTGCACATGCCCTTCCCCCTCTCTTAACGATTTTCTGACATTTTTTTTATTCTCCAAAAATAATTTCCTGGAAGTCAAAAAGAAAAGAAAAGAAAAATCAAATAAATTACAATGAAGGTTTAAGAAAATTATAGACATGGGATTAATATTTTTTTTGCTAATGAGTCACCACTTATCAAGACCAAAAGCCACTTAAGGATAAAGGTTAATGAGAGGGATAGATTGTCAGTTGAATGATGAAGTATATTATGAGAGGATTGAAAATAATGAATTGAATGGACAAAGGTTGAGGACTTAAGAGGACGTTTTGACAAGTATTTGTTGATATTGGATTTGAAGATTACCCTGTTGTAGTCTGCAGGGAAGCAATACCGTGGTAATATTTTACTATAAGGAATAGAAGTTTCCAAATTTCACATTATAATGATTTTTAAAAGCACGGAAATTTAACAGAATTTAAGTTTGGTCCAGTTTAACGCACTTGCGCAGTAACCATTTATTTTCTCTTAAATATCATGTTACTGTTTTAAGTGACTCTATATGATTTTTTTTTCTGCTAACAGTAGGGGTGAGAAATATAAAACTAAGGAACTCTCTAGACCGCTGCTGGAACCATTCCCTTTGGGAGTATCCCAGCAGACTTGGCCAATCTCGGTTGTGAGGTGTTCAGAAGAAAGAGAAATAGGTAGTTCCGTTTCTAGAATACATACATGCACATATAAGTTGCATCTTTTCGCTAGCATGTGTGCACAAATACTTGTGTGTTATTTGACAAATAACTCGCAACCTATGATAGAAAACCGGTTTCATTTTTTTTTTTTTTGCTTCCCCTCCCCGCAAACTGCAAACTCTTTTTGCCCAAAGATAAACACAATCGTTGGCCGCTTTGCCAAATTAATTTTCCTGCACTGCTCTCTGCCATCTAAATTCACTCTGCGGCCATTGATGTCATGGTAACGGTACAACAACAAAAATCACTCAATCTGTCCACCAATCAACAAAACGTGTAAAAAAATATATATTTAAAAAAAAAAAAAAACCCCTGAAAAGACACCAACAACAACTAACCTGGGGTGGTTTAGGGTTAGGAATGGGTAAATGATTAGGTATTAGATATTAATCCTCTTAAAGAAAAAAGAAGAAATTTAGAAAAAACAAAAAACAAAATAAAGAACAAACAAAAAAGGTCCTTAAAGGGTCAATTTGATTGAATGGGCCACATAAACTAATCCTGAATGGACCTGTTTTAGAAGGCAACATTTTCTTCTTACATGGTGGACTGACCAGAAAATACCAAGTCCATGATGGAGAGGGTGGCGATTTATTTAGTTCTTCTTCAACTTTTTTTTGTCTTCTTTCCCTTCTTTCTTTCTCCCTCTTCAAGTTGTCTTTATTTAAAAAGGTATAAACTATTTTTATTTATTTTTATTTTTTTCTCTCCACTCTTTCGGTGTACGGTCAAGTGCTGGTGACTCTGCTGTCATTGTTGGCAGCCACGTTTTGGGGCAAAGTCTGTCAGTAATGATGAATGTTTTAATTACAAGCTACTTCGGTTGTTGTTTTTAGAATGACAATTTTAAACTCTGTGATGATGATGATGATGATAAGCATCACCACTATCTTTGCTAGTTTTTGTAACATTCATCATATCACTTAGTAATGGCGATTCCACAGCTGCAGTCACTCCGTTAAATATTTCTGACAACAATACTCTTATTCTTTAAGCTGCATGTGTGCGCGTGTGAGTCAGTATGAAAGAACCGTTCTTCATCTTTATAGAATTAAATTCCAAGTGCACACACACACACACACATATGTGTGTGTGCGTATGTGTTTTTTTTTAAATATACATAAATGGGAGTTTGAATTACCTACTAGACACTATCGGCAAGTGTTTTTGGTACAAGGGTTTATCAGGACAACATGGCATGAGGATACTTCACCCTACAAGTAAACCCTGACTAAATATTCAAAATAACATAGTATTCAAAGCCCAAATAAGATCCTCACAACACGACTATATACTAACCCATACAAGGAATAGTGCACCTTCTCCAAATAATGTTACCTCAAGTAACAGCACATAGCTGGATACTCCACCAGACTAGGTGAATTCTTGTCCTGGAATCCGGCAAGATCAAGAGACCACAAAAAATATATATACTATAACATATTTAACTGGTCAATTGGAGAGAGGAAAATTATTGTTTTTAACTTCTTTACTAACTCAACGTTTAAGAGATAAAGAAGTACTTTAATGGAATATTCGAATATCTATGTATCTCATATAGAGATCAAGTGTTAACCCCAGGAAGGGACCCCTTGATTTCTGAGAACTTCGACTAAAGTAAAATGAAACAAAAGGAAGAATATATATATATATATATATATATATATATATATATTTATGATAAAGAATAGAAATAGTGTTCGAACGTAATGGAAATTGAAAAAGAAAAACCAAAAAATACTATGTATGTAGTCATCAACGTTTCGTCTTTATTTCAAGACATCCTCAGGATGATTGTCTGAAAAAAACAACACACAAGTAGACATTTTTTTTAAGCAAAGGAGGTAAAGCGATCCTTCAGGCCCACCCAGGCTGCCACCTTTGTTTCAAACAATTTGTACTTGTGTGTTATTTTCTTCAAACAATCATCCTGAGGAAGGCGTTGAAATAAAGACAAAACGTTAATGAATACATAAATAATCTTTTTTGGTTTTCCTTTTTTCAATTTTAATATATATATATATATATATATATATATATTGTGGTATTTACTGAATGTTGCTGGATTCCTGGACAAGAATTTATCTGGTCTGGTGGAGTACCCAGCTAAATGCTGTTACTTGAGGTAACATTACTAAAAGAAGGTGCACCATTCCTCATATGAGCCAGTGTATAGCCGTGTTGAAGGGCTCTTATTTGGGTTTCGAACACTATGTTATTATGAATATTTGGTCAGAGTTTACTGGTAGGGTGAAGTATCCTCATGTCAGGTTGTCCTGACAAACCCTTGTACAGAGAGACCGAATACACTTGAGGATGGTGTCTAGTAGGTAATTCAAACTCTCATATATATATATATATATATATATATATACATACTAGAAGAATACCCGTCCCAGTATGGGTATAATTAATTCCCTGAACAGAAGAGTTTTGCACCACGTTTATGTTCGCTAACAAAAATTAAAATCAAATATAATGATACAAAACTTTT
>OY744550.1:41874254-41876754 GCA_963556195.1 Sepiola atlantica
TAATAATAATAATAGTTGCAATAGTAATAATACTATTAATAATAGTAATAATAATAATTATTATAATAGATGAAGAAAACGTTTGGATAAAACCCAACAAAATGTAGGGATGGATGAAAAAAATAGCAGATAGGCCAAAACAATGCAATCAAATTAATTCATGTGGTGAGATTTTTAATATTTCGTCTTCATGATAAAAAAATTACAGCATCTTCAGAAATGAGTGAAGATGTTTTTTTTTTCTTTGTTTTCTTAAAAAGATATTTTTACAAAACATGAGAGATAAACGAAGGGAGATAATTAGAAAAGGGAAAGATAGAAGACGGAAGGGAAAATAGAAACGGTGTGTGTGTGGGGGGAGGGCGGAGAATCTCTAGTTGCTTTTTAAAGTTGATAATAAACTAAGAGAGAGAGAGAGAGAGAGAGAGAGAGAGAGAGAGAGAGAGAGAAAGGAGAACACATTTTTGATACGTTTTGACATGAATGGCCACAAGTATGGTGAGGACAGGACAGAGGGACTAATATATTTTTTTTATACATTTTTGAGGATTTTTTTTTTTTAAATAATAAAAACGAAATATTGAAAATCTCACCACATGAATTTGATTGCATTGTTTTGGTCTATCTGCTCCAACTCTCTCCCCCCCCCCCATTCACTCTACTTTTTGTCGGATTTTATCAAAAGGTCTTCATCTATATGTATAATTTGGATTATTCGAACTACTCTTCTCGTCTTAAGTGTTATTCTCACAACGTTTCAACCTTTCCCAAGTGTATCTTGTCGAACTTGGGAATATATATATATATATATATATATATATATATATATATATATATATATATATATATATATATATATAATAATATTTAGTACTAAGTAGTGATCTATAGTGAGACTGCACGTCTAAAATACAAGAATAGGTTTACGGCTCCCAAAATTCATACTAAAATTGGCGTAACGGATAAAGTACTAAGTAAAATTCAGTTCTAGGTGACACTCTTCTGAAGGTTAGAGGTTCAATCCTCAGTGTGGGCGATACTAGGAATTGCGAATGGCTGACGGAACGACAGCATGTTACCCCCGTGGATTAAATAAAGGGTTCCATTGCAGATTTCCGAGTTCGACAGAAAGATTCCCGAGATTCCCGAGATACAAGAAGGTCGGGGTTTACATTAGCGGAAACGTTGTGAGAATAACACTCAAAATGAGAATAGTAGTCCGAATAATCCAAATTATACAAATCATCTAAAAAAATTCAGGAACAAGTCTTCATCTATTATTATTATATAAGAATGTAAACTATTCTTATCTCTATAGCAGAGTATCGATCTATTGTAATTAAACAAAATAAAATTTATCCACTGTTGTTTACTTGTATTTTGCCTATTGCAAAGATTGTGTTAAAATAATTGTTTCGGTAAAGTAACTATTTGGTGCTTATTTAGGTGCTTTTCCAGATTAGGACCCAAACTAAAATCAACTTGGTATCGTTAGGGTCAGGGTTAGATTGGGTCCTAATCTGGAGAAGTACCCTTATTTATATTAAAATACATGCAGAATATGGCAGTTCAAAATAAATTAACAGGAAAACTGACTTTGAGTCGGATACTCTTCTGGTTTGCCCAAAATGTATTTCCATGCCCTCTCCATCAGGATTTAGGTTAACCTAGTATATATTTCTTCCTAAGTTCCTTTCATTAGATCATGAGTCAGTGTTAAAATAATAAATTGATCCTCCCTTTTTCTCTCAGATTTCCAATTTATTTCGATTTGTATAAAATATATACAGTGACTGATATTTTGAGTCAAGAGAGAGAGAGAGAGTGTGTGTGGAAAGAGAGAAATTAATTATTTTCCCCAGCCACTCACTTACAGTTCGAGAGAGAGAGAGAGAGAGAGAGAGAGAGAGAGAGAGAGAGAGAGAGAGAGAATGGGTGTGTGTGTGTGTGTGTGTATATATATATATATATATATATATATATATATATATATATATATATATATATATATGAATTAATGCAAAAATTGGGCCCATTTCTCGCACTAACTGAAAAGTCGAAATGCCTTATATCAAGTTAATTCAACTTTACAGGATAGACGCACCATCTTTTTTATATGTTTCTTATGTATATGTGATATCAGTCACAAGGTTAACTAATTTGCATATTGGTTTTGAAAAGAACATTTTATTAATTAACTATTATTGTTTGATAATTCAATGATTGTTTCTGCTTTTAATATAACAAATAGTTCTCTTTCGCAATATTGCTTTATTTAGCAGAAAAATATTTAGCAGTTGTGTTCAAACGTTTCTTTTTTCGCGGACTTGATTTTCAACAAGTTGCGATCTATTTCTAAATTGAAGTGAAAAGGAAAATTGATTTCTTCTTTCTTTCCCTTTCTTTATGCTTACATTTAAAAGATAAATAAATTTGTATCAAAATTCCCGAATTGTTAATGTTTATCTAAAGAATAGATGAGAAAGATATTATCTCATGT
>OY744550.1:41881754-41921754 GCA_963556195.1 Sepiola atlantica
ATTTTGCACGCGCTTAGAACATAATCACTTTTGCATGTAACATCTCAATATTATAGACGCTCTTTGTAAAGTTGTAAATTAGTAGCCGTTTAAAAAAACTCAACAGTAAAGACATATTTGTAAAGACACCAAGACTAAAACCACCTGAAGATGATTTGATGAATCAAATCGAAAGTATTTGCGAAAAAGTATGAAAAATGAAACAAGAAACCCATGGAACTTACATACACCAATTCGACCGAAATACTTAATGGACTATTCAGAAAATTGAAGAAAAAAAAATGTTATCAAGCAAACACACTCCGTGTTATTTAATAATGTTTGCCTAAATGAATAATGCTGCCTAAATACACACTATATATATATATATATATATATATATTAGTAATCTAGGTAAAGTAAGCATTCACAGGAAAAAATTAACAGAATTTCAACCGGGCTTATAAAATAGTTCTCAATAGTAAATAGAGCAATTTATATAATTATTTTTATTTATACAGACATGTAAAAAAAGCCGCTACACTGGCAGGTCGATTTTTTGATCAATAGTTATTTATAAACTTTTTTCTGCCTGATGACATCTTAGTCTCTAATAACTATTGATCGATAACATCGACATGCCAGTGTAGTAGCTTTTTGTACGTGTCTGTATAAATAAAAATAATTATATATATATATATATATATATATATATATATATATATTACTGCTTTTAGTAGACAGTTGTATGTATTTGTGTATGTAATATCATTAAATGAAACAGTTAATTATCTATGGAAAAGGGAACATAAAAAATGTACAACTTTGTGAATGTTCTCTATTGTTAAATACTGTATGCATTTCATTTTTCTCTTTGTGTGTTTTTCTATAAATAGTAATTATATATTTAGAACTTGAAGTTCTAAATATATAATTACTATTTCCTTGTATGGTATGGATATTTTTATTATCTAAATTCAAATTATGTGGCACTTTTTGCTACTTTTAGGAATCAAAGCTAGTATTGCACAATTTTTTAATCGTTGGCAAACAATTTTTAAACCATTTTATGTGGGTACTGCTATAGATTTTGAAAAAGACAAAACCTACTTTTCATTCGGCATCTTTCGACCGTTTATGTAAACAGCCGGAAGATGGCGAAGTGCTTAGCCAATGAGAAGGGTCGAGAAGCAAACAAATTTTTTTTTATAGCACTTTTGAACTTTCTTGACTAAAGCAATTTCGGTTTTTGTATTGCCTACGATGTTACGTTAGTTGCTTTACCTTAAAAATTAACACCGGAACGAGAAAGATGGGGTTTGTTGTACATTTGTAGGTAAACAACCTCTGCTGAATTACCCCCTCCTAAAACAATGAATTTCTACCTTTTTTTTTCTTTTTTTTTTGACGATTATGTGTGAACACTCTGGACAAAAGAAAGGAAAAAAATATTTTAGAATTTAGAGTGGGGGATCATAAATTTATAAATATATATTTAACGTAAGATGACCCCCCCCCCTCCCACACACACACATTCCTGGGTCATTTTAGTGTTTTAGGGTAGTTTCATTTTTTATCATCAACCCCAGGTCCGATTGGCTGCCAATTTGACACACTTTTGTTGAATAGGCATTTCGTTTAAATAGGTATTTTTTTTGGAATGTATCATATTTGAAACAAAAAAGCATTTAAGGGTTAATATAGACTCAATAAGTTACAAATCATCTGAAAAACATTTACTAAATGACCATAAGATCTAGAACAATCATCAAAATGAAAACAATAATAATCCTTTTTGGGGTTACATGTTCTGGTTGAATTCCTGTGGAATGAATCACCTGTCTCTGAAATAGCGTAACACGAGAATAATATAAATTATCTTACCGACCCTACTAGTAAGTAATCCTTACAAAATAATATATCTGGATCTAGATTCCAGAATTGCTTGCGATCTAATAAATAAAAATGTACTGTTAATGGATAAACCCTTGTACGTGTGGCTACAGTAATCGAATACGTAAGTATAAAAACAATCACCTGCTACAAATTTATATCTTAGACGCGTCAGATCTAGTAAAATAATAGTCTTTGATATTCCTTTCGTGATCGTCTGATTGACTTCCATTCAGATCTCTCGCATTTTGACAATCCTTGGATTTAATTTCTCCATAGTGGCTTTGATGACCATAAACAATGAAAAATATTTAAATTATTAAGAGTGATGCGACGATTCCAATATTTTTCCTGATTCTGATACAATTACCGATTCCATTCTAAATTCCCAATTCTGATACAATTACCGGTTACGATTCTTTTAAAATCTGTAAATATTTAGCTATAGAGTTGATTGTTTTTTTAAATAAATTTTCGGAGTATCATAAAAACCCCATGTAATATGTACATATATTTTCGCAAACATAAAAATACACTTGTTGAGGGTGATCTATAGGTTTTAGTTTTACTGCTAGTTAAATAAATCAATAAATATTTATCATTTTATCATTAGTACCAGTAATGGAAAATTAAGTTTTAAACAAAAGAAAACAAAAAGCCGTACTTCTGCAGTTTACAGACCATGCTGAAATAATAACGTTATTATTTAGAAACCCATTCTTAACAGTGATAGGGTGGGGGCTTTGTTCAATATTTTGTACTTTCACCTAACAACTTAATAAACAAAAGATACCGTAAAAATTTAATTTAACTTGAAAATTCTACCTAAAAAATAGCACGGTTCGTAAACTACAGAAGTACCCCGGAAAACAATTAAAAGAATCGTCTTTGGATTCGTAAAATAGGCACAAATTTTTTCGATTTGGATACCACCAAAAATTCTGATTTTTCTAATTCCCGATTCCAATTAATTGTACCAACACTAATTATTAATTCTATGGGCCATCACTGGTTGAATTGTGGGTTTCTTTTGTGGTGGCTTTGTATACACCTTTTCCATTCAGAGGGAACTCAATTTTCTTTTTTTTTTCAACTATATGAGATTTATTTTGTTTTAAATGTGCTAAATATCTCATTATTGTGTGTGTGTTTTTAATTTTGTAGGCTATAATTTGTACAACAATAGCTACAATTTAGTGTGCTCCTATTAAATAATTTGTGCATTTTGTTTGATGTTGGAACGTATTTGTGCATTAGTTTGAGAAATATCATAATTTTTTTATTTTAAAGCGAGGTTCTAATAAAACCGAAGGTAGGAAAAGGAGGTGTGTGAATAACAATGGTTATGTTAACTATTCAAAAAGCCCCCTCCCCATTCAAAATATAGTCTTATTCAACCAATCAGAGCTTTGTATCTCGCAAAGCCCCTTTGCTCTCTAACCATAAAAGATTTGAATATTTCTGATAGTCAAAATTGTACCCAGAAGACTGAATGGTAGAAGTCCTTATTTACTTGCCTCCCCATGATGGGTAAATTTAGACACAAGTGGGAGGGGGGATATCCAGCTTCCCATAAAGGAACACTCTGGATGGGACAAAAATAAAATTGCCTCAGTCCAGAAGGATTTCTCCTTTTTTTGACTGAGGACAGAATAGATACTACACTTTAGATTATATATTTGCAAAAAAATAAAAATAATTTTACAAATTAGGTATACGGTCATCATATGTGTGTGTGTGTGGGGTCATCTTCTATCTACCCTAACCTTAACTAGATACATTCGTTTAAACACTGTTCGTTTCATTCTCTCATCATTTGTCCATCACTTCAGCAGTCACCACAATATCACATTTACACTATGTATTACCCTACCTAAAATATCCCCAATGGTATCAAATCAATTTTATTTACAAAATATATTCACAATTTCATTAAAAAATGATGGGGAGTAAGACAGCGAAAAACAAAGAAGAATCAAGGACAAATAAACCACCAAATGTTTTCTTGTTTGTTTCGAACAAAAAACAAGCGGGGGGGGGGGGGGTGACTCTCTAAGTGGGAGTGGGACTTAAGTGGGAACAAAAGAAATAGTAATCGAGTTTTAGAGTGGATGATGTTCTTCTAATAATTTGGGGAAGCCTAGAGCACACATAAAATTGGTGTGTGCACAAGTTCCGGAAAGGTTGCTGGCAACTCTTGTCTGTGCTATAGTAAGTGTTGAGTATAAGAGTTAGGGTAATAGTAAGTGTTGAGTTTAAGGGTTAGGGTAATAGTAAGTGTTGAGTTTAAGGGTTAGGGTAATAGTAAGTGCTATAGTAAGTGTTGAGTTTAAGGGTTAGGGTAATAGTAAGGGTTATAGTAAGTGTTGAGTTTAAGGGTTAAGGTTATAGTAAGTGTTATAGTAAGTGTTGAGTTTGAGTTTAAGGGTTAGGGTAATAGTAAGTGTTGAGTTTAAGGGTTAGGGTAATAGTAAGTGTTGAGTTTAAGGATTAGGGTAATAGTAAGTGCTATAGTAAGTGTTGAGTTTAAGGGTTAGGGTAATAGTAAGGGTTATAGTAAGTGTTGAGTTTAAGGGTTAAGGTTATAGTAAGTGTTGAGTTTAAGGTTAGGGTGATAGTAAGTGCTATAGTAAGTGTTGAGTTTAAGGGTTAGGGTTATAGTAAGTGCTAATGTAAGTGTTGAGTTTAAGGTTATAGTAAGTGTTGAGTTTAAAGGTTAGGGTTATAGTAAGTGCTATAGTAAGTGTTGAGTTTAAGGGTTAGGGTTATAGTAAGTGCTATAGTAAGTGTTGAGTTTAAGGGTTAGGGTTGTAGTAAGTGCTATAGTAAGTGTTGAGTTTAAGAGTTAGGGTTGTAGTAAGTGCTATAGTAAGTGTTGAGTTTAAGGGTTAGGGTTATAGTAAGTGTTGAGTTTAATGGTTAGGGTAATAGTAAGTCCTATAGTAAGTGTTGAGTTTAATGGTTAGGGTAATAGTAAGTGCTATAGTAAGTGTTGAGTTTAATGGTTAGGGTAATAGTAAGTGCTATAGTAAGTGTTGAGTTTAAGGGTTACGGTTATAGTAAGTGTTATAGTAAGTGTTGAGTTTAAGGGTTAGGGTGATAGTAAGTGCTAATGTAAGTGTTGAGTTTAAGGTTATAGTAAGTGTTGAGTTTAAGGGTTAGGGTTATAGTAAGTGCTATAGTAAGTGTTGAGTTTAAGGGTTAGGGTTATTGTAAGTGTTGAGTTTAATGGTTAGGGTTATAGTAAGTGCTATAGTAAGTGTTGAGTTTAATGGTTAGGGTTATAGTAAGTGCAATAGTAAGTGTTGAGTTTAAGGGTTAGGGTAATAGTAAGTGTTGAGTTTAAGGGTTACGGTTATAGTAAGTGTTGAGTTTAAGGGTTAGGATCATAGTAAGTGTTGAGTTTAAGGGTTAGGGTAACAGTAAGTGCTATAGTAAGGGTTGAGTTTAAGGGTTAGGGTAATAGTAAGTGCAATAGTAAGTGTTGAGTTTAAGGGTTAGGGTAATAGTAAGTGCTATAGTAAGTGTTGAGTTTAAGGGTAAGGGTTATAGTAAGTGTTGAGTTTAAGGGTAAGGGTTATAGTAAGTGTTGAGTTTAAGGGTTAGGTTACAGTAAGTGCTATAGTAAGTGTTGAGTTTAAGGGTTAGGGTTATAGTAAGTGCTATAGTAAGTGTTGAGTTTAAGGGTTAAGTTTATAGTAAGATTTATAGTAAGTGTTTAGTTTAAGGGTAAGGGTTATAGTAAGTGTTGAGTTTAAGGGTTAGGGTTATAGTAAGTGTTGAGTTTAAGGGTTAGGTTACAGTAAGTGCTATAGTAAGTGTTGAGTTTAAGGGTTAGGGTTATAGTAAGTGCTATAGTAAGTGTTGAGTTTAAGGGTTAGGGTAATAGTAAGTGCTATAGTAAGTGTTGAGTTTAAGGGTTAGGGTAATAGTAAGTTCTATAGTAAGTGTTGAGTTTAAGGGTTAAGGTTATAGTAAGTGTTGAGCTTAAGGATTAGGGTTATAGTAAGTGTTGAGTTTAAGGGTTAGGGTTATAGTGTTATAGTAAGTGTTGAGTTTAAGGGTTAGGGTTATAGTAAGTGTTGAGTTTAAGGGTTAGGGTTATAGTAAGTGTCATAGTAAATGTTGAGTTTAAGGGTTAGGTTTATAGTAAGTGTTGAGTTTAAGGGTTAGGGTAATAGTAAGTGCTATAGTAGATGTTGAGTTTAAGGGTTAGGGTTATAGTAAGTGTTATAGTAAGTGTTGAGTTTAAGGGTTAGTGTTATAGTAAGTGTTGAGTTTAAGGGTTAGTGTAATAGTAAGTGCTATAGTAAGTGTTGAGTTTAAGGGTTAGGGTTATAGTAAGTTCTATAGTAAGTGTTGAGTTTAAGGGTTAAGGTTATAGTAAGTGTTGTAGTAAGTGTTTAGTTTAAGGCTTAGTGTTATAGTAAGTGCTATAGTAAGTGTTGAGTTTAAGGGTTAGTGTTATAGTAAGTGCTATAGTAAGTGTTGAGTTTAAGGGTTAAGGTTATAGTAAGTGTTGAGTTTAAAAGTTAGGGTTATAGTAAGTGTTGAGTTTAAGGGTTGGGGTTATAGTAAGTGCTATAGTAAGTGTTGAGTTCAAGGGTTAGTGTTATAGTAAGTGCTATAGTAAGTGTTGAGTTTAAGGGTTAAGGTTATAGTAAGTGTTGAGTTTATGGGTTAGGGTTATAGTAAGTGTTGAGTTTAAAGGGTTAGGGTTATAGTAAGTGTTGAGTTTAAGGGTTAGGGTTATAGTAAGTGTCATAGTAAATGTTGAGTTTAAGGGTTAGGGTTATAGTAAGTATTCAGTTTAAGGGTTAGGGTAATAGTAAGTGCTATTGTAGATGTTGAGTTTAAAGGTTAGTGTTCTAGTAAGTGTTATAGTAAGTGTTGAGTTTAAGGGTTAGGGTAATAGTAAGTGCAATAGTAAGTGTTAAGTTTAAGGGTTAGGGTTATAGTAAGTGCTATAGTAAGTGTTGAGTTTAAGGGTTAAGGTTATAGTAAGTGTTATAGTAAGTGTTGAGTTTAAGCGTTAGGGTTATAGTAAGTGCTGATTTTAAGGGTAAGGGGTATAGTAAGTGCTATAGTAGGTGTTGATTTTAAGGGTTAGGGTAATAGTAAGTGCTATAGTAAGTGTTGAGTTTAAGGGTTAAGGTTATAGTAAGTGTTGAGTTAAAAGATTTGGGTTATAGTAAGTGTTGAGTTTAAGGGTTAGGGTTATAGTAAGTGTCATAGTAAATGTTGAGTTTAAGGGTTAGGGTTATAGTAAGTGTTCAGTTTAAAGGTTAGGGTAATAGTAAGTGCTATAGTAGATGTTGAGTTTAATGGTTAGGTTTATAGTAAGTGTTGAGTTTAAGCGTTAGGGTTATAGTAAGTGCTATAGTAACTGTTGATTTTAAAGGGTTAGGGTTATAGTAAGTGTTGAGTTCAAGGGTTAGGGTTATAGCAAGTGTTCAGTTTAAGGGTTAGGGTTATAGTAAGTGTTAAGTTTAAGAGTTAGGGTAATAGTAAGTTCTATAGTAAGTGTTGGGTTTAAGGGTTAGGGTTATAGTAAGTGCTGTAGTAAGTGTTGAGTTTAAGGGTTAGGGTAATCGTAAGTGCTATAGTAAGTGTTTAGTTTAAGGGTTAGGGTTATAGTAAGTGTTGAGTTTAAGGTTAGGGTAATAGTAAGTGCTATAGTAGGTGTTGAGTTTAAGGGTTAGGGTTATAGTAAGTGCTAATGTAAGTTTTGAGTTTAAGGGTTAGGGTATAGTAAGTGTTGAGTTTAAGGGTTAGGATAATAGTAAGTGCTATAGTAAGTGTTGAGTTTAAGGGTTAGGGTTATAGTGAGTGCTATAGTAAGTGTTGAGTTTAAGGGTTAATGTTATAGTAAGTTTTGAGTTTAAGGGTTAGGGTCATAGTAAGTGTTGAGTTTAAGGGTTAGGGTTATAGTAAGTGCTATAGCAAGTGTTGAGTTTTAGGTGCTCATTTTACTCGCATAACATAATTGTCGAAAAATCAACTATGGATGTGACTGAATTTGCTAACAAAAAGCAGATATTTTTGTCGATATCTAATAATGATGATGATGATGTTTTTTTAGTGTTTTTGCTGACTTGTAATAAGTAAATCTCTGTTCAAAACGATTTAAGTATCTTATTCTAATTTGTTAATCTTAAGCTTAGTGTAAATATTCCTCTTTTTGTTAAATAATAGTAGTGTGAGAAAATGATGATCTTCTAAATAGATTTAGGAGCAACAAAAACACACACACAACTATTTTGTGGTCTTGCTTCCAACGAATTCTAAATGGTTTTCTTGTATATGAGTGACAGCTAAGATGTTGTAGGTATAACTATAAATAACATAGGTAAAAATACATGTCTGCTTGTCATTGTCAAAATTATTGGCTAAAACATAATCTCCTTTGAGACCAAACTGTCTGATTAATATATGTGTGTGTATGTGAGTGTTTGCGTATATGTATATATGAGTGTTTGCGTATATGTTTGTGCGTATCTCTACATGTATATGGGTTTTAATCTCTATATGTGACTTTGTGTGTGTATGTATGTATATATATATATATATATATGTGTGTGTGTGTGTGTCATGTTTATGTGTTGTGTGTATGTATATACATGTGTAAAAATGGGTGAATGTGTGTTTATGTATGTGTTTGTATGTATATATGTAGCATTTGTGTATCTGTATTTATATGAGTGTGTACATTTGTGTTTATGTATATATGTGTGTGCACAGTTTGTAAATGTGTGTTTATGTGTATGTCTCTGTGTTCTGTATATATATATATATATATATATTAGCATGTTTTGTGTGTTTAGATATACATTGGTGTTTTTGTGTGTATGTATATATATATATATATATATATATATATATATATATATGCTCATTTTGTGGTATATAAGTGTGTGTATATATGTTTTTGTGTTAATATAATTTTGTGTGTATATATTTGTGTATGTTTGTGAATATATCTGTGGGTGTAAAGTTGTGTATATATATATTTATATATATTGTATAATTCTATGTGTGTATATATATATATATATATAATTTAAAGATTTGATATAATATCATCTTATAATAATTTATATCCAAATCAAGTCATCGGATTGAAAAAAAAAAGTCTGCATAGTAAACAAAAAATCCAGGTAGTTTACCATAAAAAAAACAAATTCTTGTCGCATTATATAGCATGTTAGTTTGACTTATGTAATTATTATTTGGAGCAGTGGTAACATTATCATTATTGCCTATATATTTATGTTCTATATGGTCTGGATTATTAGAGTTATTGTTTAATTGTCTAACTTTGCACTTGTAAATTACATCCTTTTGTATGCAATTGTTTTCTAGAGGGCATGCATTTTTATTAATACAATTGCTAAGTTTAGTGGTACTGAGTTAGTAATATTTTGCATTCTTTTGTATTTTTATTGCTGTTAGATGTTATTATAGACTGATTGAAGTTAGGTACAGTTGAGATTGATAAGTTGTCTATATATAGATTTAATTATAGTGTGTAGGTGGTTAGAGTTTTTATAAAGTTAGGTATGTGTATTTATTTACATACATATATATATATATATGTATATATAATGTGTGTGTGTGTACAGGATAATCTAAACTAATGAACGGATCATTATGAATTTTGGAATATACATTCTAAAAAATACAGTAACATGGGCACATTATTTTTTTTGTAAATATTAACATTTAGGGGGTGCATATCTATAAAGTTTTTTATTTTTATTTATTTTTTATGAACTGATTATTATGAATTTTGAAATATATATTCTCAACAATCCTGTAAGTAACATGGGCACATTATTTTTTTGTAAACTTTTTAGTTGATGCATACACCCGAACTCTTACTCACCCTAAAAAACTTTTAAAATAAATTAGATACAAAAAGTTTAATAGACGAAAGAATTGCTCTACATCAAATTCTGAGTTATATTGAGTAATACATTTTTAAAAATATATATATATATATGCAGAAAGGAGAACACCAATGCCAACGGTCCAGGAACAACACATGTTTGTGACATTTGCGAAAGAGGTTGCTGCTCCTGCATTGGCCTCTTCAGCCACAAGCGGCATTGCTCCAGCCGAGCAGACAGCCAGGAAAACTAGGCTAAGGATGCATCAGCCATGGTTGATCCTAACCATAAACCTTAACCCGACCCTAGATATTAATTCCAAATCACAGGAGATATAAATAAATGTTTTAACTAACCGTTTTTTTGTTGTTCCGATCTATTTATTTATTTTCATCAAGGTTTATACTATCAATTGTCCTTATTTTATATGGCTTTCCTACATTATACATTAGTATGTCCGTGGTCAAATTTGACAATGTTTACATTGATATTTTACTTGTATTCAGCCAGTGTCGCATGACTGCATAGAGGTAGAAGCGCCGACTGTCAGCTCAACAGTTGAGTTTCAATCCCGGCTTGAGGCACTAGCTGGACTGAAGAGCTGTGATACAGCGAAACAGACTGTATGTGGATGACTATATATATATATATATATATATATAATGTTCTTATGTGTGTGTGCGTTTATAAAATATATACATTGTGTCCTGGAACCAGCATCATTTACTTGGTAGAAAGAGAGTTGTGGTCCCCATAATTCACAAACCACTTGAATCAAATTCATATCTGAAGGTCATCTCATAATAGCATTCTTCTGATTAAGAAACTGTAAAATTGAAACCAAACCAAAACAGCAGATCTTGCACATATAATTTAAAGGACTGTAATTTTTTAAGACAGAGCTTTATAACAATAATAAATAATGTAAACATAGGTAAAAATACATGTCTGTTTGTCATTGTCAAATACATAGGTTAAATCATAATCTCTGTTAAGATTTTAAGTATATATATATATATATATATATATATATATATATATATTTTTTCATGGAAGTCGCTCCAGACAGCTAAAAAAAAAAAAAAAAAAATATTTCAAGGTCAAAAACTAGTCAACGACAAATGTTATATGGATGGATTCTGACCCTGAAAACAGCAATTCTTTCCCTTTGTCAGAAACATCACTCATGGAATGTGAGGACTAAAGAACAAAATAAATGAAACGAGCGTTACGAGGCTTCCGAAAGTTAGTAGGTAGAAAGTTAGTCACTTTCTACTCTCCTAAATCCGTTCACTTTATTTACTCGTAAAATCTGTTTCCTTCCTGCTTTGATATTTTATATCCATTTATAAAACATAATTGCAATACTTGCAATAAGTTCTGCTGTTAAAGAGATTTAAAAAATCATTTTTTAATCAATGACTTAATTTAAAGAGTAAATAATGACACAAGACCGAGACCATTTATTTCATAATGGTATGTCTTCCTTTTAATAATTCTAATACGGTAGCTTTCAAATCTTTTAAACTTCTTTGGAAATTCTCATTTATTAAAAGATTGAGCATTTTTGGATATCATATCACTTTGTAGAGATTAAAAAAAAATATATAATTAATGTAACAATTTGATTGGATTGATAATTTAATGACCAAACTATACCCCTCAATAATAAGATCTAACTTTCAACAATCCTATAAAAAATTTAAAAAACAGGCAAATAATTGAAATTAAAGATATCATCTGGGTAGGTAGAACTACTTAAAATATAAAATGATAAACGTGAAATAGAACGAGGTTTTCTTCCAACTTCCCATTTGAAAGCAACAGATTTCAATATTATGTGTGAATTATTTTATTATTTTGCACACCGTTCTGAGGTTGAAATAAAATATTTAGAAGATCTCTCTCTCTCTCTCTCTCTCTCTCTCTCTCTCTCTCTATATATATATATATATATATATATATATATATATATATATATATATATATATAATAATCTAGGTAAAACATCCACAGGATAGTAATCCAAAGAATTTCAACCGGGTTCATAAAAAGTGCTCAATATCTAATAGAGCTTTTATATATGATTATTTTTATTTACACAGACATGTGCAAAATCTGCAACACTGGCATGTCGATGTTATCGATCAACAGCTATTATAAACTGAGATCTCATCAGACAGAGTTAAAATCCGATCTTAACCTTAGATCATATTTCTTTCCAAATAATATCTATGGTTAAGATCGGATTTTAACTTTATATATATATATATATATATATATATATATATATATATATATATATATATATATATATATATATATATATAAAGTATAGTCAGTCGAATCCTCAAAGTTAGACCTAAACAGCATTGCATCTAACAAATCAGTATTTGATTTACTGGTCAGTCATCTACGTAAATTTACAGTATGTGTTATATAGACAGAGTCAGGAAGAGAATATGATACATTTCCAAAGAAGGAATTGAGTCCTCTCAGTTACCAATGTTGTAAATTTGTAAAGAAATTTTTTAAAAATTCATTTTTAGCAATACAATTTCTTGCACTCTCAATAGTAGCTTCGTTAGCTCAGAAGGTAAGACATCTGACACCATTCGTTACAGTTGAAAGTGACCTGGCATCCGGGTTTTGAATCTCGGGGTTTATACACTTGCTATGTCTAGCCATACTGATGAGTCGTGAAACGACAAAACAGCTGTCTGTAGATGACTATTATATATATAGAGAGAGGTAACTTTTATATATATTTATATATATATATATATATATATATATATATATATATAATAGTCATGAACATGATTCGACGAAGAATCAAAAATAGTAATACTTATGGAACATTCATTAATTTATTTGATTTTGACCCCCAAAAAAATTATTAGAAAAAGTGAAAAAGTAAAAAAAATCGCAAAGAAGAAGGAAAAAGAAAACTATGGATTTAAAACTGAAAGGTCACATGTTCAAATTAAAAAAAAAATTTTTTTAACATAATTAAGTAAATCTTTTGTATATTTTCAATGAAAAGAGTTAATCAAATGACCTATTTTTCTTTCTTTTCTAATATGAACAACGAAGTGGAAAGACAAACTTTTCGCCTGAGGAGATCTTGTTTTTTTTAATAACCAAAGATTGAAACATCGTCATGTCAGTGTCGCATCTGTAAATGTCTGTATGAATTAAAAATATTAATATAAATAGCTCTATTTACTATTGAGCACTATTATATAAACTCGGTTAAAATTGTCTGGATTTTATCTAACCTGGATATATATTTATATATGTATGTGTTTGTATTTTTATATTTATTTATTCATGTTTGTATATATTTATATGTGTGTGTGTATTTATATATTAATGCATTTATTGATGCACACACACACATACACACACACTCTCTTTGTCTTATCTATTCACTCCCTGGTGAGATTTTCTGAATTATTGAATATAAAATACAAAAGTGTATGAGTTAGAATAATCGCGTTTAGTCAACATTGTCATCATTTTGTTTCTTGAAAAATATCGATGTACACATTACAATGTGAATAAAGACATGGAAACAATTCATGAGATTTCATAGATGCCAAGGGGAAGTAATCCTTAATATTAGTCAAGAATTAGCATTGTGAACTTAATTTTGTAATTTTGATTCTAAACTTGCTCACATTTACAAGGCTCTTCCTCCAAGACAGTGAATCCTGCATCACATCAAATGGAGAGGGTCAGTGTCAATTTATAATTTCTGCCAATTATATATTAGGAAGATAAAAGCATTTATTACTGTAACTAACAGAACAACAAAGGAGTAAAAAACAAACAAATAGGCAACAAATAAATGTTACCAAAGGCAAGATAAGTGTATTTGTGTTTTAACTTATTTTAAGGCGTTTTTTGTGTTTAAAACAAACCTAGTGTCCACTCTGTTCAGTTAGAACGAAAAAACATGGCTACCCATAAGCCCTACACAAGGACCCTTGGTAATCGCTCAAAAAACGAAAATTAAAGAAAATACTGGTAGAACATTACATTTTCGCACAATTAGTAACATTTATTGGATGTGTTTCTACCAGTATTGTTTAATTTTCGATTTTTTGAGCGATTACCAAGAATCCTCGTGCAGGGCTTATGCACAGCCATGTTTTTTTTTGTTCTAACTGAACAGAGTGGGCACTAGGTTTGTTTTGAACAAAAAAACGCTTTAAAATAAGTTTAAAGACTAATAAACTTATCCAGGTAGGCAGAAGAGTAACTTATCTTGCCTTTGGTAACATTAATTTGTTGCATATTTGTTTTTGTTTTTTGTTTTTTACCCCTTTTTTGTTCTGTTAGTAACAATAATAAATACCCAAAGCAACATTTATATGAACAAATATGGATTTAACGATTTTCACAGAATGGATATTTTCTTTGGAGAACGTTAATTGAAACCGTAGTTTTTAGATTTATCCATCAAAATTGTGTCAATTTGTCTTCATGAATTTTTTACTGTCAATTTCATTTAATGAACCTGCCTCTGACTTTGATGACAGACCCGAGGCAGCATCAAAAACAGCGGTACTTTGTTACATTAGGACCTGCACTAACTTTGACCATGACCCTAACCCTAACTCTATTGCTAACCGTAACCCTAACCTCCACTTTGACCCTGACCCTAACACTAACGACGGGGTCAAAGTTAGCGCGGGTCCTGAAACAGCTACAGGCCTTTGTTACTGTCTCCTGACTTAGGCTTCCATAAGCTTTGATGATCCTGGCCCTTAGTTCTTCCTTTATCTTGTAGCTTGATCTGTTGGTTTCTCGTTTCACCGCCCCACATAAAAAAAATTTTTTTTTTATTTACCTCCTCCCCAACAGAAGGTTAGACACAAGGTCAAAGTATTTTTATTTACCTCCTCTCCAGGAGGCTAGACACAAGATGAAGTGTGGTTAGCCAGCACACTAGGATTAGCACGCTCTGGCCTACAAAAATGCCTGAGCAGCCCCGTCGGCATTCCCTGGTAGGGGCACCTCAGGTGATTAGCAATAAACTAATCCTTTCTCAAAGAGAAGGTAAAGTCTGGGAGGGTAGACCTCCTGAGACTGAACCTCAGCCCGACAGCAACAAAGTCACTGTCGGACTGATTGTCGAGGACGTATCCTTGGCTGGTATGGCAGGGTGCGTAGTCTTGCTGCTACATGTACACCCTACTTGGTTTATCCAGAGTTTGGCTACTTTGTTCAGAACATCGGTGTTCAGCTCGATGTCCCTAAGGGTGAAGTTGGGTGAATCTCACTATGACAACAGCAGATCATTGATCATGCATTTTTCTCTCCGATGTAGAATCTTAAATTTTTCAATTCCTTTCTGACCTTTTCTACCATCCTTCTGCTGTCACTGAGGAAATCTGAAACCTCCTTATTCGTCCTTCCAGTGCAGATTCCAAGGAGAGACATTGCAGATTCCGATGCAAATTCCAGAAGAGACGTTGCTAGTCTTTCTTTACTCTATCATTATTTTCATGGTAGATGCTCGACTGAGCTCCAATCTATTACCCCCCCCCCTCCCCCGTAAAACATTTACAACAAAAACTCGTCTAGCTACAACAATTGTAAATAATTTTCCTTTCTTGCTTTGTGTACCTAAAAGTAAAGTGAACTTTCATGAGCAAAGTTTCTATCCAAGAACTATTCGTCTGAATACCACAGGGCTGCTTCCCAGCTGACTATAGCATGGTTGTTTTCAAGTCCAATGTTAACAAATTCTTGTTGAGCCGTCCTCTTTAATAATAATCTAATTTCTGGCCAGTCTCAACCATTGTTACTAATCATCACGTTGTTGTTTCACTGTCCTCCTGACAAATTCATTAACCCCTATCCTCGAGTGGCCTATGAGCCTTGATAAGTGGTGACTCGTTAGTACATAAAATAAAAAAGAACTGCATGTCTCTTCGACAAATATGGAGGTTCAAAATTGTCAATAATTAATTATTCTACTTAAAAAGAATAGAAATATAGTTGCTGTTTTATGAAGACAAGTTTGACAACGAAAGTAAAAAAAAAAAAAAAATTATGCATAAAATTAGCCGTTGAAAATTGCAAACAAATATTGTGCAGATATTTTGATTTTTGCATTTCTTCTATAAACGATCACACTTTAGATTATTCATATTTAAACTGATATCCTTATCTTGATTGTTATTGTTATAAGTGTCAGTTTGATTGAAACCAGCAGATCTTTGCCTTCCTTTCTAATCTATAAATGAGAAACAAGGCTCACTTTGTTTACTGCAGATTATTTTTAACAATTCTTTAAAAATTTTAATTCAGTAAAAGTTATCCTCCTACTTAGTTTCATTTTCGGTGCTTTGTTACATTAGGACCCGAGCTAACTTTGACCCCCGCCATTAGGGTTAGGGTCAAAGTGGGGGTTAGGGTTTAGGGTTCGGGTCATGGTCAAAGTTAGCATGGGTCCTAATGTAACAAAGTACCTCATTTTCTGATAAAAGAAGTAGTGAAGATTTCTTCTGTTCCTTACAGCCTCTTTCTCACAGAAGAGACGTTGCTAGTCTTTCTCTACTCTATCGTTATTTCCATGGTAGGTGTTCGACTGAGCTCCAATCTCTTGTTCCTCCTTGAAAGACAGTCACGGCAAGAACCCGTCTTATTACCACAACTGCAAAGATATTTTCTTTCTTCCTCCATGTGCCTAACATCAAACAAAATTTTCATGTGAAGAGTTTCTTTCCAAGAATTTCTCATCTGTGGAACACATTGCTACGGGATTGCTTCCCCGTAAGCTATAACATGTTCTTCTTCAAATCCAATTTTAACACAAATACTTTTCATGAACCGTCCTCATAAGTAATCAAACCGTATTCATTCCAGTTATCAGTTCCAAATCCTCTCATAATATTCTTCATCATTCAACTGACAATATGTCCGTCTCATTAATCCTTATCCTCGAGTGGCTTCTGGCCTTGATAAGTGGTAAATAAAACTTGCTTTATAAAAAGACATGGCTTTTTGTTGTAAAGTTTCCAACTTGAGATCTGAAATGAGCAAAAATAGATCATAAAGCCAAATATTTTTGCATCTGAGAAGTCAAGCTAAAACTGTTCGGCACAATGGAAGCCGAAAGGAATTCCAACTTTCGCTGGAAGAATGTGGAAAATGTTTTATCGTTTCTCCCTTGTTCCGGGAATTCTGGCAATATTTTTATTGACAAGTAGTTCGACCATAATGGCAGTCTGTAAGGAAAAGGTGAAGACAGAATATTTTACAAGTGGTGAAATATGCCAGTAGAATCTGGTTTGTTTGTTAGTCATGAGGAGAGCTATATGGGTCAATAGATACTGTATTGGTTGTGAGTGTGTGAAGCCATAAGTGAATGGCAAGATGTGTGTCTGTCTGGTTGTGGGGGGGGGGGCGTATATAAGGAATCCATCTCTTAAAAATTTGATTGTTTATTCTTGTATTAAATACACTTTATATTTATATACTCGGAAAGGAAAGAATGTGGTCATATATATATATATATATATATATATATATATATATATATATATATATATATATACTTCTTTGTAATATAGTAGGAAAAATCCCAGCAGAGTGCTCGATTAATTAAGAATTAAAGTTAAAAATTAAGAGCGTAATATTTATTCTGACAACAGAAGCTGAAGAGAGCCAGATGGCTAAGTCCTTCTGTGTTTGAAACCGACGGTACGAATGTTGTACTAATTTTTCTGTACCAATATAAAGATATATATATATATATATATATATATAATAACTATTTGTTTATTATCTATGTACGTATACGTTTCGTCCTTTATAATCGGGACTCATCAGCATAGAGATATAACTATTCACTACTGGTTATGCGATTCGAAACCCCAGATTCTAGAACCACTGGTCCACCGCTGAATAGCGAATATATATATATATATATATATATATATATATATATATATATATATATAATGAGATGGGTGTTTCTACAGTTAAAAAGCACCATTGAAATGATAAACTTTGCAAATTGAGAAACCAGATATGTCATATTTTGTCAAATAAATGAAATATTTATTAATTATTTTTTTTTTAAATCAACATTTTCGGTTTTATAAACCTTAATAATAGCAATACAGCCAATATTTTTCTTCTTTTTTTTTTCCTTTTCTTTTTTTCTTCTCATCGTCAAGGTCTTACGGCGTAGCCGAAGATTGGCGATTTCTTCGGGTATTGTTGAAAAGACTTTTTTTTTAATGTCCGATATTTGTAGTAAAAAGCGCTGGCACATGTGTGTACAATAATGAGCTGGGTGTTACTACAGTTAGAAGCGTCGTTGAAATGATAAATTTGAAAATTGAGAAATCAAATTACTTGACGTGTGATTTTTTCAAATAAATGAAATATTTATTAAATGATTTAATCAATATTTCATTTATTTGAAAAAATCTTGCATCAAGTTATCTGGTTTGTTATTTTTCAAAGTTTATATATATATATAATATATATATATATATATATATATATATATATATATATATATATATATATATACAATAATATTTATAAATAAATATTTATTAATTATTTTAATACCTATAGACATCGATGTTTCATGCTAACGCAATCTTCAGTGTAGGAACTAATTCTCAACGGTCGATGGGCACGAACCCCGATCACAAATCGCCACTGATTCGTAGCTGAGGGTCTTATCCATCGGCCATAGCCAATTAGTTAGTAAATATAGAGGAATTTTAAATGTGAGTAGCGAATCGGCGGCTAGATACCAAGCAGTATAGAGTGATCTACGAAACGGCGTTCGGATCGTGCATATAGCTATTTGCACTGCTTGTTATTAAAGTTACTCGAAACTGAAAAAAAAAAGTTACTCGAGACTGAAAAAAAAGGTATTATGGTGGATTAAATTTTGTAATCTAATTATCGTTTTAAATAAGAGTTTTAAAATTTTGTTTTATTTTATGCAAGTGTATAGGTTTCAATATTATCATTCAACTTCTTGCATTTATAAGTTAAACAAGCAAAAAAAATACCCACTAATCGACGGCTATCAATCTATCTCTAAGTCTTCTTTTTAAATGTATAACTTACATTACATATTTTCAATATAAATCGATTGTGATTTTAAGAACTAATAGTTTACATTTAAATTACTTTGCTTGATAATTAATGAACATAATATTTTAAGAAAGGTTTTGGAAATTTATCCTTAGTTTTATTAAATCACTTGAATTAATTAATATTAAGAAAACTATTGCACATATATAGAAAAATAGAAACAAACAAAAACATAGAAGACGTTCGTTCTTAGTATCAGCAGCAGCAGCAGTACTTTTTCTTTCTTCTCTTCACAAACAAAAGATAAGCCAACAACAGGTAAAAATAAGAGATAAACCAACCACCGTCCAAAACACACACGAACGACGTGGCTTCCAAAAATGATCACCTCCTCGTGCAAAAATTACACTCCTTTTTTTTTTTTTTTTAGCTATTTTGAACTGCCAAAAACACTTATTTTACATAATCACGACACTCGCTTTGAAATCAAACCGTTCCAGGTTTGCTCCCGCGTACAGCCACTGTTTCCTTGCAGCGGGTGCATGCTAGTCATGGATGCTTATCCCTTGGTTTCTCCGCACCGTCACCACAGTTATTATATTGCCAATAACATGGTACAACAATAAAAAATAGAAATGAAAAAAATAACTAGTCAAAACCAAAGTTTGATATGTCAACTAAAATGTTATTTAGGTCCAACTTTTAAAATTTCACAAGATAACTTTATATGTTGGATTATTATTATAGCAATGAAAGAAACTATTAATAATCTAAAACAAGGCTAAACAATCAGTAGGAATCTGCTGATTCAAAATGTACTGTGCGTTTTGCTAGATTAACCATTAACAATAGATGCATGAACAGACAGGCAACACGCATACATTTTTGCTTTGTCTCTATATTAATAAAATTGTGTGACTACTTCACGTGTGTCCGTGTGTGTATTTTTCACGTCAACGTAACTTTGTTAATTACACATTTTTAATTATTATTTTTTTTAATCGGATATTTATTGAAATAAAAAATGCAAGGAATTTTTTAGAATCTTATGTATAAACAATTAAATAAATGCATTTAAATCTACTACAATGTCAGCCATTTTTATCTTTTGTTAATAGTTAAAAAGAAATAAAATAAAAAGAATTAATTATTTTATGACCCTTCGAAATTTGAAAGCCCATAACTGCAGTTGTGTAATCTCTAGTTTCAAACACATTTTTTTTTTACCACAAAAAGCTATTTTTCATTTAATTATTACTATTAACGACATAAATTATTTTAAAGGAAATGCGGTTGGGAAATTAGTTAAAAACAATTTATTTTGTTTTACTTACTCATTTGTGATCTATTTGTGCAAAAATAATAAATATTTAATATAATTCAAAAGCCTTTTAAATGAACATAAATACCGATTCTGAGCAAAATAGCCATCTTTGTTTCGACACTTGTTTTTAAACTAATTACTCTACATATAATTTTTCCTTAGCTCACTCCCTCAGACTGTCGATTTTCCGACCCGCATCCCCGATCGAGTAGACCAGCAAGCCTCACTTCTAGACCTTTTCTTGACCTCAATGCCCGAGGCTTGTCTGAGGAAAGCTCATAGCTCACTCCGGAATACTGATCACATTGTGCTAATGATTCATATTACCCTAAAAAGTCGTCCAAAAGCTGATGAGCCATTGCTCAAAATAACAAGATACTACGAGCAGGTTGATTTTGAGTCAATCAGAGATCACATCAGCTACGCCCCATTGAGGAAAACCTTCTTACTCCCTGCTGACCAGTGTGCAAATGAATTAACTGAATGGGTCAAAGCAGGCATTGAAGCCTATGCCCCCATGCAAAAATTCTTTAACAAGCCCCACTCTCCCCAATGGTTCACCTCGAAATGTGCAGCTGCCATTGCTGAGAGGCAGCAAGCATTCCGTAAATTCGGCCGCCACAAGTTAGCTACTAATAGACAGAAATTTATAGAGTCAAGAAATAATTCTAAGGCCGTGATAGGCGAAGCAAAGAGAAGGTATACTGAGTTAACAAAAAAAACACATTCAGTCATAGAAACTAGGTACTCGTGATTTCGGGAAAATCTACAATAGTGTAGTGAACAATGGTCAATCAACGATTCCCCACTATCAAACCACAATGATGTCGTTTGCACGGCAACTGATAAGGATGAACTACTTGCTCAGCATTTCGCCTCTAACTCCACTTTAAACTCGGAAAACCACCCCCCTCCCCACATTCCCATTGAGGACCGAAGCCACACTTGATAACCTTGTCATCACCCCATCCCAGGTCAGAGACATCATAAAACACCTTGACACCTCAAAGCTTGTGGGCCTGATCTTATACCTGTAATAGTAATAAAGAATGCTCTGCTGAACTGGCCCATGTCCTCTCCAAACTCTACAATTAATGCCTAGCTGAATCTTGCTTCCCCGATAGCTGGAAAATTGCCTCTGTGGTACCAGTCTACAAGAATTCTGGGAATAGAACCGAACCTCAGAACTACCGCCCAATCAGTCTACTGCCGATCTTTGCTAAAATCTTTGAATCCTTAATCAATCTAGCGATAGTCCAGCACTTAGTTAATGCTAAACTTCTTTCTGACCGCCAGCATGAATTTAGACAAGCACGTACTACTGCAGACATCCTAACAGTCATCTCTAAATGCATGTATCATACACTCGACAAGGCAGGCGAAGCTAGGGCAGTAGCGCCTGATATATCCAAGACCTTTGACAAGGTATGGCATAAAGGGCTTCTTTTGAAAATACACTCATACGGTATTACTGGGCAATTACTTAATATAACTAGATCCTTCCTAACCAAAAGAAAGATCCAGGTTGTACTTGATAGCCGTTCATCTAAGCAACATGACATAAATGCTGGTGTACTCCAGGGATCTATCCTTGGACCTTTATTGTTCCTGATCTTCATAAAT
Organism: Sepiola atlantica; assembly: GCA_963556195.1. Lineage (NCBI taxonomy): Eukaryota > Metazoa > Mollusca > Cephalopoda > Sepiida > Sepiolidae > Sepiola > Sepiola atlantica. The sequence continues at coordinate 41,903,544 of OY744550.1, forward strand.
GATCTCCCTGATGACATAGAGTCTGAGATTGGTTTATTTGCTGATGACACCACGCTTTACTCTCATCATGTGGGCAAAACGGACACGATCATATCCAAGGCAATGGTTGAATTCTTAGAAAATGACCTCCAGGCTGTAGTGGATTGGGGTCATAAATGGTTGGTAACTTTTAATGCCGCAAAGACAAAGCTCCTTTCCTTCAATAACTACAAGAAACCTCCCCAACCACCGATTGTCATGACAAATAACACCCTACCTGATAGTTCAACATTCAAACTCTTCGGCCTAACCTTCACAGGTAACATGAATTGGAACAAATACATTGAAGACATTACCAAGGCTGCAGCAAAGAAGGTGGGCTCCCTTTACCGTGCCAGTAAACTTCTCACACCTGACATTATCCTGTATCTCTACAAAGCCACCATCTGCCCATACATGGAGTATTGTTGCCACATCTGGGCTGGTGCATCATCTACTAGTCTCTCCCTCCTTGACAGGGTCCAAAAAAACAGTCGCCAACCAACTAGATCCCTCACTGTCAACCAAGCTCCAGTCCCTGTCCCATCGCAACAATGTAGCATCCTTGTGCTTGTTTTACAAATACTTCAATAGATTATGCTCCGATGAACTGGCTACTCTGATGACCCTTTGGATTAAATTCACTAGACCAACTCGACAATCAGCTAAATCCCATCCATTCACTGTGGAGGTCCCCAGATGCCAGAGAGCTTTCTACTCCAATAGCTTCTTTCCTCGTGCTGCTGACCTCTGGAACTCCCTCCATGCCCCCTGTTTCCCTGACGGTACTGACATGCAAAAATTTTAAACTAATGTAAACAGACATCTCGCTGCGCAGATCCCAATTTACCCCCCCCCCCCAAAAAAAACCTTCTCCCTTTTTTCTTAGTAGCCTCTTACGTCTACAGTGGCGGCCTGCCTTGTTTGGGGTGAACTATGTTAAAAAAAAGGTAATGATTACTATTACTTATATTTTGATGTCTGGTGTGTCGAACTGATTAAAGGTTCCAACTGGTGCTACCAGATCAGGCTGTCTGAAGATACCAGCTTCCTCACTTAAAATGCACCAAATTGATGTTATTGTTTTTTTTTCTTTCTCTTTACAAAACATAATCATATTCTGCAAAGCTATGAGCAAAAACAACAATTTCCCTCTACAAATTAACCAAACCAAACACCATGAATAACTATTTGAAGATATAAAGAACTTGAAGCTTAAAAACTTTTATCAAAATGACCGGATTCAGCATTAAATAAGATGAAAATGGTTGATATGCCGTAAAACAAAACAACCAAAACAAAGGTTTCATGAGCTTTTCATTATTATGAACCTGTTCTGGGACAGATATATTTTTTTTTATGGAAATCACTCCAGACAAGGCATGAAGCCGATGATGTAAGGAGCTAAAAAAATAAAAATAAAGATAAAAATACTATTTCACGGTCAGAAACTAGCTAACGATAACTGTTAGGTGGATAGATTCTGACCCAGAAAACAGCTATTCTTCCCCCTTTTTCAGAAACATCACTCACGGAATGTGATGACTACAGGACAAAATAAGTGAAGTAAGAGTTACGAGGCTGCCGAAAGTAAACCCAAGCTCCACTTTCTACTTTCCTTAAATGTTATTACAGCTAGCAATTTAAGTGAATGGCTTGAATTTCAAGCACATCAAAAATACTTTCTTAGTTAATGAGGTGATGTAGTTTGCTTGAAGCATTGTATGTAATATGTATATAGATGAGTAATAGAAGGCTATCACAATGCAAAAAGTTAGTTATGACTTAATCAAGTAAGATTCACTAAAAAATAAATACTCACTATTTGATAAAGAGGTCTTACCTCGAATTATATTATGGAACACGGTTACACACATTAGATCACTGTGTAGAAGTTAAGACTAAATCAAGTAAGATTTACTTAAAAAGAAACAAGAAAATCACTTTATTTTTGTTCTCCTTCTCAATACCGGCACATTTCCACTTTTTGCATTGTGATAGCTTTCTATAACTCCTCTATATACTTAGGTGTTTTTTTTTTTTTTTTTTTTTTTTTAATTATATAAAACAACTAGCAGATCTACCTGGCGTTGCCCGGAGCAAAAATGTAACATGTTTCTATTAAAATTTTTATCTCTCTACCTCTATTCATCTCTCTATCAACCTCCTTTTCCTTCTTTCTCCTCCACCTAGCCCATTGTTCACTAGATGGACATACACACACACACACATGCACACAGACAACTCTCCTTTATATAATAGATACCTCGAGGAATGAGTCAGCATTTTGTTTCCAAATTAATACATAATAACATTGAAAATGGCTGAAAAACAGTTACCCCCAAAGAATGAATAATTTCTTTTAAATTTGAGATATTATTCACTCAGGGCAACGTTGATCAAGAATATACCAACTTTGTGGCTATTTGTTTTGTAGTTTTTTAAAAACTTTTAGCTGAACATACATACAGACAACTGCCCTTTACATAATAGATTAACAGAAAACCTAGCATTTTCAGTGATTGAATGAGGAACCCTAGGTTCTCTTCCATTCAGCCGATAACTCCATATTACATATTTTTATTCTTATTTTTTACATTTTGTAACATTCACTTTTGGCGATGGGCCTCAAGTATGTACTCTGCATTCATTGGATGAGAGCGAGCTTTAAGTAAAGTGACATTAATTGAAATAAAGTCCCTCCCCTCGGAATCAATGAGGACCCCTGTTCACTCCTGTTTCAAAAGTTGAAACTCTTATTAACATTTCAGTACCCTTATAGATGACGCACCATGTTTCCGTGACTTCGTGTCATCAATGTTCGAGCAGGTCTTGGAAGAGCCTGAAAGTTGACAAAACTATTAACCAATCAGGTTGCAGCAGGCATTAGACAATCAGGCTACAGCAAGCAGCCGATAACTTTTGGAAGAAATTAATCGCGTTCAATAACAAAAATGAATTTCTATCATCGCTGTCAGCGCATTGAATCTCCTGAAGGACTAATTGAAATTTTGCCAGCAACAGAACCAGTACACAAGAAAACCTTTCGACCAGCTGCAACCCTAACTCTAAACCCTAACCCAGAAACTGTCATGAAAGGAAAAAAAAACATAGAAAAAAGATTAGAAAAAAATAAACCATTTGCTTTAAAACAGCGCGTTCGTTAAGAAAAAAAATAAAAATAAAAATAATCAAACATCTAATTAATACCAGTTGTTTAGCTATGGTTTGTTATTATCGTCTGCCAGTCTTCAATTTAGCGTTTAACTGTTTTCGACTCGTCAACTCTCAACTACCCGAACGCAAAATCACGGAAATATGGTGCGTCATCTATAAGAGTACCGACATTTCTCTTTTTTTTTTCACTATAATTTATATGTTATCGATAAAATAAAGTAAAATGTATTTCCTTTTTTGATGGATCAGCAGCACAAATGCAGACAACATCATATTGTTGTACCCCACAGGGGAGCGGGGGGACGCTAACCCTAACCCTGGAAAAGAAAAATACTAAAAATGAGCCAGTTGAGTTTTTATAGGAAGGGATCGATTTCTTAGGTCAATTTAACATAGATAGAGCCTTATTTGGCAATTTTTAATTATTAACCCTAACCCTATTCAGCCATTTTTTAATTTGCATTCAATTACAGAATTTTTTATCATTCCACCAATTTCAGCAAAATTGTTCAAATGATAAAAATAATAGTTGAAAATTACATTCTTACAAAAAATTACTCCTAATCAGTGTTTTATTTTGGCAGGGAAACAGAAAGGAAATTTCTGTAAATGTTTGAAAGTTGTCTTTAACTTTATTTTTTGTCAAAGCATTTCTCATTGGTGCATCGATATTTCGATGTATTGGTGTATTGCTTTTCATCATTTTCTATCTTTTTATTTTGAGAGCTTGACATGTGAAGAGAAATGTTGTCTTCTCTGCTTGCCAAGCTTATTGACAGTACGTGTTTGACAGTTTCATATAATTGATATTGTATAGATATCAATTGATATACAACAAGAGAAAGATTAAAAAAAATATTTTTTTATGGAAATCGCTCCAGACAAGGCATAAAGCCACTTGATGTAAGGAGCTAACAAGAATAAATATGATTATCGGAAAGACAGGAGATGCCTATTGGCCTAAGTCTTGAAAAGACCAAGGCTATAGGTAGGAGGAAAACAGTCAACAGGAAGAGAGTTCCACAAGCCTGCAGTTCTTGGAAAGAAGCTACTGGAATAGGAAGCTGTATTACAATGAAGTATCAAAACAACGAATTGATGAACACCACTGGACCAACGAGTCAAACGAGCTGGAACAAAAGAAGCGGGGAATAGATCACCTAATTCTGAACAACACATGCCATAAAAGTATTTATAGAAAAGACTGAGACTAGCAACATCACGTCTGTGAGAGAGAGTGTGCAGAGAAGAAGAAACGGTAGACACGTTTCTGCACCTTATCAAATGGGACAGAGATTCACCAGCCCAAATATGACAATGAACAGTACAATGAACAACGAAGAGTATTGATGGTAAATGTGAGGATTTCCTGTTTTGACTAGCGCCATTTGCCCTACTCTTAACGTTTCTAACAAGAACTAATAAAGTTTACAATGAACTAATTTTCTTTAGTACTGTTCTAAACCAATTCATCATCATTTTTTTGCTCCACTTAGAAACTGTCTTGTTGGTATTCGGCTCTTGAAACAGCCTGGAAAACAGTGAGCAGCTCATACCTAGACAGATTTGGGAGGGTCTTACTAACCACCACACTTAGCATTTCATTTTTCATTAATACCTGTTCTTTTTTATATCACTCCCACCCCCCAACCGATCAATTTATACATATATTTTTTGTAAATAAAAAACTTCAAACCATTGGGGATAATGTTAAGTAGGTTTTACCCATAGAATGAATGTGGTATTTTGGTGACTGAAACTAGTTTAGAGAATAGACCATCCCACCCTACCCAATTTCGGCCTTGTGCCACATTTTATTTTATAAAGAAAATTTTCTATACTATGAATTTTTTTGTAAAATTTTAAAGGTAAATAAAATCATCATCATCATCATCATCATCATCATCATCATCATCATCATCATATGTAAAAACAAAAATAAATGATAATTTCTCCTGTTTTCATGGATAGCCTAGAGGTAAGAATGCTTGACTACCACATTGGTGGGCAGGGTTCGGATCTCAGCTTGAAACACGAAACACTCACCATGTCTAGTCACACTTAGATTGCTGTGATATGGCGAAACAGCTGTTTGTGGATTAACAACTATGCATGTGTGTGTGTATCCTGCTGCCACAAGTTTTTTACACTACGGAAGAAGAAATAGAGAAATATTATTATTACTCAAATATAAACTATTTTTCGATACAAATAGATTTTAAACATTTTATTAAGTTTTTTTTTTCTAGTTGTCGGCAGTAAATAAGTCTTTTTCTACTTTTCAATATTGGCAGCCATTTTTTATCTGTTATTATATTTATAAAAACGAAAACATTTGTGTGTGAAAACAATCCACCTGGATATATCTTATTTCTCTAGATTGAAATTTGCATATGGTACATTACGATGTAAACAAATAACTAGAATGCTTTTGTTTTTTAAACAAAGGGTTAGGCTTTAAATAATAGTTTTTGTTTCATTTTTTTAATCATAAAATTATTTGAATATTTATTAACAGCTTTAACATATCTTAATTTTTACTTGACCTGTGAAGGGCAAAGTCACATTGACATAGCCGATAGCGAAAGTTATGTGGCAATGGAAGTAGAAGGGGGAGATTGATACTTAAAATAAAACTGTCAGTTAATAGTATATATTTGCACAAACATACGCACACACACATATATATATATATATATATATATATATATATATATATATATATATATGTGCAAATATATACTATATATATAGTAAGCTATGAAAATATATTCATGGTAATTAAGCTACACAGAGGCTTCCGCCTTTCATCCCCGGGGGGAATCTTCAGGCTAAAATGCATGGAGTTATTTTTGCCGGGTGGTTTTATATACACGGCTAGCTAGTTAACCAATCAGATTCTTTGTTGTTCTCTCAGCCAATCGTTGGGCTTTCCACGAACAAAGGTGTAGTTAATGTTACTTCCTATATTCTGTTCTATTGTTCTGTTTTCTATAGATTGGCCTATCTCCTGTTTCCTTTGTTGTATCAATATAATGGGTGAATTTATTTTAACACGTGGTTCCTTGTATTTTTATTTTAGGTTTTAATTTTTAAATTGTTAGGTTTTTGTTTTGTTATTTATTTATTTATTTATTCATTTATTTATTTATTTATGTATCGTTAGCCTAAGGTAAATTTAATTCTGTGTAGGCAGCTGTTTGCTATCTCACTTCTACAGTTTAATAGATTTTGGGGGTCTTCAAAATTTAGGATTTCAAATTTTCCTTCAGACATAATCTACACAGGTCGTCTAAATTTCTACATGTACTGGCCTGTCATATTATTTTCCATTGAATTATTGATTTTTGCTAGATTTATTAAAAACACGAGTGTTAGTGCATAAAAATTGGTCACTACATCGGAATGTTGTTTTAAGGCGTCAATAAAGTGCATACGTTTTTAGTTTGTCATTTTCATTATTTTCGTACGCTGAAAAATTTAAAAAAATCATCAGCAGTTTATTTTATGTTTCTTCTTTTGAATAGTAAAAAAGTTATTATGATAATATAAACATATATTAAAGTTAAATCGTGTTACATATATGGGGGAGTAAATTCTATGGTGAGCTTTGGAGGCCCCTACAGTTTATCCATCTTTCTTTCCTTCATGCTTCTAGCCCCACCCTTTCTATCCATTTTTTTTTTTTTTTTAAATAACACTTCATAATTCCAAAATAAATACACATAAAAATTAAAATTAAAGATTTAAATTAAAAATTTCTGTATAGGTAATAAAAATATTTATTTATTAATAAGCTTTTTTGAAAAGTCATGGCTTAAGGAAGGAATAATGAAATTTCTTTTATGTGAAACCCCTTGTTTTGAACAAATGATGACTTAATAGATTTTGTATTTTATACAATCTTTATTCGTATCTTTTACTTGTTTATATAATTGCTCTATCTCGTATATTGAGCATCACTTTTTTCATGATAGGTTCTACTTTAAAGGTATACATCATATCTTTATTTTCCTGTTCTTTATATATATATATATATATATATATATATATATATATATTACTATTTCATGTATTCACATAAAATTTTATAAGGAGATATAATTTTTGTTTTTTGTGTATCAATTTTCAGTATTTACTTCAACAGTGCTCGATACATAAGTAGAGCTAGGTAGTAAGCTATGAAAATATATTTATGGCAATTAATCTACACATTTTAGCCTAAAGATTACTATATATATATATATATATATATATATATATATATATATATATATATATATATATATATTAGAAGAATACCGGGTAAAATTAAGGCCGAGAACAGCACAGTTTTGCACCACTTTTATGTCCTTTTACAAAGCTTAAGCGGTGTTAAGAAGAAATCGAAATTCAGGGAATCTTGCTTGGTTGATGTCTAATTTATGACTATGAATCAAATTCAATGCAAATCTGAAATATTTGAATTTTTAAAATGGAGGTTTTGCCCATAGCCTTTAAAATACCCAAAGAAACTGAAATTGGGGAATATTTGTTAATTGATTTCTAATACTTATTGTTTAGATTTCACAAAAATCGGAGATATCTGAATTTTCATGAAAGACTTCCACCCCGTTTTTACCCCTTTTGCGTAAAACTAAATTAAACTAAACATATCCAACATTTGGACATCTTATGCATAGCAGCTATGTTGTTAAATTCATAATGATTGGCTAATTAGTTTGGGAGTTAATCCTGTAATACACACATATAAACATACCTAATTTGAAGATAAAGATATATCTTTTTTGGCCAAAAAACAGAATAAAAACAATCAACAAAGAAAATGCAGATTGTCTATTCCCACATTTAAAGAATGGTTGATGGAAAAAAGTATATTTATTTATACATTGATCGTAAACTGAAAACTTACTTTATCGCTGGTATAACTGAACTCCCTAATCTCTACAGAAAGACAGCAGAAATAACATTTTGTAAATAAGTAGTTTCAGTTACTCCGGCTATAAAGTAAGTGCACATTTTACAATGAAGGTATAATAGTGAAGTGACTACCGCCCCATCCCTCCCCGTGGGTTAATATAAGAAATTTTGGGGGGGGGGGGGTAGTCTTTCTAAATGTGCTAATCGCCATTAAAGTGACTTTTTTTTTTTTAAAGAAATGATCTTAATCCTCAAAAACTCGGCCAAGTTACATTTTTAATTTAAAAAATATGACAGACCACAAATAAACGAATGTTAAAGCAGCAACGCTAACAACTTCATTTGCCATCCTTTCAAGATGCAAACTTTATATTTCAAGCCAAGGCAAACGCTATCATATTCAAAGAATTTGGAGATCTACAAAATTGAAAATTTTTTTTTTTTTAAATTAAATTTAGAATAAATTTCTAAGCTACATGTTTTACTTTCTTTTATAAAGACCACTTCTATTCTATTACTAGTTTATTATTTTCATATGTTACCATTGTATCGTGTTATTGGCAATAAAATAACATTTCGCTACAATTTATGGTGCTTTCTTAGATTATGACCCACACTAAAAGTGATTCGGCGTCGGTACTTTCCGAATGTTTACATAACCACCAGACAGTGCCAAATGAAAAGTCTGTTGACTTACCTGCGCTCCCCCAAAAAATCACAAACGAGGCTGGATTTACAAGCGGGGAGGGAAAAAAAAAACAAGCAAAATATTAAAAAAAAAAAAAATCAAATACATTTAGTCACATTGTATGAAAGAAATATTTATTTTTTTAACAAAAAAATAAGTGTTTCAAATAAGAAGTGTTTAAATTAAAAAGTGAATCAAGTAAGTGTTTTTTGTTTTTTTACTGAACACTATCTTTGGTTTGCAATCAGGTAAAAATGACGTCGTTAGGGTTTATGGTTAGAATTTTTTTTTTACTGATAATTATTGTTGGTTTCATTAGGGATTAGGTTTTGGGTTTCACGTTAAGTATTAAAATTTAGTTTTTTTTGCCAGAAGATTTTTTTTTATAACAAAACTTTCACTGAACAAGTTGTAAAAAAACTTTTTTTTGCACGAAACATTTTCTTTAAATTTTCAGCAGATTATGTAGAATTATAAGAAGTGGAATGAAGTGTTTGTCTGCTTATTCGTTTCAATCAGTTGGAATCGTCTGCTCATTTTCTCTCAGTTTCATTGGCTAACCGCTTCGGTACTTTCTGGCGGTTTATGTAAACATCCTGAAAGTACCGATACCGAGGTACTTTTAGCTTGGGTCCTAATCTAAGAAAGTACCTAATTTATTTTAAAAATCACTTAGTCTGGCAATGTGAAACATTTTAAAACGATCACCTACAAATAAAAAGCCACAAGGGAGATAACTCATTTTAAATTGAAGAATATAATAGGAGTTGTCTACCATAAGTTTAGAAATATGCAAATAAATAAAAATTAAAAAGCTGAAATGACTTCACTGTATCCCGGGCAACGCCGGATTGATACAGCTACTGTTCTGTAAAACTTTTGTGTCCTGTTTGTTTAATTTTGTTATTTAATGAAAAGAAAAGAAACCGTATACTTTTTTTTGTTATCTCCACTGCCTGTTTTATCTTGTTCTACCTAAATTCCTGTGTCTGTTTTGTCATAAACCTTTTGCCAATCATAGAAAATAGTTTTGACTTTGTGACAATGTGATGTGCGTAAACCTACACACACAAGTTTTGAATAAGAAAAAAAAGAAAAGAATACGGATGTAACTACGAAAGTTTTTGATGTCATCTTTAAGCCCTTATATTCATGTCAATTGATTCTTGGTTCGATATTTTTATAGAAAACAAAACCCACTCCTTGTAAATCTTATGTTTATTGAAACTTGAAGTTACTTTTATTCATTTTGCTATCTCTGCTCACACTGGAAATTTATTAGCAAGAAAGATTTTAAAAACTACATCTACTACACAATTATATTTTTTTCTAATAGTCATAAATTTTTAGAACAAATTGCCTAATAAGTTAAATTAGCTCTAATATAGATAATTGCAAGAATAGGCTGGATGGTAAGGAAATAATATACAAGGACATTTTTGGGAGTTTATTGGATTAAATATTGAAGAGAATCTGTTCTGTATATTCATCATATTATATATATATAAGAGAGAGAGATAATACTTAAAAAATATAAATAATATATTTAACCAGTATCAGGATAAAAACAAAACTCAATATCGTGTATAAGGCAATAATATTAATTGAATGACATAATCAAATGAGAAATTAATCAGATTTTATTAAAGTTCAAAAACAAGGAGTGATACTGCGTCCTTAACTCATGAGTTTTCAAAGAAAATCTTCTCCTCAGAAAACCATTACCGCAATGACATTACTGCAGGTAATAAAATTAAGCTTTGAAAATATATAAAACATATATAAAAATACATAAAAGTATATAAAACATCAAATATATTGGCCCAAAACACAGTTCATCCAAGTCATAAAGTTTAAACAATTTTAAGAAAAATGTCAAAGAAGTCGATTAAAAACAATCCAGGTGGTGATTGGTAGTCCAAAATGAAAATTAAAAAGTTATCCAGGCGGGAAATTTGCTTGCTATATATATATATATATATATATATATATATATATATATATATATATATATTGTTAGACTGTAGATTATATGTATGAAAATATACATTTGTGTATATATTTTTGAAATATTGACCAAAACTATTCAATGTAAAAGCTTGATGAATGTTAACTTTTAACAACAGAGCATATATAAGTAAACAATGGTATGTGAAATTCCAATGACCAAGTCTTTGTTCATTATTTCTTGCCGAAATTGAATTATTTTGAATTTTGGTAAAAAAAAACAAAATGAATAAAGACTTTTTTCATTGGAATGAAGTTAGTTGCCATCAATAAATTTTTAATTTTTAACATTGTTCCAAGAATTTTTAACATTGTTCCAAGAATTCAAAACCAACTATTATATGGCGTACAATCGTTTTCAAAACTATTTGGAAATATTTTATTTTTCATTATTTTTGATGATTCCAAAACGCTTCTCTATCAGCGCCTTTTATAACATCACATACAGAAGTCTCTTAAGAAAAAAACATCAAATTTCAGTACTAAAAGTGAATTGACTTCAGAAATAGAAAAAAGACAGCAAATTAAATAACAAATCAAACATTCAAAGTATTCACCATATAGGTTGAATGGAGAAGAAATTACATAAAAATACATCAATAAATAAAAATAAAAATATAGTTAATTAAACAATATTAATAAGAAGAAAAATACTGATTATAATAATGTTAGAATAAAATAAAAATAAAGATAAATAAGAAAGAAAAATTGAGAAATAAAATAATAAAGGATAAATAAGAATAAAATAAATAAATCAACAAAATAAGAATTTATTTTATTTTAAATAGAAAACAAGATAGAGTATAGTTTAAATTTATGAAAAATTTAAATAATTAAAAGATAAAAAATCTATAATAGAATAAATAGGGATATATCAATAAGTAAAGACTTAACTAAAAAATATAATTCTATTTTTAAGACACAAATTTATCATAATTAGAAAAACGTAAAATAATAATATGATGATTTGTAGATGAATATACTCAGATATAATAAATACCAGAGAAGAACAAGAAAATTTAGAATTCAAAATTCAAAAAGGACAAAAGAAAAAATTCTGATGAAAAAATAGAAAGGAAAAGAAAAATGATTTAAGTTATATTAAGTAAAATGTAAAAATAAAAATAAAGAATATATGTATAGAGAAATTCAATTTAAGTAATAAGAAAAATTATAAGAAAACATTATTATAAAAAAACTTATAAACATAATAATTAGAAAGAATATATAATAATGATAATTAGAAAAAAATTAATAAAAAGAATAATAGTAATAAGAAAAATAGTAATTAAAAAATAATAATTAGAAAAAGGAAAAAAATAGTATCTACATACACATGGGCAGATATATATAGAAAAACAAAGTGCTTTGATATAGAAGACAAATCAATTATTTTGATATTTTCATATATAAAAAAATTCTATATAATTACTCATAAAAACAAAACAATGAAAAATTAAAGAAAAATGAACAAGAAGTAATTAGAAGAAAACAGAAAACAAGAGGTCACTTATACATAGATAAAAAAAAAACGTTCAAAAAGTTAAAAAGATAATCATAAGCAGTTGAACGTTAATAATTATCGGAGAATGTCATTAGAAGATTATTAAAGTCGTATCTCAGTATATCGCTACCATTTCAAAGTGAAAGTCATAGAACAGGTGAGTGAACATTTAGGAAATCAATAGAATTTCAAAATTCTGGGTTATTATTGTTTAAATCACCCCAGAATATGCCCCCATCCGATAGTGGATAAGTATTCTAAACAGCGGCCAAACTTCAAACAAGCTTATATATATATATATATATATATATATATATATATATATATATATATATATATATATACTATTAATATTTATTTTAAATAGTAAAGTGTTTTTTGATTTCTACAGACGTTTTTGGGTTTTCAATAACATAGTAAACGTAGTTGCTGAAACGTGTATGCACATATGTAGCCAAAATGTTTGTATTAATAAAAATATATGCACATATGAAACATGTATGCACATATGTAGCCAAAAATGTTTGTATAAATAAAAATATATAATATACTAGCTGGCCTGTGCCCGGCGATGCCCGGGAAAGTCGAATAACTCTAGAAACTCCTTGCTAAATCTGTTATTATTGAATTATTTGGTGCTTATGATTGACCAGCATGAACACAGACCCCACAATGTTAATGTAAAACAGCAGATGAAACAATTAATGCAATACGTGTAGTAATAACACTCTTGCCATGGTTAGATGTTGCAATCTTGCCATTAAGATGCACACCATGTTTGTAGATAATGTTACAGTCTTGATGCACTTTCACAAATATGACAATTTAGTGCAAGCATTGAGCTCATCAGCGGCACTTCCACATGAAACAATAAGAAGTGTTTTTTCAAAAGTCTGCTTGATGCTTTCTCATGCGGTTGGTATCTCAAAATCGTTTTGGATGAGACACTGCACATGTAGTGAACATGATGGCAAATAAATGTTTCAAATATTCATATGTAAATGCTTCTTGTAAAGTAGCATGCTAATCATTAGCATCCTGTCGTAGTCCATCTGCACTACATGCATCCATGAATGTATTCCTAACTTGACCAGTGATAGTATCGAGGTCATTGAAGTTCTGTGGACCTCTAACAGGGTGTAGAAGCAGTCTGAAATAAAGAAACAGAAAGTATCAGTATTTTTTTAGTATATTGTAATTTAGTCACGTTTTTTTAATGAATCTTAGTTTAGTCAAGTAAATTTTCATAGGTATGTATTCTGGAATACCTTACATTTCACTGTTAGTGTCGGCGATTAATTAACTTGGTTTAGGAGAAGATTGTTCCTTGAACGTGCCTTCCGGTTATTAATTTATAAAGAGGTAAATGGTGTTTATCAGTCAACTGTAACGTATTATATAATATGTATGATGTTATTTGTTATTTTTCAAAAAAATAGAAATAACGTTAAATTGGAGTGTCTGTTTATCTTTTATCGGTTTGTGTAAGGAGAAATCCTGGTAGACTCAAACAATTTTTATTTTTGGTTCAATCCAGAGTGTCCTTATTTGGCGAGATGGATTCAAAACTGACCTTGTGTCTAACTCTGCCATCATGGGAGGCAAGTAAATCTGAATTACATTCATGGTAAAAGTGCCGAATAGTTAACAGTCGAGAAATCGGTTAAAGAAAAGTAAGAAAATGGCTTATATAAATCGGCTAATATTAAAATAGAGGGCAGAATTAGAAGAAAGGTCGGTTTTTAATTGGGGAAAATCCATCTCCCTACAATAAGAGGCGCTTCAGATTAGGGGAAAAAAAAGAATTGCTGCAGTCTAGAAGAATAGTTTTTGTTAAGCGTTCATATTTTTTTTTTTACAAATAATATTGAAAGAAGTTTTAAAATACGTTAATTTTTTTAGGTTTATATATATTAGTTTAGAAGTACATAAAAAAGAAATTGTAAATGTTATCGTGTTTAATCGAAAATTGAATTGTTGTGTTTACGTTTCACGTGAAAAAAGAATAACTAACTTCTTTTAAATTAGGTAATTAATGTAACAACATTACTAAATAAATTTGAGCTGCTTGTCTTATAAGAAGAAGTCTAGTAAAACATATATCGGCGAAAAAGGTAAACCGTCCGAAAATATACTTGCCTGTCAGCATGTCTGTTGTTGAATGTGTTCGTTTAAATTCAATGCGGTTATGGAATAACGTGTAATTATCATGCAGTCAGAATTTCAGAATAGAAATTTCAGAATCATGGATCGGGTGGTGCGGTGAAATATTTTCCCCTCCATAAACTAAAGTACCGGTGTTGATGGGTTGCATGTGAGGATTAATTATATAGGATAGGATAATCGTGGCTACCCTTTCTTTCGATGATTTTTTTTTGATAGGTAGAAATCTCAAAATGATTATAATATTTTTTGTTCGAAATGTGACTTTTTTTGTGAAACACGCATTAGGAATTGCTGTTGGTGTTGAACGGAAATGTGTTGCCTATAATGCATGTGGTTATTTTTTCCCCTGTCACTTTGACAGGGGAAAAAATCTTTTTACTTTATATATATAAATATATATACATCCATGCATATATGAAACATGTAGACACATATGTAGCCAAAATGTTTGTATAAATATATATATATATATATATATATATATATATATATATATATATATATATATATATGCACATATCTAGCCAAAAATGTTTGTATAAATAAAAATAAAAAAATAATATACTATATATATATACATATATGCACACATGAAACATGTATGCACATATGTAGCCAAAAATGTTTGTATAAATAATATATATATATATATATATACTAGCTGCACCTACCCGGCATTGCCTGGGAGTATTTTTTTACTTTCATTCTTGTTTTTATATGCCTTCCCTCTTTTTGTCTTTTCTATTAATTGCTTGTCAGAAAATATTTACGCTTTCAAAACGAACCGGACATCTTACGAAACGTTAAATTGCAAATCACGTAAATACTTTTGATTCTGTTTAATTCTTACATATAAATGAATAAATGCAAAAGTTTTTTCCACCTATCCTAACTATATTAACATCAAAATAGCTTATGCTCATTTATTAATGCAGCATAACAGTTTGAAATACTGCATATATAGTAATCTGCAAACACCCGTAAACAGTTTAATGTATTGCTAATTTCCTTTTTAAACAACAGCTAATAAATTAATATTCTTTAATGTACAGTTGTAATTTGCATTGTCATATTTTCTTATATATATACAATATTTTCGTCGATAGTAAAACGTCTGATGTTGCTGGGATGCTGAGAACAGATACTACACTTTGAAATATTTATTTTCAGAAAATATAAAAATTTACATTTGGAACAAATTAGGCACAAGGCCATCAAAAGTGTGGGGAAAATGGGTGTTGTTGGTCATCTTTGGTCTAAAGTGATAAAAATATTTATTCTACTCTTAACTAGAATAATCTCAATCACCACAATACCACATTTACACTTTGGGACTGTCCTACTTAAGATAACCCCAAATTTGTTGGAAATTTTATTTTTCATAAATATATTTATATGTAAGGATTTCATTGGTATAAAACGGCAGTGGGGCATAACAGAAAGCAAAAATGGTTTCGTTAGTTAGACCCTCCCAATCTTTTTCCCTGTTTGTTTAGAACCGAAAACAAGCAGGTCGTTCTCTAAATGGGAGTGGGATATAAGTCGGAGAGAAACAGAAAACGGGTGATGGAGTTGAATAATTAGTGGTGTCCTACCAGATAAATACAATTTGGAGGAGGCCGAAGAAACGATAAAAAATTAATGTTTTTATGACTAATTTTAATGAATGAAAAAGCAAACAAAAAAACCTTGATTTAATCTATTATTGTATATCTTTTAATGGGTATGAGTAGTGTACTATCAGTTCTGTTGTCATAAGACTGTCCTCCCAGGAATTACCTCCTCCTTTTTAAGCGATGAGGCTAATCCTCCCAGATATTAAATCTTCCTTTGGGGGAGGGGGTAATGTAGTATCTGTTCTGTTGTCATGAGACCATCTTCCCAGGGACTACCCTGTACTTTGTTTTTATTTATTTAAGTTTTAATTTTTAATTTTTTTTTGGGGGGGGGGGTCTGGGTAGTGTACTATTTATTCTATTGTCATGATATCATCCTCCCAGACATTAACCCCTCTTTTTTGAGGGGGTAGCGTTTGGTCGCCATAATATCATCCTCCTAGGCATTACCTCCTCCTTTGGGGGGTCAGTGTATTATATGTTCGTTCATCATGATATCACCTTCCCAGCCTAGCAAAATATGTGACCGGAGGAAGCATGTTTTTGCTAGTTTATAATAAACTTGAAAAATACCCATCCCAGAGCCGGTAAAATTAATTTCCCCACATTAAACACTTTTGCACTTTTTTTTATGTCCTCTTACAAAGGTTAAAATCAATATATAATGATACTAAACCTTATGTCTAGAATTCTTATTCTAATTTCGATCAAAATCCTTTACATGATTTTAATTCTAGAAAATTTCTAAAATTTAAAGGTTCTTAAGAATAAATTAAAATTCACGGAATCTTGCTTAATTGGTGTCTAATGACTATGGATCAAATTTAATGCAAATCTGAAATATTTGAATTTTCAAATGCGAAGTTGTGCCCATATTATGCCCCCTAAAAATCTTTTAAAATACTCCAAAGAAACTGAAATTTTGAGAATATTTATTAATTGATGTCTAATACTTATTGTTAAATTTCACAAAAATTAACATCAAAATAGCTTATGCTCATTTATTAATTATTATCTTCCACACCTCTTTGCCCGTTTTGCATAAAAGTACATTAAACTAAATATAACCCACATTCTCACACTCATGCCTAGCAGCTGGGATTTGAAAATTCATACTGATCGGTGAATAAGTTTTCTAGCGAATCCTGTATATACAAATATATAAACATATTAACATACCTAACTTTATATATTTATGAGATCAAATTTAATGCAAATCTGATATATTTGAATTTCCAAATAGGAGGTTATGCCCATATTATGCCCCCTAAAAGACCCTTTAAGATACCCCAAAGAAACTGAAATTTGGGGAATATTTATTAATTGATGTTTAATATCTATTGTTAAAATCGGAGGCATCTGAATTTTCACGAAGAGTTTCCATCCTTCTTTTTACCTCTTTGCATAAAACTAAATTAAACTAGATATAGCCCAGATTTGGAACCCTTACGCCTAGCAGCCATGTTCCAAAATTCATAATGATCGGTTAATTAGTTTAGGAGTTAATCCTGCACATATAAATGTGTAAACACCGAAATTTATAAAGATATATAAAAAGATTTGCATAAAATTTGACCCATAGTCACTAAGCACCAATGAGGCAAGAGTCCCTGAATTTCACTTTCTTCTTAAGACCCCTTAAACTAAAGCCTTAACTTTGAGATATTTTCTAGATACAAATACAAGCTAAACATAGGAGTTTCCATCATATTGTCAAATGATTTAAATGGATGAACACAAAAATCAAAATACTAATCACACCGTTTGAAAATCAAAAATATTGAGCTATATGTATAGTCTCAGAATTCTGCCATAGCAACCGGGAAACGCAGGCCTGGCTGTCAGAGAACTTTGTCTACACGAAGGCCGAGTTAAAGGCCAGGATCACCTGAGCCGTTTAGGGCCTAAGTCAGGAGACAGTGACAAAGGCCTGTGGCCAGTTCTGAAGCCGCCTCGAGGCTGTCATCAAAGCGAAAGGTTGGTCCTTTGAGTGAAATCAACAGAACAAGTCATGAAGAAAAACTGACCGAAGTTTGAATAAATTGCAAAAAGAAAACTACTACGTTATTTTTCCTCAACTTTAATCTTGCGGACAAATATCGTCTGCAGGCTGAA
>OY744550.1:41934254-41949254 GCA_963556195.1 Sepiola atlantica
ACTGTGTTACAATATCTGTCTCTGTGCTATGCTACTATATATGCATTTCTATCCTTCTTGTAACTGTATTACTGTATTATTATTGGAACTATTTTGTTACACCCCTATTGGAACCATGTTACTATGTTGTTCTGAGTAGCATGTTACTATATAACTCTTTATATCATGTTTATGTTACCATATTGCTATTTGTACCGTATTCCAATGTAGCCCTTGGAACAGCGTTATTATTATATTGTTCTTAAAACTGCGTTACTATTTTTGTCTATACTGTATTCTTATTGTAATTTCATATAAAACCAGGCAAGGAATTTGTGCAGTAGAAAACCAAATGCCCAATAAAAAATGTCTTCTATAAAAATCCTTGAATGCAATAAACTTTTTGTTTCTAATTAAGAAAATTAAATTTGTATTTTATGTATTTTTTACTAATTTCAGATTGGAAAAAGACTGATGCTCAAAAGCATAGAGAAAAACTTTTGCTAGAAGAATTAATTGCCGTTGTCAACAAAAGAGATGAATTAGTTCAACATTTGGATACACAAGAGAAAGCGTAAGTGTCCATTGGTCTATGACTTTCAAGAATTTTTTTGTTTGTGCTTATACAGATGAAAGCAGATATGAAAAACACATTTCCAAATAAAAACTATTATTTATACTTACGTATCAGGCAAAAAATAAGTATCCTCACCAAAAATTAGGGAAAATTATCGAGTAGAATTTTAATTAAAAATTCAAATCAGTTTTATCGTTTTTTTTTCCGATCCGCCATACATTATTACTTATTTAATTTATTTGGAACTGCGATTTTCACCTGTGCTCTCAGCTGTATACACACCTTTTGTTGGCTTTGAGATTTCGGTTCTATTTGATGTTCTTCTCTATAGAAAAATCAAACTGTATATAAAAGAATTAAATTTTATACATACTGAGCAAAATCTGAGAAATACAATACCTTAAAATAAACACATATTGATTTAAATAGCTAGCCCCAAAAACACTGAACGGGGGAGTTGCTAGCTCATACTGTGGAGGATGGGTAACAGTTTTATTTACACATCATAATTGGTCTTTAATTGTGGACCCACCTTGTTCTATGAACATAAATATTTAAAAAGATTTTCTTTCTGCTTACTTGAAGACTACAACATGGTTGTCTTCAACTTCAATGTCAACAAATACTTGTCATAAACCGTCGTTGTCATCATCATCATCATCATCATCATCATCATCATCAAATTCGGTTTAACACTACAACTACTGATCATCACTTTGGTTTTGGTAACATTCACTTTCACACCTTTACTTTCCATAGCATTCATGAATGACAGGTCAAAATAGGAAGAAGCTCAGGAAACTTGCCTCATGCCGTTCATACACATGAATAATTTGAATTAAAATGAAAATACAATAGTATCTACACCCCGGGCAATGCTGGATAAATACCGCTAGTAAATATTAAAAGATTAAATAGTCGCTTACCTTTCATATTTCAAGATGGCTATCGAAAACAAAGCTAGTTAGTTCCACAGTCAAAATTCAAGATGGCTACTATTTTCTGTGGATTGACTACAGAGCAATAGAAATACTTTCTCTGACAAAATGAAATTTCGATTGAACTAGTATAGAAATCGGTAAAATCATTGGAAATAAAATGTTGCTTTTTAGAACAGTCGAACAGAGATCGGATCGTATTAAAAAATAAATTTAAGTATCTTGTTTGTCTGAACGAATCTATCGATGATAAACTTTGAAAATCTGACAAGATAATTTTATATATTAGATGAGAAAAGGTAAAGAATATAAGTTTTAAAATTTTAAATTATTATGTTAAATTTGAAGACTTGTGTTCCTTATAAAAATATAATTTACCGTATAAATGCTAAAATTTTCATTGAAATTAGATAATTCTGATTTTGATTTTTAGCGATTTTCAAAAGAATTGAATTTTACAGAATTTTAGTCCAGATTACCATTAAAAAAATTTTTTTTTTTAATACGTTGTTATTGTTAAAACAGCTTTAAATACTTTTTTCCGGTAGCATTCTAAGTAAGGAGACCTTCATCGCATTGCTAAAACCATCTTTTTTAAAATATGGGCTTGTGCACATCCAGATAGGGGGTGAGGGTCTGAAGGTAAGTAGCTCTTGCTCTCTGATTGCATGGAAATAAGGATCTGAAATTATTATAATTTCAGGGTCTTTTTATTTCACTTCTGGTAGAGGAACCTCTCCCTGGTTTCTTTCCACCCTAGCTAGATGTGGGCAAGTAGGACCAAGTTGGTTTTCGAGGTAGTCTCTCCACCAAGTGTTTGGCCTTCCTCTAGGTCTTTTCCATTGAATCGGGGGTTCATTCTGTCGCTCTATATATGTCCACCTGTTGTCTGTACATCTCTAATGGTGACCTGCCCATTTATGTTTTGCCGTTTTCATAAGTAATCAAAGTTTGTTCATTTTATTCATCATTTTCAATCTTCTCATAATATTCTTCATCATTCAACTGACAATCAATCCATCTCATTAACTCTTATCCTCAAGTGGCTTCCAGCCTTGATTAGTGGCAACTCATTTATAAAAACAAAAAAATAATTATGCTTTAAACATGGTAATCAACAATAATTTTCAGTTGTTTTGAAAACATTTTTGGATTTCTAAAAACGATGCAACTTCTATTCCAAAGCTCTGCTATAATTTTGTGTTCAAATGAATGCATTTGTCTGGAAAAGTAATATATTAATCTGTGGCAGACGTGATGATCCTGAACTCGGATTGAGCAGTGGAAGTGGCCCTGACGTGCCTCATCTCCTCCATATCTTTTCCTGATGTGCAATTTTAAAATAAAAGAAATGCTTAAAGCATAGGTTGTAAGTGAAGATTCGAACACTACCCCATTGATTATTACGAATACGGGCGTTAGCAGAGCCAACTTGTGGTGTCTTTATTTTAACATCTGGGACAGTGAGTCCAAAGATGTAGTTATGCAAATCAAGTTGGTTTTTATATGTCGGATTTAAGTCAATAAAAGAAGGAACATAATTCACATTGGGTGGTCGGCAATTCATTTTCTGAACTTGGTGTTGAGCAGAATGAAGAAAAAGAAGAAACGGGAGAGAAAATGTCCGGTGAGCTGTGAACCACATTTATTTTTGACTGAGGCAACAAGTCGATTATTTTCATTTAATTCAGTGAAATTAAAGTCAGTCCCATTAAAGTCAGAGTGAAAACGCTTTCCTGATAGACTTTCAAACTCCCCTTTTTCATAATCATAAACAATGTAGGTATAAATAATTGGTGCTTCTGTATTATTGGGGACAGTTGAAATTTTCATCTTTAATTTAGAAAAGTCAGTTGAAAGGGGAGATAATTCAGACTGTTTTTGTTGTTATTGTTGCTGTTGTTGTAATCTTATGGTTACAAAAACAGCAACAATAACAACAAAAACAGAAAATCCAGAGAATTAGTAAGAAAATAAATTTAAAAGAGAGTACTTATGCAGTTTACGGACTGGGCTGAAATAATAACGTTATAATTTAAAAAGTCATTCTTAACATGTGGAAGTGGGGGTTGATTAACTATTCTCTACTTTCGCTTAACAATTTAATAAACAGAATAGTTGATCAACACCCCACCTACTCATGGCTTTCTAAATAATAACATTATTATTTCACAGCGGTCTGTAAACTGCATAATATTCAATAATTTCTGCAGTTCTAGCATCTTTTATATGACAGCCATCTTGGGAAGTTTCTTCTCTGTAAACGGAAAGAACATTTGTTTTTTGAGAAGGGGAGCGTTTCTTCCGAAATATCAAAATATCGCATATATTGTTTTCAATTATTTGTTTTTGTTCATCTCCTCCTTCTTCGTTCCGTTTTTTTCCCCGCATTGCACACAGCCTTATTAAATACCTATATACTTATTTACCAGCAATGCTTAAAGAAAACTGCCAGACCCTTTTAGATACATAAAAATTTATACAATCAAACACAAACGCATAATGACTATTAATGATCAAATAATTAAAAACAATAATAAATAAGATAACAAATTATTGATAAATGAAAAAAGTAAATAAATATGGCTAGATAACTCTCACCTCTCACGGTTTTATCATCTTCTTTGATATCTATGACACACTTCTGATGATCGATCAAAACTATGAAACTGCAATACAGTGTTGAAGCTAAGTGCAATATATTATTATAAGTAGTAGTAGTAGTATTTACTCACTAGGGGTTTTCACACAAGTCATTATTTAATGATTGTTTACTGGCAATAATAAGTTGTGTACCCTGGAGTCTGAGTGACAACCAGTCTCCCTAAATTTCATCACTCTTCACCTCTTTTAATAACTGCAGGAAATTATTTTGCATTATCGCAACAGCCGCTAACAATTGATTTCTCTCTGGCAACAATCGTTGGTCATCTAATACTCTCAGCACCCTTACTGTGGAGGTCTGGTAAATGCTCATTATTATAATATATGTATATATATATATATATTATATATATATAGTGCTTCGTTGTATATTGAAAAAGAAGCAATAAAGTGCTCGATCGCGAAAATACAAGAGTTAATATATATATATTATTTATTTAAAAACTATACGTTACGTACTTCAGAGACGTACCATGGTTTCATTGATATAGGGTTTTCATGAGTCGTTGATGATTTGAATGGGCTCTAACACCTTTTTAGCAAAAATAAAAGGTCAGCCTATTTCAATGATACCATGGTACATCTTTGAAGTATGTAAGGTATAGTTTTTAAATAAATAATATGTGTATATATATATATATTATAATGTATATTTATATTTTTTGTTTATACAGATATGTACGAATGCGACACTCACATGACAATGTTTCAATCTGTAGTTCTTAAAAACTAAGATCTCCTCAGGCAAAAAGTCTGTCTTTTCTTTAGTTGTTCATATTGACAAAAGAAAGAAGGAAAAAAAGAAAAACTCTAGATTCAAAACTGAAAGGTCACATGATCAAATTTAAAATAATATTTAAATAAACCGTTTATAAGTTAATAAAATTACCTAATGTTAGCATTGACTAAAAATAGGTCATTTTATTAGTAATGTATGAATTTGTTCTGGCTATCACATTTCATCACTGACCAGTGAAGGATGAAGGTCGTCCAAAAATTATCATTCCCCAAGATGAAAAAAATAAACGAAAAACGATATACTAATAAATGCTTCTAAATGTCCTACCAAATGCTGGACAGAAATTAATAGACAAAGCAGATTTAATTGTCTTTATTTTTATTTTCTCAAAGGCTGATATCACAAGAAGTGTCCATATATATAATCATAAACTTATGTTGAAAATAGAAGGCTGTGAACGTTTCAAATTATTTATATTTATTTTCCATGTTTTAAGTGTAATAGCCTCCTCAGGAATACCCAAACACACTCTCTCATATACACAAATTGAAATACACACACTTCATAGAAAAGAAGAGACACCATTAAAAAAATGATTAGTCATAAAACCAATGACTTTATGACTGTTCCCCATAAAAAAACTCTGTTAGCTAATTCTGCTTTTATTAGAAGAACATCCACAATCTGAGGAAGGTATTACACCTTCATGTGTGTCTAATGTTTTAAGGTGACGTAGACTGTTTTTATTAACTTATCTCATCTTTGCTAGCCTTGTCAATTTAATACAATGTATAGAAGCATACAGTTTGAAATAAAATGTACATATTTCTTGGGGTGGGAAACATTGCTTTTGACCCACAAAAGCAATGTTTCCCACCCCAAGAAATATGTACATTTTATTTCAAACTCATTCTGTTCCTTATTGCATAACGTAGTTCTTAACCTGTATCAAGAGTGATAATTAAAAAGAAGGCAAATATGGTTTGACATGATTTTAATAAAGTATTTATTTTAGAAGATAGTTTGAAAAAAAAATAATTTAAACTTTTTTAAAAATTGTTTATTATTATTTTGAAAATTTTTTCCTTTTCATATTTTTCTTTTTGCTCTTTTTGGGTTTTTTTTCTCCCTTTTTCTAATTCTCTTTCAAAGCACTGCTAACTTGTTGTTGGCCGCCTTTTTTTATCTGAAGATATTTGTAACATCTGAATATTTAATTTATTCTCGTAAAGAAAGATTTGTAATTTAAGCTTTCACTGTTAAATTCGTTCAGAATTTCTTTGACATGAAAAAAAAAATGATTCCATTCCGATCATTTTTCATTATTTCTCAAAGAAAGGTAATAACTTTATTTCATTTTCTTTAAATCAATATATTGGTCCTTAAATATTTCACAAAAAATATTTTAGGAAGCGATGTTATAAAAATGTGTGTATATATATATATATATATATATATTATTATTATTCATTTTTATTCATTTTTTTTACACCCAAAACACATGTAGCAATACGAAAAATAAATATGAAACACTTAGAAATGTTTGCATTTTCATGTTTCTCTAATGTTTAAAAGGTGACATGATATATATATATATATATATATATATATATATATATATATATATATATATATAATGTGTATGTGTGTGGGGGGTATATATGTGTGTGTGTGGGTATATGTGTGTGTGTGGATATATATATATGTGTGTGTGGGTATATATATATATGTGTGTGGGTGTATATATATGTGTGGGTTTATATATATATATATAAATAAATATGTATGTGGGTGGGTGTATATGTGTGTGGGGGTGGGTGTATATATATATATGTGTGTGTGTGTGTATCTATATATATGTGTGGGTGTATATATATATATATATATATATATATATATTCATATTAGTTTACTTTCACCTTTTCGTTTATTTTGTAATAATGGCTGTTGTCTTTTGTCAGTTGAACAATGAATACATTTATGAATAGACGTTCGGCATGAAAATGGAGACCCCTAATCTTCTACGTTGGCAATTGTTGTCAGGGTGCCCCGGGGGGTAGGGATGAGAAGCCTTGTCATAAAAAGGAAACATTCAGGAATAGCTTTCATTCTCTTCGAAACAAGCTTATTAAAATAAAAAGCCGTGTCATATCATGGCAGCATAACTTCTTGGCGAGCCTTTTGTTTTATAGCACTCAAAGAAATTAATAGATATTATATAAGTGATATACATGTAAGGGCTGCGGAGTCAGTGAGAGGAGATTCATGTTTTTAGAAGTCAGAGTCGGTGATAATTGTCCAACTCTTAATACATGATGACCCCCGAAAAAGGCCACTCATGTAATCATTAATAAAATTCACAATCCTTTCTGTAATACAACCATATTTGGTGCAAATAAACTTCAGTCTAACTCTGACTTGTCCACCAAGTTTCGGTCATGAATGTCCAACAGTCTTTGTTGTATTGCGATTCAATGATAAGCAATAATTTTGCCCTGATTTTGCCTGTGATGACCCTCTTCAGTTCAGAATTGTTTTGATAGGCATTATCTTTGAGATAACCCCACAGCTGAAAATTTGGGAGTTTAAAGTCCAGTGAGTGTGAAGCCCATTCAGGATCACGCTTCCTACTGATGAGACGATCACCAATGTGCCCCCCCCCCCCGCATACCATTGAACGGAGATAAAACTAAGACTGTTGGGCAGTCATGACCAAAAACGTGGTGGACAAGTCAAATATAAATTAAAGTTTATTTGTACCAAATATTTTATGTTTTTACTAACAAGTTGCCAGACTAAATAAACACTCGGGGATAAGGGATTGATGAAATGGGATAGATTGACAGTTGAATCATGATGAATATCATGAGAGGAATGAAAATCTTCACATACCACCGATTAAAAACATGAGCCTGCCCGGAAAACAGCAATTCTTTCCCCTTTGTCAGAACCCATGTTCATGGAATGTGATGACTAAAGAAGGGGGGGAAGCGAGTTATGAGGCTGCTGGAATACACACAAGGTCCATTTTCTACTTCTCATGAATGTTTAGCAGAACGGATTGTGAATTTCATTAACGATTCCATGGATGGCATTTTAGGGAGGGGGGGGGTGATACAGACCCCCCCCCCCCCCCAAAAAAAAATCAAAATTATCATCTTGTTATGCCCACCACTTTATAAAGATAGCACATGTTACACTTTGCTCCAATGAGCTGTATTCTGGTAGCCTCCTTGTAAGAAGGCAGGGCTTCCTGATTTTCTCTTTGCTACCGGATTCCGCATGGTGACGAACCTTATTTATTGGCTATTTTCATTTCACCAACTTGCTTCAGATAGTCGGTCATCAGTAAAATACTGACATCAAGTGCCTTTGACACACCTCTTTGGTGCGAGTGTTCAACATTGGCTTTAAAACGTTCATATATCGAGTGTGCATGCCCGTTCTCTACCTTTCTCATCTGAAGAGTTTTCATTACCACTACTTATATCTTTGCACAGGTATCTGAACTGTGCAGCCATATGTGTACACATTTGTAGCAGAGCAGAACAAAGCTTTGTTTTTAAATTCAATTTTTTGTTTTTTATCTATTTTATTTATTCATTTCTCTTAACACTTCATATTGTACGCCTTCTCTATTTTCAAAGTAATAAATTACACAAGATTTGGCCAACTATTGATGAGTGGCACCCGAGGCTACAGAAACAAAACAATTTATCTATGGCCTTCAAAAACTCATCCAAGAGACTTAACATATACTCAGATTTTGAGAATTAAACTGAAAAAAGACTCCACGTTGAGTTTCATCAGATGATGAAACGGAGCAAGGACAAATATATCTTCAATTCATTGTATTAGAATCAATTGAGGATATACGGTTTACTAAATTATCAACCTTCAAAATAGAAAAAAAATTATCTCAATTGATATCAAACCAAGGCGATGAATAATACAGGCCTGGCAAACATACGACTGGGGTCCAAGACAGGGGCAGACATGTGAAGAACAAAATTACTACTAAATAATAATTACAGAGAAAAGTTTAAGTAAGAAATTTCTTTAGTAATGTCCAGTAATTAGCAACTATACATATTAGGAAGCAGCTTACAATAATTGATTTATTTCCATCAAATCAAATGTAAAAAGTACAAAAATATAAAAGAACTAAATTCACTTTATTCACCATGAATTAGACACATTTTTTATATTTAAAAAATCATGAATCAATTTGTTTATATTGACTACTTGATTACAGAAAATATAATGACATTATACAATCAGAAAGCAAATTCAACATTTTACAAAATAAAATACTTTATGAACAAAATAGTGTTCGTAGAACCAATTTTAATAATTTTTACAAAATTTTTTTATGTTTGTTCCATATACAATTTGTTTTTACAAAACATGAAGAAAATGCTTATTTCTTCATGATACGATAATGCATATTATATACAGTCTTAATAATAAAATAAACTTACATTAACAAGAATGTAAAACCAATAAAATATATGTAAAAAGGATGGAAATCTAAACATATCTGATAAAATCAAAATCAAATCTGACCTGCATGAAACATTAAATTCATCCAAAGGATTAGTATGAAGTCCTGAGTTTTCAATATGCACTCTGAATGGAAATTAAAAGGAATTTAAAGAAAAAAGGATTTTTATTTTAAAAATAAAATGGAGAAAACATACAAGCAGACGCATATTATAACCTTTAATACAACTACACCATCTCTTGATATAAATATTGGTTATACAATAGCTAAAGAGGAAACCTACATAGCAGGACCACTTCAAATGTCAAAGATTTGAGCACCATAGAGAAATAGGCATCAGAACACCAGTGTGTTGAAGATGTGGGGGATATGGAATCACCCACACAGAATACTGCCCAAAGAAACCCAAGTGTCCAAGCTGCAATGAAGAACACACTGTAAACTCTGATTGAAAGGTTTGACAAAAAAATAAGAAATTAACAGAGTTAAATATTTTTGATGTTGTTTTTTTATGGTAATCGCTCCAGACAAGGCATGAAACCAGTTGATGTAAGGAGCTAACAAGAACGAAAAATGATTATTCCAAAGACAGTCTATGCCTATTGACCGTAGTCTTGAAAAGACCAAGGCTATAGGCAGGAGGAAAACAGTCAGCAGGAAGAGAGTTCCATAAGCCTGCAGTTCTTGGAAAGAAGCTACTTGAATAGGAAGCTGTATTACAATGAGGTATGAAAAATAGCGAATTGATGGAAACCACTAAACCAACGAGTCAAATGAGCTGAAACAAAAGAAGCGGATTCACACAATTCTGAGGAAAACATGCTATGATAGTACCTATAGAAAAGACTGAGACTAGCAACATCCTGTCTGTGAGAGAGAGAGGGTGTAGAGAAAAAGAAAGGATGGGGGGGGGGATCAAATTACAGATACGTTTTTGCACCTTATCAAGAACCCTCAAATGGGACAGAGATTCACCAGCCCAAATATGACAACAGTACTCCATACATGGTCTGATTGCAGATTTGTAAAGATAGAGAAAAGCCTTAGGTGTGAGAAAGTGTTTGGAGCGATAAAGAGAAGCGACTTTACGAGAAGCAGAAAGAGCAATGGATCTAATGTATGAACCTCAAGAAAGAATTGATGAGAGAGAAAGACCAAGAAGTTTCTGAGTCAATTTCTCCTCAAGAGTAGAGTCATCCATGAGAATCTCAGGAGGAAAAGGGATAGGCCTACGATTGAAAGACACGAGCTGAGTCTTAACAGGATTAAACAAAACAAGCCATTTCATACCCCAATCCACAACTGATGACAAACCATTTTCTTTCCTAGAAGCAATGGAAATTGTTTAAACCCTGATATCTACATTTATTTATTGCTCAGTAATAACCTCTAAAACCAGTCATCTTGGATGCTGAAGATTTCAATCAGATACGGAAACAACTGATTGTAAAGCCGAAGAACTAATATCCCTGATAGATAATTTAAAAACGCTGCTCATAGAGTTAATTATAGCAATAAAACCAGAGACGGGTTAGGGTTAGACATATACACTGCTAACTAAAGATGACCAATATTATGCCAATTGCGCAAATCTATCCAAGCAAAATGATAAAACAAAGACAACCAACCAAATAGAAATACAATCTCCAAAACAAAATGAAGAAGAAACGGATAAATTAGATGCAGAAGAACAAACATCCAAAATGGCAGAAAATTCCATGCAAAAAAACTCAACCAGAAACACAAAAGTCTGAGACTCAGAAAAAAACAAAAAACAAAAAACAAAACTTACAAAAAAGCAATTCTCACAGTAGTAAAGAACAACCTAAATACACTCGACCAACCCGACAATCAGCCAGCTAAATCCCATCCATTCACTGTGGAGGTCCCCCAGATTCCAGAGAGGCTTCTACTCCAATAGCTTCTTTCCTCGTGCTGCCGGTCTTTGAGACTCCCTCTCTGCTCCTTGTTTCCCCCGACTGTACCGACATGCAGAAATTTAAAACTAATGTAAACAAGCATCTTGCTGCACAGATCCCAATTAAGGATGACCCCCAAAACTTTCACACTACTTCTCAGTAGCCTGTTACGTCTACAGTAGCAGCCTGCCTTGTTTGGGGTGAACTATGTTTTAAAAAAAAAAAAGAAGAAAATTACAGACACAGAATCTCACAACCAAAAACTTAAATTGAAGAAACTCTTACAAAGAATGTTAATATTTGAACAAGATGGAAACAGAAAGAAGAAGGCCCAGAAAATATTAAAACTTCAAAACAAGAGAAAATAATTTTTAAAAAGGTCTACAAAAGTACAACTCCACAAAACGAAATATGATAGAACCATGTTTTTTTTTTTACAATGGAAGCGTAGAGGACTAAGATCAAATTTTGAAGAAATGCTACAAATAATAAACACTTACAATCCTACGGTAATCTGTCGTCCAAGAAACATTCCTCAAGGAAAATCAGAACTACAGATTTTTAAAAATACAATACGTACAACGAAGCATGTACATCAGCAACAGATAGCAGACCAATTTGAGGTACTTCGATCTAAATTTAAAAAAAATACACCTCATGAAACCCTTCAAATAAACAGTTTACTCCAAGCAACACACATAATCGACATCACAAAGTAACAATCTGCTCTCTATATATATTCCAGCAAGTCATCAACTTAAGAAGGGTGAAATAGAGACACTCATTAAACTTCTTTTTTCTTTATAATAATGAGAGATTTCAATGCGCTCAAAAGTCTCTGGGAATACAAACAAGGTAATAAGAAAGGTAACATTATAAATGATCTTTTACAGGTGAAAAGCCTTTGCATCTTAAGCAATAGTAAGAAATCTTACCTATATTCACCTAATGGCTCGATGTCTGCTCTAGACCGAACAATATGCTCATCCTCTATTTACATATATTTTCAATGGGAAATGTATTAGAGGATCAACACGGAAGTGATTACTATCTTATCCTTGAAAAGCCATTTTAAAAAATACCAAAAGTTATGGTTTTAATAGATCATTTTATATTGTTGATCTACATAGAATCGTTTTCATCCATTTATTTCTTCATATTTGTGTCTTAACACAAACCACTTCACAACAGTAACATTATAAATGATCTTCTACAAACAACAAATCTTTACACTTAAACAATGGTAGTAATACTTATCTACATTCAGCTAATGGTTCTATATCTACTATAGGCCTAACAATATGCTCACCCCTATTTACATGAATTTCCAATGGAATGTATTAGAGGACCAACATGGGAGTGATCACTATTTATGTTTGCTTGAGCAGGTGTTGTGTCATACTAGTCGAGGATACGTCCTCAACAATCAGTCTGAAAGTAGCTTTGTTGCCATCGGGCTGAGGTATGGTTATGTTCAGTCCTAGGAGGCCCACCCTCCCAGGCTTTACCTTCTCTCTGGAAAGGCGTTAGTTCATTGCTAATCGCCTGAGGTGGTATTATCGGGGAAGCTGAGGCATTTATTTTTGTAGGCCAAAGTGTATTTCAAATGTGGTGGCCCTTCAAAACCCCAGCTGACCTTGTGTCTGACCTCCCTTAGAAAGGAGGTAAATAAACGCACTCGTGTGCTTAACTGGATTGTCATATTCATAGGGTGTTCCCGTGTGGGAGTGCAACAGGCAAACTGATGAGATTATCATTACCAGTGATCAGATGATATTAATGATTAAACCTGTATATTTATGGTCACTCAGTTTCTCTGCCTGCTCGGGGATGCAATAGAAAACAAAAACCGATACCAAGATCACGCAACTTGTGGCTAACCTCCTGCAGATGAGCTAAATAAATAAAAGTATTATTTTGGTATCTATATTTTACTTCTTTTTTTTTGCAAAATTTGAAACAATTAATTTATGCCTGCTTAATCACAGCTTCTCCCATTTTGTCTATCCTCTTTTTTATGCTTCCTATTATATTTCTTAATTCTTGAAATCTTCTATTATATAAAGAGAAGTTGTGTGTGTGTGTGTGTATGCCCAGCTACTCCAGAACTACAGTACAAACAGCCACAAAGTTGGTGTATTCTTGATCAGCGTTTCCCTGGATAAATAATATCTAATATTTAGAAGAAAAAATTTATTCTTTGACCCTAAATTGGCACAGATTTTGTTGGGGAGGGGGCGGTTTTCAGGCATTTTGATCTACTAAAGTGAAGTAACTATGATTTTTTTTAAAGCAAGGATGAGTTACTTCCCTTATTATTCAAGGAATCAAAATGGAAGAAGAGTTGTCTGTGTGTATGTGTGTGAGAGAAATAGGCTGGGCGGAGGAGGAGAGAGAGAGAGATAGAAAGATAGATAGAGAGGGCTAAAGAGATAGAAGTCTTAATAAAAATATGTTACACTTTTGCTCCGGGTAATGCCGGGTAGCCCTGCTTGTAAAGAATAAAAGAAAAGATCCCAAGTTCAGGTCTTATGTAAGATTACGCTTATCTTACTGCCCCGGTGCCAGTCGTATGAAAATTACCATTTACAAAAGACTTTAGTTTCTCGTTTAATTCTACAAATATAAATTGAGTTTTCAAGAACCCAAAAGGTAGACATGCTGACTGACGCTTTAATTAGAAACGTATTTATCTATGTGTACCAGTCCCTTCATCAATTCTTTCTCTGCCTGTTCATTACTTATCTCTCTGTTGTTTTATATATCTACCTATCTATCGAAATCTTTTAATTATTTCTCTACCGTTTAAGTATGTTTATTTTCTCTCTCTCTCTCTCTCTATCTATCTATCTATATATATATTTATTTATTTTGATACAGAAAAATTAGTACAACATTCATACTGTCGGTTTTAAGCACGGAACGACTTAGCTGAAGAGAGCCGGATGGCTATTCTTTCCGTGCTTGAAACCGACGGTACAAATGTTGTACTAATTTTTCTGTACCAAAATAAAT
Source organism: Sepiola atlantica (assembly GCA_963556195.1). NCBI lineage: Eukaryota > Metazoa > Mollusca > Cephalopoda > Sepiida > Sepiolidae > Sepiola > Sepiola atlantica. The sequence continues at coordinate 41,948,590 of OY744550.1, forward strand.
AAATATTATGCTCTTAATTTTTAATTTTAATTCTTAATTAATCGTGCACTCTGCTGGGATTTTTCCTGCTATATTACAAAGAAGTATATATATATATATATATATATATATATATATATATATATATATATATATATATATATATATATGAATAAAACTGGGGATATAATGATCTGACATAATGGAAAATGAAAGAGGAAAGCCAAAAACTTTGGTATTTATGTATTCATCAACGTTTCATCTTTATTGAAATACTTCCTGAGGATGAAGAAACAATGTAGAAAAATCATTCTGTATGAATACATAACAAAGTTTTTGGCGTTCCTCTTTCATTTTCCATATATGTATGGATGTGTGTGTGTATATATATATATATATATATATATATATATATATATATATATATTAATGCTCTTATTAATTATCTAGTTAATTTTACTTTTACATTAATAATTGAGCACTCTGCTAGGAAACACTCCCAATTAAGAAATACGGTATATATATATATATATATATATATATATATATATATATATACGTCAGCATGTAAAACGAATGTTAAACTGATAATGATATTTATATAAATAGCTGGATATTATGAGAACTCATTTGAGTTCTTCCAGAAGCAAAGAATTATTATTATTGTCTGAATATGTTTTTTGAAA
>OY744550.1:41954254-41956754 GCA_963556195.1 Sepiola atlantica
GTGTAATGTCTCAATGTATATATACAGGGTGAGCCAAAAGTAGGTGGACAGTAAAAACCATTTTCCTTCTTGATTTACACAGCTTTGAAGTCTGCCTCTTACGCTTCGACAAAAAAATGTTTTTTACTGTCCACCTACTTTTGGCTCACCCTGTATAAGTATTTTATTTAAAAACTGTATATTACAGTGTCGGTTGGGTGTATCAGGGTTTCATCGATCTGGCCATGCCCCTCTCCCCCCTTAAAATGGAACGGTCTTATGACAACAGAACTGATAGTACATTATCCACCTTCATCAAAGGATAATTCAATGATTAAATCAGGGTTTATTTTTGCATTCATTAAAAAATGCTTAGTCATAAAACATTTTTTATAGCTCCTTGTCCTTTTGGCTAAGATCAGAGTGTAGTATCTGTTTTTTTTTTGTTCTTTTTCTGTTGCCCTTGGCAATTTGTGTTTATCTTGTAAGGACACTACTCATTCCCAACCTTTTTTCCCTCTCATTTAGATCCCACTCCCATTTAGAGATTGTGTTATTTGTGTTCGGTTCTAACCAAACCGGAAAACAGTGGGCAGTCTATTATTTAAAAATATTTAGGAAGGTCTTACTGACATTTTTTTGTTTTTTTTTTTCTCCCACTTCCCATTTTAATCCAATGAATTTCTGTAAATAAATTTTTAAAACAATTTGGGGATATTTTAAGTAGGATGGCTCCGAAAGTAAATGTGATATTGTGGTGACTGAGATGATTTTAGTTAAGAGTAAGATAAACATTTTTATCACTTTTGACAAAGGATGACCAAGCCCCAGTTTCCCTTTTTCCCCACACTTTTGATGGCCTTGTGCCTAATTTGTTCCGGATGAATTTTTATATTTTGTGCAAATAAATAATTAAGAGTGTTGTATCTGTTCTCAGCCTCCCAGCGACAGCAGACGTTTTACAATTGACAAAACTATTGCATATATATATATATATATATATATATATATATATATATATATATATAAGAAAATATGACAATGCAAATTACAAATGTATATTACAAAATATTAATTTATTAGAAACTGTTTAAAAATCTTATGTTGTATCACAGAATTAAATAAGCACAATCTGCTTTGATGTCTATATAATTAGGATAGGTGGAAAAAACTTTTGAGTTTATTCATTTAGATAATATATTCGGAACATTTACTAAATTATATATATATATATATATATATATATATTTATTTCTTTGGGGAGGGTAGATTCTTGGATCTTATCAGCTAAAATCTCATTGGATGTTTTGCTCCACTTTTCAAACTTTGAGTAGTGGTAGCAAAACAATAGCACCTTTTGTGCAACAGTCCATTGTTGGGCGTTTAAGCCTCTTATGTTTCTTTTTTTTCTGGTTGGCCTCTGTATTGGCTGGAGCACCATTTCCAGAGGCAGGAAGGTTTACACTATTGTTTTCATCTTGCCGCCTGGTGTATGAACGGGTTGATGGGCCCTTTTTATCCTGGGTGCCGGCTTGCCAGTATTTATTTTTGTTTTTATTCATATTTTTTTTATTATTCATTTCCTCATTGTCAACGGCTTCTAATTCTTTATTCGAAGCTACTCTCTATTAATAGAGGGGGTGCGCCCGTCCGCAATTTGGGAGACGTGCTGGATGGCTTGAGGAGACAGCACACCATTTTTTTTTGAATATTTGGTCAGGGTTTACTTCAAGTAAAAAGTTTCCTCCTGTCAGAATCTCTGACAAACCCCTGTACAGAGAGACCGAAGACACCTGACGGTGGTGTCTAGTAGGCATTATATATATATATATATATATATATATATATATATATATATATATATATATATATATGTGAGTGTGTATAGAAATATATTATTTTGGGGGGGAGAAGGGGGAGGGAAGATTTCTAGAGGTGTTTCTGGCAGTGGATGGATCGGTGGGTTAAGTGTGTTCATTGGTTTATTTTTGTGTGGTGTCAGCTGAGGCCGGTGTAATTTATTGGGGGGAGATTATGAAGTGATGTTTCTTGCAGTTTCTGTTCCTTGGTTCGTGTTGTGGTGTTCTTCGTGTGGTTTTGTTTTCTCCCTGTTGTAAATTCCATGTGACTGGTTACCCTTTGTAGCTTATGCGGGTTGGTTTCCGCATTCAAGGATTGCAGCTATTTTGATCATTACCGTTCTTTGTATGGTTTCGATAGTTCCTTTGATTCCAATTTCTCCCAGTCTTTCCTCCAGGTTTTTTAGAATTGTTCCTAGTGCTCCTACGATTATTGGTATTATACTGACTTTCTTCATGCTCCATATTCCTTTCAGTTCTCTGGCTAGTTCCATGTATTTGCTTCATCTTTCCATTTCTTTGATTTTCACTTTGTTGTCTGCTGGGACGGCGAAGTCTACGATTTTTAAAGATTTTTCCTTCTTGTGGATTATTATAACATCCGATCTCTTTACTTGTATGAGTTTATCTGTTTGTATATCCATATCCCAGATGATTTTGTC
>OY744550.1:41959254-42064254 GCA_963556195.1 Sepiola atlantica
AATTAAATTGAATTTTGATGTGGTTTTTGCTTCTCTAATTCCTTTCCATTCTTCTTCATATATATATATATATATATATATATATATATATATATATATATGAGAGAGAGAAAGAGAATAAAATGCCACCTCTCGGTGCCGAATAGACAGCAAACTCTGTGCATATAAACATCTCAATATCTTTTCAGGTAGAGCTTTATAAACAATAATAAAGTTTACTTATAATTTGGCTTATATATTGTCAAAATAAACCAAAATAATTAGTTAGTGTGTGTGTTAGAGAGTAAATATACCTGATTATGTGTCAATACTTTACCTTTGTTAACCTTATTTCTTTCCTTTTTAATCAAGAAAGAGGACAAGAATTGCCAACGTAGTGTACTTGAGTAAAGATGTTAACTGGAAATTGGAATTAAATCTAGATTTAAAGAAGTGGTAATATAGAATGGTATGGCATGTTGTAAAAAAGAAGACAGCATGCAACCATTAGCAAGTAATGCTGCTTACCTCATTACAGAAAAACATCAGTTTAAATAGTTGTTATAAACGAATATATTTTTACTTACTATCATGATACTAAAGTAATTATCTAAAAGGAATTGGCTATTATGCAGTTGGGAAAAGTTGAAAATGTTTATGAGCTAACTAAATTAGATAGATAACAGATTAATTTAATTTTTGTTTTATTAATGACGTATGCGATTTTTTCGGTCATAATTGCGACATATTTCCATGTTAACAGTTATCTTGGAGAGCTACATAATTTTGAAAATAAATTGCAGTGAAGTACGTTATTATGGTGCCTACAACAATAAAAGTTTTAAGAAATTGTCTCATCGCAATCGAAAATTAATGTCAGCTTAAATGCTGAGGTACAACTTTTAAAATCGTCATCATCATCATATTTGGTTTAACATCCATTTTACATGCTGAAATGTGTTGGACGGCTGTTAGAAATTGTACTTCCAAACCAACCTATCTCTGACCAGGTCTTTATTTGTTTACCTAATTAAATTTTTATTTCAATGCAACAAAACGTTTCTTGGCCTCAGAGAAAAACGTGGTATCTGTTCAGTTATAAATTTCATCTCTGTCTTCGGTCAGTGAAGGAGAAATTCTTCTAGACTAAGGCACTTTTTATTTTTGTTTCACTAATCTAGAGTGCTCTTTTTTTTGGGGGGGGGGGAGCTGGATTATTATTCTAACATTAAAAACCGACCCTATGTCTAACTCTGCCCTCGTGGGGAGGCAAGTAGATAGGGACTTTAATTTATATTTATGGTTACTTTAATCCTAAACAGCTTTTGTTTCATTGCAACAATGCAAGTGACAATACCTTCGTAACATTCTACAATCAATTAATTATTTACAAAAAATTCGCTCTTCTGGAGTTATATTTTAAGATTTCTAGTAATACTTTTTTTTTCGTTTAAAACAAACAACAAACTTTTCTGGCAGACTTTAGAAAACAGATACAAAGTTTCTAGCAATACTTTTGTTTTCGTTTAAAAAACGAACAAACTTTTCTGAAAACATTAAAAAAAAAAACAGACACAACATTTCTAGCTATACTTATTTTTCGGTTAAAAAACGAACAAACTTTTCTAACATTAAAAAACAAATGCAACATTTCTAGCAAAAAAAGGAAGAAAAGAAAAGCACATTGAAAATTCAACATTCCCACAGGTAGCACATGATTTTTAGTAAATACTAGCAAATATATGCTCCCTCCGGTTGCATACTTTTAATCATGATGAACGAACTACATACACTGAACCCCAAAGGAGGAAGCATTAACGAACATATACTACACTAATCCTCAAAGGAGGAGGTAATTTCTGGTAGGATGGTATCATGACAACAGTACGTGTATTACAATACCTCTTCCAAAATAGAGGAGGTAATACCTGGGATGATCTCCCCATAAAAGCAGAAGGTAATGCCTGTGAATATAGTATCATGGCAATAGAAAAGATACTACATTACCACCTGCCCTCTAAAAAGAAGGTAGTCCCTGGGAAGATGGTCTCATGATAAAAAAAACAGATGGATGTAAGACCTGGGAGGATTAAAAAAGGAGGAGGTAATTTCTGGGAGGACGGTCCTATGACAACAGAATCGATACTACACTAACAAAAAGATAATACAATAATAGATTAAATCAGTTTTGTGGGGGGAGGGGGTCATTCATTTATAAATGCCGAGTTATAAACACATATTTTTTATAATAGTTTCTTAGTCCTTTCCCTAAGATACTACTCCCCATTTCAATTCAATGAATTTCTGTAAATAAATGTATTCATGAAGGAAAAATCCCCCCCCCCCGAGTAAATGTGGTATAGTGGTGACTGAGATGGTTCTAGTTTAGAGTAAGATAGACATTTTTATAACTGATGACCAACCCCCCCCCCCCTTTCCCACACTTTTGATCGCCTTGTGCCTAATTCGTTTGTAATTTAAATTTTTATATTTTGCGCAAATAAATAATTCAAAGTGTAGTATCTGTTCTCAGCATCTCATTTACTCGTGACGAAACTATTGATTCAAACAATAATAGAAAAAAACAATAACATAATAACAAGAGAGAGGGAGAGAAAGAGATAGCCAGAGAGAGACAAAGACAGACAGAGGTGAGATTAGTTTATTTTCTTAAGTAAAACTTATCTCACGTTTTTTTATTTTTATTTTACTCGGGTATTTCTTCTTTTAGTAAGATGTAACTCGTGTATTTGTTTATTTTTGTTGTTTTTGTTGTTGTTGTTAGTTTTTTAGGGGATTTTGGGGGGGGGGGGTAAGTTACACTTCGATTAGTTATTTTCGGTTCGTACAGTAAGATTTACCTCGCGTGTGACAACAGTAGAAAATCAACTGTCATTGATAAAAATAAATTACTATTCCCCCGGGCAATACCGGGTAGCCCTGCTAGTTGAAAGTAATAAACTTCTAAAACACGAAACGTTAACATTTTGGTAATTTCGGAACATTTATTTACCTTTTAAATGTGACCTAAAGAAAAGAAAAGAGAGAAGAAACTAATTTCTTTTTTCGCTGGCAATTTACAAAAATTCGAGTCGGTCGCTTTTTCTTGAAAGCAATTTGAAACATTTGAACGACGCGACGTTAGAAAACCTTTAAACACAAATGCTAAATATTTGTCCAGAAAATAAAACAATATTGCGAAACAGAACATTTTTTAAATTAAAATTTTAAAAAAGATCATTGACTTAAAAAACAATACCAAATAATAGTTAATTAATAAAATTAATTTTTACAAAACCAATATGAAAATTAGTTAACCTTGCGAATCTGATATCACATCTATATAAATGGTATATAAAAAAGATGGTGCGTCTGTTAAATGACTTGGATTAATTGGAAATAGGCTGTTTTGACTTTACCGTTTGTGTGAGAAATTAGCCCAACTTTCGTATTTATTCATTTAGATATACAACTATTTCTGCGTCACTCTACACAAAACTGCAAGTTCATACAGCATCAACAAAACATTAAACATTCGGACACATTTACAAAAAGGAAGTAAAAGACATACTTTAAATCTTCCGATATGAAGTTTGCCTTTCAAATAAAAATAAATTTCTTTATTTGCATCATGATTTAATCGCAAATCATAATTACAGCCTCAGTTCATGCTCGGTTTTGTCACTAAGGCCTGCATTCATTTTAAACGAGGTTTTTTATGAAGAGAGAAATAGAGACAAGGTCCAAAAAAGAGTCTCCAACTTAATAGGTCCCTCACTCTCCACCAAGCTTCAGCCCCTGTCCCATCGCCGCAATGTTGCATCCTTGTGCTTGTTTTACAAATATTTCAATGGATTGTGCTCCCATGAACTAGCTGCTCTAGTGCCCCCTTGACGCAAATACACTAGAACAACCCAACAATTAGCTAGGTCCCATCTATTTACTGTGGAGGTCCTTCAGATTCCAGAGAGGCTTCTACTCCAGCAGCTTCTTTCCTCGTGCTGCCAGCCTCTGGAACTCCTCCCTGTTTCCCCAACTGTACTGACATGCAGAAGGTTTAAAACTAATGTAAACATACATCTCGTTTCACAGCTCCCAATTTAGGATGACACCCAAAACCTACTCCCTAATTCTCAGTAGCCCCTTACGTCTACAGTGGCGACTTTGTTTGGGGTGAAATATCTTGAAACAAAAAAAAAGAGAGAGAGGTTCAAAACAATTTCTTTTCATAATCTGATATTGTGTCAATTAAGTGGTAATACTTTTTGGAGAAGCACAAATTTTAGAGGTGATCTATCGGGAGGTGAGGGGGGGGGGTTTACCTGCCCCCACACAAGAACAAAGTTAGATGCAAGGTTTTTTCTAGCAGATATAATTTTATTCCAGGACAAGAAATACAATTTCAAACCAACAATAAATAAACAATCATGGCTGCCATTGTAAAGACAAACCAAAACAAGTCCAATTATTTATAAAACAATAATGTGAGAGAAAGAGAAGCAAAGAGACAGATACAGACATAGGTAGATAGAGAGGGGGAGAGAAAGAAAGAGAGAGTCAACAAATGACGATTAGAACGGAAGTGACGCCGCCGTTACTGACATAGCATTGCCACGAACGATAGCCAGAGAGATGCGTTGGAACAACCAGGCTGACTCACAGGGCTCGTGCCTAGACGTTGAAATCCTCTGTCCAATGTCCTGAAAAAATTTAACAGTCTCGGGGCTAAGCACACCCGACGTTTCCACTGAAATTGGTTGGAAGACGAAACGGTCAGTGAGCGAGCTATATTTTTCGTGCTTCCTTGTTTCGACGAGCAGAGCAAGGTTGTTTTTTTACTGTGGAAAACATCCAGCATCCCAAATTTGGTGCACTTGTGATTTGAAATAAAGAATCAACTCCATATTTTCGTCAGCAAGTCTGCCTGGAAACAGTTTAGAGAGCTGTTACTAATCATAACAAACAAACACTTGCGAACAGTTACGAGAGGTTGTGTATATTCCTCATGGGTCAGAAGTGTTCTAATTTATGGCGCTGAAACCTGGGCTGTCTCTGCTTGCACACTAAAGAAACTGCACAGTAATGAGAAGACAATCGTCAGATGGATCTGTTTGAACAAAGCATTTTGAATCTCTACTCTCACAAGTTAACTTGTAAAGCCCCGCGGACATCATGCAGAAGAGCAGACTGCGTTGGTTGGGGCATATTGAGGGCAGCAATGGCTAGACTATGAAAGTCCGACAGTTGAATGTGCCAGCAGAAAAGACCACCACTGGCAGATCCAAATTGTCTTGCGAGTACATGGTCAAACATGATAGGAAAGCCATGGGTATGGATTCCGTTAAGCGTCATCAAAGACAAGAATGGAGAGGAAAACTTAGATCAAGACTAGACAATCAGTCCCCACTCTCATCAGAGGATTTATTGTGGCCTGATTCAACAAATAAACCTGTTGTTGTTGTTGATCTTGATGATGATGATGATGATGATGATAAATGCCTTACGAATGCAAGTGCCTCAGTAATGTATAATAATAAACCCAGCTGCCCTCCGATAGTATGGGGGTAATGCCTGGGTTGATGGTCTCCTGAGACCAAACAGATACTATATGTTGATCTTAATCTTGTGTGTGTGTTACATATATTAGGTTAAACAAAACAGCCGGTTAAGTGTGCAAAAATGTGTAAATATAGTGAAATTGCCTTCAATTTCAACTTGCGATAACTCATTTATTTGTGGTGGTTATTTTGATAAAATTTGGATGCAAACACAATCTTTTCTCATTAGAAATCTACAATTTTTTCTCTTGTGTCGTTAATAGATTTATTTTTTCAGGTTACTTCATGTTAGCTTACTATTTTCAGTGATCGGCGATTGATTTGTTGATCTTGGTGTTTTTTCAACTCACTGTGCACAATATTGCATATCTCTATGCATATAAGAACTACCACATCTTAAAGAAAAAGGGTCACCTGTCAATATAAGGTTTTAAGTTGTCTTTTCAAAAGTTGTTTTAAAAAAAAAAAAATCCAAGTTGAAAACTTTAGTGAATGATAGTTTGGCCCCATTATCAAATTTTCCCTCCGTCTATTTTTAAATCGTCCAACTCTGATTTTTTTAGTGAGTTACTACAAAAGAAACATCTACTTTGATCTTTTTCGGCCTTTTGGTCGGGATCAAAGTGTAGTATCTGTTCCGATGGATACTGCATACTGGTATTATCTTGGCCTTCGGGTCTTGATTTACGCCAGTCTATGGGGCTGTCCTGTGCAGTTCTAGGAGGTCCACTCTCCCAGGCTTTGCCTCCCCTCTTTGGGGAGGAGTAAGTTTATTGCTTACTGCCTGAGGCGACCCTATTGGGGAATGCCGACGGGGCTGCCCAGGCAATTTTTAATGGCCAGAGAGCTCACCTCTCGGGCGCTGGCTTTTCAAGCCCCACTTTCCAACCCGACCATGGGTCACATCTTACCTTGTGGGAGTAAGATGAAATGGCCTTGTGCCTAACCTCCTGAAGAGGAGGTAAATAATACTTTGATCTTTCTGGTTCTATGAATCATATTAAGAAGATTCAATATGTTAGCTGTAATGGTATTTTGCCCAATGTTTAGGCTGGCTTGATGTCATTTATCATAAGACTAGCAGGGGTACCCGGCTTGCCCGGGGTTCTCCCTCCTCTTCTCCGCAAGCAAAATAGGATATTGAGCACTTTTCTCCCGGACAACGCCGAGTATTTAGAAAATCAAGATGGCCTCCAGAGCACTACTAAAATCACTCTTACTGATTCCCCCCTCCTTTTCATCTGCACAATAGTCCAGAAGAGAAACACTACAGTAGCTCTATCTAGGACATTTAGCACTTTTCTCCCGGACAACGCCGAAGCGTCTGGGTTCTAAATTGATGAAGCTCCCCCCACCCGGTGCTGGGTCCTATACTGTAGAAGCACCCCCGATGCTGGGTCCTATACTGTAGAAGCGCCCCGGTGGCTATACTGCAGAAGCCCCCCCCCCCCGTCCCTGTACTGCAGAAGCCTCTGGATCCTATACTGTAGACGCACCCCTTGTCCCTATACTGTAGAAGCAGCCCTGGTCCCTATACTGCATAAGCACCCATGGTCCCTATTCTACAGAAGCATCCGGGTCTTATATTGTAGAAGCACCCCTGGTTCCTATACTGCAGAAGCCCTTGGGTCCCATACTGTAGAAGCGCCCCCCCCCCCTCCCTGGTGCCTATACTGCAGAAGAAACCCCGCCCAGGTCCATATACTTCAGAAGCCGCAGGATGAAGATTTTGATAATTCCCCCCACCCCCAAAAATTCTTCTCCCCAAAGAAGTATTTTTATTTTAAAAGATATAAGTTTAGGTGCGGATGTGATTGAGCAACCCTTGTTTCACTGTTATTGATAGATCCGGACAGAAGTTATGGGATGACTTGATACAACCGGACAGTGTATTTTTATCAAGTTGTTACATGAATACATTGGCTGATTTCAAAATCACCAGTAAATAACATTGAAAAAGTTTCAAAAAACCAGACCCGCCCCTGAAAACTGGCCCCGTTGACCCCCGGGGACATTTTTTATTTTTGTAATTTTGAGATATTATGCTTCCAGGTGTTGTCCGGTCCTAAAGATGTCAACTTGTTGACAGTTTGCCGAGTAGTTTTTGAGGAGTAGCTGGACATACAAACAGACAGACAGACATACAGACATACAGACAACTGGCCTTTATATAATAGAAAGAAGAAGAAGATAGAAGAAGAAGAAGAAGAAGAAGAAGATAGAAGAAGATGACATTACATAGAAGAAGATAGAAGAAGAAGAAGAAGAAGATAGAAGAAGATAGAAGAAGAAGAAGAAGATGACATTACATAGAAGAAGAAGAAGAAGAAGATGACATTACATTTGTAAAAAAAATTCACTTGTTTGAAAGCTGCATTTTTTGTTATACACTGAAAATTGGCTTCTGGACCAATAGCATACAAGACGGAAAATTTTCTAATTTCCAACAAACTTTGAACAGTCATAATTGTGCCAACATTAAATTTTTTTTAGATATAATTAAATACAATTTTGGTATGGGATCTCTATTTATAACAAATGATAAAATAAGGAAGCACTAAAATAAATTTTTAGATATTTACTACATTTTTAATCCTTTTTAGTTAAGAAATGCACCCAGATAATGCAGGGTAAAACACCTATTATATATATATATATATATAATTTTATAATGGTTTTAAATATGATGAACGGAGTCATAGCGAGTCGAGGCACTATCACAAGAAAAAAAAAAAGAGAGGAAATATTAAATAATATATTTAATCGTCGATTAAAAATTTTTCTCTTGACAATGTCGACCGAAAGGTACCTTGGGAATTAGTTTTTATTCTGTTAATTTTAGTCGATCTTTTTATTCTTTTTAAAAGTTTTTAATCGACGATTAAATATATTATTTAATATTTCCTCTCTTTTTTTTTTTTTCTTGTGATAGTGCCTCGACTCGCTATGACTCCGTTCATCATATTTAAAACCAATATATATATATATATATATATATATATATATATATACAATTATTTATAAATAAATATTATTTTCAAATTGACCCATATACACATGTTTCATGCCAAACCTGAAATCATCAGTATGGGAGGAGACAATCCCTGTCGGACGCACGATTTGAACCCCAATACGAAAGTCATTCTTGACTCAGTAGTTGGAGCGCTAATCGCTAATCGTTGTGGCCAACATGCATTGCCGTGGAAATGGGAGAGTAAATTAGCATCTAAGTGCCAAATTCAGCAGACATGTTGGAAAGCTGTCGAACAAACACACAGTAATAGTATGAAATTAATGAAATACTGGCAGGTGTAATTCATTCCCCGGGGGAAATCATCAGGCTAATTGTGTGAATTTATATTTAATGGTTCTTTTTATATCTAAGTAGTGTTTACTCTAGCTAACTAATCAATCAGATTTGTTGGGTTTATTACTCTCCCCAAAGTTATTATAATGTATTACTCCTTAAATTTATCTACTATTACCATGTTATGAGTTAGTATATTGGGTTTCCTATTATTATTATTAATAGTAGTAGTAGTACCGACAAATGCAAAAAAATTCCCCGGTGAGCTAGTCACCCTCCTAAAAATAGTACTACTACATAAACGATCATATCAATACAAACAGTTATCCTGAATTAATATGATTTTTTTCCTACACAAAAAAAATCACTTCTCCCACACTAAAAGACTGAAAACCGGTAATTCTCATATCTATTAGTCAATAGTCAGAACTGTTGAATAATAATCACATGAACCTCCTTTGTTTCTTCGACTATTGAAGTTTAGTCTCACATTATCAACACTATTTATGCTAACAAAATATTGATTAAGTATTGTATCGGATTTAAATGCCTATCTGTTTCGAAGAAAAGTTAAATTTCGAAAAAGATTTTCTTAAAAGGTTTCTTTAGGATGTTCATGAAAATTTTCAGAGTAATTTCTGAATGGAACATTTTCTTTGGGAGGATTTTTCTTGAAAAACCAAAATAACATCGATGGCTGCTACTAATGAGATAATTTTATTAACTTTTTTTTTTTTTTTTACAAAAATGTAATTTTAAACCTAAATAAAGTAGACAGATTATCTCAGAAATGTATGTACAGCAAAAAGATGTGTATGTGTGTAATAGTCTAAAATCTATTGAAGATGTTTTGAATATATTAAAATTCACCTATTAGTATGATTAGTATGTATATATATATATATATATATATATATAGCGTTAAAGTGAATAATTTTGGTAAGAAATCCAAGTAAGAGAGCTTAATGTAGAAAACAGAGCAAGAATAGAATATAGAAAGAAAAAATTAAGTTAGCATTCTGAGGAGACTGGGAAGTCGAAATAAATTATAAATGCTGACAGTTGCAATGTGTTTGTGATTTTTCTTTATATATATATATATATATATATATATATATATTTGTGTTATAATGGAATAATTCCAGGGGGAAATCCGGGTATGAGAGCTCAATGTGGTAAACAGAGCAAGAATAACATAAAATATAATAACACGAAATTACATAATTGTCGATGCAATAATTTATTTCAACCTTGCGTTTTTTTCAAGCATCACTCCAGACAATTACATTTCTGAGACTGAAAGAAAATTGAATTACACTACGACAATTCAAACACAACCAGAGAGAGTGGTAGTAGCAATCAATTTGATTTGGTTGCTACTACTCTGGTTGTGTTTGAATTGTCGTAGTGTAATTCAATTTTCTTTCAGTCTCAGAAATGTAATTGTCTGGAGTGATGCTTGAAATAAATTATTGCATTGACAATTATGTAATTTCGTGTTATTATATTTTATGTTATATATATGCTATGACCGGAAGTGGTTTATACAAGATAAATAGACAATATCACACCTATATTATCATAAAAAGCTCACTATTATTTAAATCAATAATGCGACATAGTCTTTTAAAATACTGTATATATAGTAGAGAGCTAAGATGAAACAACCATTTGTATGCCTAATTTTCATAACTATTCCTTAAACAGTTTATAATATGAAAAACTGAAAATATGTGAAAACTTTGGCATGTCAATGTAAATTATATAAAATAGTATTCTTATGTCACTTCACTTTCATTATATATATATATATATATATATATATATATATATATATATATATATATATATATATATAGTCTCGGAAGTTTCTCAACCATTAAAACTATATTAAAAAAACTTATAGTCCCAAGTCTTCCAGTGGAAAATCACTCATGTAAGTCAATTTATTTTTTACAGTTATTATATTAGTTTATTTCTAACACTATTTTAAGGGATCATCAGTTGTTTACCATGAAAAACTGTTTCGGGAATTTAAAAACAAGACAGTATTTAATTTCATGGCTTCCCAGCTGAGTTAATCAGACCCCACTTCCCTTAAAAGACAAAACATAAACGTTCCTTATACTAAATCTACGTTTTGTTCCATATAAATGTTTTGCTAACTTATATTAGTTATTTAAGACACAAAAAAAAAAAAAAAAAAAATTGTCTTTACCTGTGCTGTTTGTCTGTCTAATCAAATTTATCCGTTACTTACAAAAATGTTGCTGCATTTTAAAGTGTTTGGACGAATCCATGACACTATTATTTAAGTGATTAATGTATTATTTTTAGTTTTATATTATAAATATAAAAAACATCAACACATCAAAAAATAAAAAATAAAAAAATAAATAAATATGTATATATATATATATATATATATATATATATATATATATACATACATACATACATACATATATATACCTTTAGTTCCTCCTTCTCTCCCTCATCCTCCTTTGTTGTCCATCTCCCCGTTGTCGTCAACCTCAAATAAATATTAATCTTCCTTGTTCACTTACAGTTTTTCTAATCTGCGTTCACAACTGTCGAGTTTTTTCTATTCTCAGTGTTTCAAATCTGCGTCTATAAGTTAACCGTTAATTTGTTCTCTTTTTCTTTCTATTTCTTCTTCTTCTTTGCCAACTCCCGGTGTTTAAAATCGGCGTTCATAACTGTCGATTTTCTTCTTCTTCTTTTTCTTCTTCTTCCTCTTCTTTTTTAACATTTCTTTCTTTCTTTCTACTGTATTTTTATTTTTTTTTCTTATTATAATTAGTAGATGTGTTATATATACGTTTATATATATTCTACATTATTTCTATTTATATATCCTATGATTTGTTCTATCAGTTTATTTTGATTAATTTGATAAGATTTAAAAGCATCAGGATGGCGAGTAATTGCTTTATTTAATTGTCCAAATATTTTATTTTGATCGCCACCTTGGTTAATCATTCTTATTATTAGATCAGAAATTGGGGGCATGAAATCTACTAATTTTAAGGTAACACGAGCGATCCTCAGAAATTCAGACAGAATACTCCCGTAAAATATATACACAGGGCTACTACTATTTTTATATGGCATTCGCACGATACAAAAAGGGAATGAATTTCTTTTATCAAACAGTTTATAGATAAATATTTTATCTTCAATTTTTATATCCAAATCAAGAAAAGTAGCTTGTGTTCCTTTATGTTCACAGTTTAATTTTAACTCTTTAGGATATATTAAATGTTTAGTATTTGCAAACTTATCGCTATCATTAATGCAAACAAGGTCGTCAATATATCGCCTACATATATATATAGTAATCCAGATAAAGTAAACATCCACAGGATAAAAATCCAAAGGATTTCAACCGGGCTTATAAAGAGTGCTCAATATCAAATAGAGTTTAAATATATATATATATATATATATATATATATATATATATATATACACGAATTATTTATTTAAAAACTATACATTACATATTCCAGAGATGTATCACGGTTTCATTGACACGGGTAGATCTTTACTGTTTAGAAAAGGCCTTTACAACTCATTTCGGTCGTGGGTATGACCTTAAAAGACATCCAGTGGTGAGGACTCCATTTGGGAGCTGTGGGGAATGTGGAGTTGCTCCTGAGTGGCCATTGCTTCCAGGTCCACTCTGACCCGAAGTGGTAGTACCTGTAAGGGCCCAATCTATGGGTAAAATAGAACCTACTGGCTCTACCAGATCAGGATGTCTGAAGTTATTGACTTCCTGACTCAAAATGCACCAAACATTGATGTTTTATTGGGTTTTTTTTTTTCAAAATTAATCATGTTCTGCAAAATCCAAAATAAAAAACAATTTCCCTCCCCCTCCCCTCTCCTCCCCTCTCCCTCCCTTCCCCCTTTCACTCAATCAAACATCATGAATAAATACTCATATATATATAAATACTTATAAATACTTATATATATAAACATATAAAGAACTTGAAGCATAAAAACCTTCACCAAAATGACTGGATTCAGCATTAAATAGCCTGAAAAGGGTTGATATGCTGTAAAACAAAACAATCAAACCAAACACCATGAATGAATACTTGAACATATCATGAAATTGAAGCATGGAGACTTTTACCAGGGTGCCCGGATTCAGCAGTGAATAGCCCGAAAGGGATGATGTGCTGTAAAACAAAACAACCAAACCAAACACCATGAATGAATACTTGAACATGTAAAGAACTTGAAGCATGAGAACTTTTGGAACTCATCTAAAAATTCTGCACAAAAAACAAACAAAACAACCAAAATTGAAATTTAGGGGCAACAAGATGCATCTAACCTCGAACAATTAAAAAATACCAAAGCTCTTAACTAATATGCCTATAAATGACTCACTGCCTTAAAACTCAAATGAAGGATATTCCCTTCCACATTCATCGCATGAAATGACTCTTAGGGTTGATGTGCCATTAAGCAATATCTTATCTTACCCATTTCAAATCCTCAGCAGCTCAGGAAATAAAGACAGTTTGAAGAAAATGAAATTGGTTGTAAGGGCCTTTTCTAACCACTAGGGATCTGCCCATGTCAATGAAACAATGGCACGTCTCTGGAATATGTAATGTATAGTTTTAAAAATATAATTTGCATTTTAGCTCTCGCATTTTACGATCGAGCACTTTATTGATTTCTTTTCAACATACCCGACATTATATATATACACACACATATACATACATATATATATATATATATATATATATATATATATATATATATATATATATATATATATATACGTAAGTTACCTTGTGGAATTCTAACCATCAGACCTAAATAGCATGGCATCTGCCAAATTAATATTTAGTTGTGCCTGGCAATGAATCATGGAATGTTAGAATCTGAGTTAGGAATTCCAGTATATTTCATTTACTACATATTCTGTCGAGGCAGACAGTATTTATTTATTATTCATAGTATTTGGTTCTGTGATGATTCCATTTACTATATTGCAATATAAACATCTGTAACAAAAGAGCAGTCTTATGTATGCGAATATGTTTTCTAAATATAAACGTGATTAGTCTGCATGCTGATGACTTATGAACCAACAAGAAACACAGGAGAACTTTGGATTTTGTTAAAAGCTAAACTGATGATAATTAAAATATTACAAGACATATGGCATATTTTGAATTGTCGAGCGAAGTTGTTGATTTTCCTGACAAACTTTTTCAGTTATGGCTATCTTGAGTTCTTTTTTTTAATAGAAATCAAGACAAGACATAAAGCCACTTGATGTAAGAAGTTAACAAGAACAAAATATGATTATCGCAAAGACAGGAGATGCATATTGACCTTAGTCTTGAAAAGACCAAGATTATAGGTAGGAGGAAAACAGTCAGCAGGAAGAGAATTCCACAAGCCTGCAGTTCTTTGAAAGAAGCTACTGGAATAGGAAGCTGCATTACAATGAGGTATCAAAACAGTGAATTGATGGAGACCACTGGACCAACGAGTCAAACGAGCTGGAACAAAAGAAGCAGAGAATAGATCACATAATTCGGAAGAACACATGCTACAATAGTATTTATAAAATAGACTGAGACAAGCAATATCACGTCTGTGAGAGAGAGAATAAGAAAGGGTAGGGCTAATCAAATTACAGATACGTTTCTGCACCTTATCAAGAATCCTTGAATGGAACAGAGATTCACCAGCCTGAATATGACAACAGTATTCCAATGCAATAGTTTGTTGATTGGTCTGGCACACATGGTGTTTCAAAAATTACCTAGAGATAAAAATCTGGTGGGTTTAAATCAGCTGAATGCAATGAACATAATGATGTTAACGAAAGTTGCTCCGTCTGGTTGAAACCGTTACCCCCTCTCGCAACACATGCCACGAAGGGCACCAAGTGCTATTCAGAATTCATTTAGCATCACAATGTAACACTCTTTATTGACTGTCGCTGTCTCCTTAACACCATTCTCAAACCACAATTATTAATTCCAACGTGATTGACGCGCACACATACGTTGACACCGAAAAGAAGGAAACGGTTCACTTTAAAATTTGCAGAAGAGTTTTTACATAGATTTTTATAAATTGAGACTTAGAATGAACGCTTCACAAAATTGAAAATGTCCATTTTTTAAAATAATTCTGGAGTTTAATGCTTTTTATTCATACATATTTTTAAATATGTATTTTACTTAAATTGAAATTATGATGTATTAAATAGTATTATTTTACTTTACAAAAATCGATTCTATAATTTTTTATTTTTTTATTGAATAGAAATTGTGTGGATTTTGAAAAATATCAGCCATAAGAATCTAGCTGGTTAATTTAGTAATAGACTATTCATGACCCTTTGGGGCACGTGTCGTCTATGTTATCTGTTTTAATTGATGACATCAATCTTTTTGTTACTTCGTCGTTTCTGACATAATAAAGGATTTCTTCCATCTCCTTTTTAAGTAAGCGATGATGTAACACAATAGTATTCTCTATTTATGACGTCATAAAAGATCCCCTCAATGTTGTTTACTTGTTTTGTGGATGCTATCATCCAGTGTGCATGGAGACAAACAAACACGATATCAAGATCCACAGTTGTAATAGTATATTAGTCATTCTGGCTCTAGACGCTTCGTCTAATGTGTGTGTGTGTATATATATATATATATATATATATATATATATATATATATATATATATATATATAGTCTAAAGAAGCTTTGAGTCATTTTAAACAAAAGAAAAAAGAGAAAAAAAAGAAGTAAAATGCAGTTTAAATTCCCAGAGAAACTAACTAAATCACAGATATTGCAGACTTAACATTCGTTGGAAGATTCATAAATAAATAAATAAGTAAATAAAATAAAAGGGGGGGTTAAGTATCTAACAGTGAAACAAAAACAGAAGACCTTAAGCGGGATCATCAGCTGTTTACCATGTAACTGTTTCGGAGATTTAAAAACAGGACAGTTATGATATTCATGGCTCTCCAATGGTACTGATTAAACTACCATTTCCCCAATAATCAAGTGTCGAAATAATTCAGCTTAAATTTTCACTAATATATACATTAATAAATAATAATAATAAAATAATAATATTAATAATATATTACCCTTTAGACTATCGTGTGATATGCTAATTTGCATATCAAATAACATTAATAATAATAATAATAATAATAGTAATAATAATAATAATAATAATTATATCTAAACGCTACACCTAAGAACCATTCTGCGATATGGTAGCTAGCAATAAAATTATATAGGAATTAAAGTTGCATTTAAAAAAAAAAAATAAGTAAATAAAAAAATTAAAAAAACAAAAAATAAAGCTTAAGTACCGTAGGTACCAGAAAGGTAAGTAGATAAGAGGAAGGAAACCTAGCCATACAGATCTAAATACTCAATATATAGTCTAAAGAAGCTTTAAGTCATTTTAAACAAAAGAAGAAAAAAAAAGAAGTAAAATGCAGTTTAAATTCCCAGAGAAACTAACTAAATCCAAGATATTGCAGACTTAACATTCGTTGGAAGATTCATAAATAAATAAATAAGTAAATAAAATAAAAGGGGGGGTTAAGTATCTAACAGTGAAACAAAAACAGGAGACCTTAAGCGGGATCATCAGCTGTTTACCATGTAACTGTTTCGGAGATTTGAAAACAGGACAGTTATAATAGTCATGGCTCTCCAATGGTACTGATTAAACTACCATTTCCCCAATAATCAAGTGTCGAAATAATTCAGCTTAAAATTTCACTAATATATACATTAATAAATAATAATAATAATAATAATAATAATAATAATAATAATAATAATAATAATAATAATAATAATAATAATAAAATAATAATAATAATATTAATAATATATTACCCTTTAGACTACCGTGTGATATGCTAATTTGCATATCAAATAACATTAATAATAATAATAATAATAATAATAATAATAATAATAATTATATCTAAACACTACACCCAAGAACCATTCTGCGATATGGTAGCTAGCGATAAAATTATATAGGAATTAAAGTTGCATTTAAATAAATAAATAAATAAATAAAAAATGAAAAATAAAGCTTATTTAGAAAAAAAAAAAAGAAGTAAAATGCAGTTTAAATTCCCAGAGAAACTAACTAAATCCAAGATATTGCAGACTTAACATTTGTTGGAAAATTCATAAATAAATAAATAAATAAATAAGTAAATAAAATAAAAAGGGGGGTTAAGTATCTAACAGTGAAACAAAAACATATAATATAATATAATATATATACACTAGACAGAAGCGTTTAAAAAAAAAAATCAGTCCACAATCATAATTTTTATTTATTTTTTTTATTTGTGCGAATGCTTATATTTTGTTTCCATCTTACGAACGTTTCACAACCCGTAAACAAAAATATAGTTTTTAGTTTTTATGGACTGCTCAAAATAAGCATCCTGGTCCAAAGCAAAAAAAGAGAAAGGTGATAAAAGAAGAAAGATGAAAAAACAGCAAGGCAAAACACGCAAAACTCACATTAAGGAAGAGAATCAAAGAAAAATGTCCCCCCATACATCGGACATAACGTGGGCTGATTTATATATATATATATATATATATATATATATATATATATAATTATAAATATTTGTTTTTATCTACATATGTATACGTTTCATCCTTACGGCAATCGTCAGTGTAAAGAAGAATTATTCACACTGGTCGCCGGACTATAACCCCGGAACTCGAGTTATATTTCAAACTCAAATTTCAACATCTTAGCCCACACAACCATTGTCAACGACTCGGTAAATCAGCGAGAGATTAATCCTATTTAAAGGCAGCTGTCGTAAAGTGTTCTACTATTGAAAAGAACATTGCATTAAAGCCACAATGACAGCTGTGTTAATATTACTCACTACAGAGCCCAGCCTACATTTGGGGGGCAACAAATAATAATAAATATTTGTTTTTATCTACATATATATATGTGTGTATATATATATATATATATATATATATATATATATATATATATATATATCAAGGGAGGCGCGATAGCGCTCTATCCCTTAAAAGACTTCAAAAACGACCTATGCTAGAAATCTCATTTCTTGGATCAGTCATGACCTAAAAACCAATAAACCAAATTAGTTAAAACTTTGCACAAAATTTTCATTTGATAGGTTCTATAAGTGTGTAGAATTTCAGCATCATTAGTCAAGGCAACCCAGAGATCCAGAAATGTCAGGAGTGATTTTGTGTTATCCGTGTGTACGTACGTACGTGTGTGCCACCCTGTATCTCATCAACTATTTGATGGATTCAGCTGATTTTGGGCAGAGATAGAGGTTCCAGGGTCTAGTTGATGGCATTTTAATTTCAGTTTACCATATACCTTAGTTTTCCAGAAAATTCAAAAAAAACTTAAAAGTTACCATTGTCTTGAGGCATAGCCTTTACAAAAGTAGTGACATTCCATGAAAAATGCCAGTATACTGAAATCATATGCCCTTAATAGGGTTAAGATGAAAATTCATATACACTAAATGTACAAAAGCAAGGAAATTCCCAAATTTTTACACTTTTATTGTCATTAAGGGTATGACTACATATCAACCAAGCCATTTCATTATCACATTACTACAGTATAAATCTCTATGCATGAGTGGATGAAGTGTGTGAGGTGCGCTGAAGAAAAATACCTACCAGTAAAATACATAGCCCTGTTGTGCTCGCATACCCTTAATGACAATAAAAGTGTAAAGATTTGGGAATTTCCTTGCTTTTGTACATTTAGTGTATATGAATTTTCATCTTAACCCTATTAAGGGCATATGATTTCAGTATACTGGCATTTTTCATGGAATATATATATATATATACACACACACATTCACTGTCTACATAGATGACCCGTGACCCAAAGGCTCACAGATCGTCTGTGTTCTCTTTTTTAATGGATGATGTCATTTTTTCATTACTTCAGCATTTATGACATCATAAATAATATTTTCCCTATTTCTTCAAGCTCTTTTAGTGGGTAAAGGATTTCCTTAGTGTATTTCAATTCTCTTTAAGTGGATGCTGTCATTTCTTTGTGACATCTTGCCTTTGTGACGTCAGTCAATGTGCATGGAGACAAACAAGATAACAAACAAGCAACATCCACAAAATTTTAGTAGTTTATAGATAAATAGATTATTATTGACACCTAAGTTGTGATATCCAATTTTTTTAGCCATACCCCAATGTCTTTCTTCCACATTAGATGTAGGTTTCACGATAGCCATGGCGGCACGAAGCGACTTTCTCCATAAAAATATCATTTACATTGGTTTCGATGTGCTATTGTTTGAGGTCTACCTTGTAGTCATTCCAAGTCTTTCTCAGCTTGCCTTTTCCTCGCTTTCCCTCGATTGCGATATGTCTACATCTGTTTATCCAACCAAAGCGTCATTCAATATTCAGATTAGTCGGTGCAATGCAGAGCTGATTCCCATTTGGACACCTTCAGCCTTAATAACAGGGAGTCAGAACTAACTTTGTCACCAAGGTTCTCACCACAAATCTCTGTGTCATTCCTCTGCATCCTTGGAAAGAGCAAGCTATTATTCACTTGTTAGTTTGGAAGTCAATTTCTTAAAGCCGTCCAATACATGGCAGCATGTGAAATGAATACGATGATGATGATCATGATGATGATCATGATGATGATGTCAATGCGTACAATTCAAAAGTACAACTTATTTACTTTTCTTCACTTCTTTATTTAACATATGGGTTGCACGTTGGCCATGGTGGCATGAAGTAACTTTCTTTATGAGACTATCATTTACGTTGGTTTCAATGTGCCATTGTTTGAGGTCATCTTTGACCGAATCATTCCAAGTCTTGCTTGGCCTGCCTTTTCCGGTTTACTCTCATTTGAGACGTGTCTACAGCTGTTTATCCAACCATCTTTGTTCAACATGCCCATACCAACGTAGGTGGTGCAATGCAGAGCCGACTCCAGTCTAGGCACTTTAAGCCTCAATAGCAGGGAGTCAGAACTAACTTTTTTGCCAAGACACACACCACAAATCCACCAAATTATAGCCATGTCATTCCTCTCCATCCTCAGAAAGACCGATTTAGTGAGACTCCAGCATTCACCTGCATGTGACATGGCACTACGGACATAGCTGTTGTAAATTTGACCCTGAGTAATAAGTAAGAGTGAACAACAGGTTAAGATGGGAAGAAGCTCACAAAACTTCATGCAGTCCCAAAATAAAACATAATTCAGCCACACACACACGGCAGCACAGGTCATATCGTCAAGATAACAAAATCAAGTCGATAACATTCAATTTCTGTAAACCATCCACTATTGCATTTTTATTTCAATAAATATTGGATTAATAGTAAATAAAAAAAATAATAATGTCGTAAGCAGTGTTGGGACGATTAATCGGAATCTGAAAAATCAGAACTTTCCCCCAAAAGTTCTGATTTTTCAGATTCCGATTAATCGTCCCAACACTGCTTACGACATTATTATTTTTTTTATTTACTATTAATCGGAATCAGAAAAATTCTATGCCAAAAACGATTCTTTTAATTTTTAATTTTTATTTTTTATTTTTCTATTTCTAGTACTAATGCTAAAATGATAAATATTTATTGATTTTAAAATACCAGTAAAACTAAAATTTATACATCAACTCCAGTGTATTTTTACGTTTGTGAAAATATATGCACATATTACATAGGTTTTTACAGTAATCCGAAAATTAAAACGAAACAAAACAAAACAAAAAACAACTCTATAGCTAAATATTTAGAGATCTTAAAAGAATCGGAATCGGTAATTGTATCGGAATCGGGAATTTAGAACAGCATCGGTAATTGTAAGTCACCTAGTCACAAGAAGCATACTTACACAGACACAAAGTGATCACACAATTTTTCTGATATAGAAATTATCGTTCTGTTAGATTATTATAGATTTACTATGAATATATTTCAATAGAAAAAAATATGAATACAAGATGAAACATCTTTCTTTTTGTTTTATCTTTAAAAAAAAATTGAATATCGAATAAGTCTTCAAAGTTATTTTTATGGGTGACTTGATAAACAAATTGACATTTGGACATAAATACATGACTATCAACTGACATTTGCTCACAAATGGGCAAATTCGTTTAAAAATGGATGCTTTAAATGTACAATCTAGCCATATATATATATATATATATATATATATATATATATATATATATATATATATATTTACTTATTTATATATTTATTTACTTATTTATATATGTAATTACATAAGATTAAGACAACATCGATACCGTCGGTTTCGAATCCAAACAAAAGGGACCTATAGTTGGCCTCCTATGTCGGACTCTCTTCAGACTATAGGAGGCCAACTATAAGTCCCCTTTGTTTGGATTTGAAACCGACAGTACCGATGATGTCTTAATCTTCTGTAATTACATATATAAATAAATATTACGCTCTTATTTTTTAATTTTTCTTAATAATCGAGTGCTCTGCTGAGGTTATCTCCCACTAACTTTACATATATATATATATATATATATATATATATATATAGTCATCCACAGACAAACTGTTTTGTTGTATCACAGCTCTTCAGCATGGCTAAACAGACAAGTGCTTCAAGCCGGGATCAAAACATAATCAGCTAGTTGACAATTAGCAATTCTAACCATTCGGCTATTAGTCACGGGCCATGAGTAAGCAAAATCTGAATATTTATATAAACACTGTCAACTACCGAAGAGTGCTCCAATTGCTTTACGAAAGAACTTTGCATTATATATATATATATACAGGGTGGGCCAAAATAAGGGTCCTATCTTTAAATTTGAATAACTTGAATTTTAATAACTTCCACAAAATAAAAGTTAAACTCACCAAACTTTATGTGTGTGTAGACTGACCCTTCCGAGATTTTTTGAAATAAACAAAACAAATTTTAGCCGAAAAACACTTCTTAAAACTTACAAAAACTAAAGTATTGTTTTTTACACTGTTTTGAGTTTTTTAAGCAAAAATAATGTTTTCTAAATGAGGGTACGTTCCTTAGGGCTAATACGGCTCATGCTTGCTTCGGAAGGGGTCCTTTACTTATTCTAAAAAAAAATAAAAAAAAAATCAATAAATAAAAAAGTTATGAATTTTTAAAAATAGGACCCTTATTTTTGCCCACCCTGTATATATATATATATATATATATATATATATATATATATATTAGCTGTTGTACCCAATGTTCGATAAGAGATAAATTCTGTGTATCTTTTCTGGAAGGGATCTATTTTTTTAGATGTAATTTGGGGGGGGGGGGGTACTATTTGTGTATGACTAAATCAGGCACAACCAAGGCACGACCACTGGGGCTGCTGCTGCTTTTCTAGTAATATAGGCATGTCAGTAGATCAACCTTTTCGTCATATTCAAGGCAATCTCTGCCCATCAGATCAAATTGAACTGAAATATTGTCTTGCAGTATTATTTAAAATAAAAAAATGAAACGGATTTAGTCACAACTTTCAGCCATAACGATTATATGAAATCGAGAGTTTATTTTTTGGCAAACTCTCGATTTAAAAAAAAAATTAATATTCCTTCTTAAGCTTGAACAAACATGTTAATTTTCTATTTGTTCCTTTGTTCGTGATAAGCCCAACGATTGGCTAAGAGAACAACAAAGAATCTGATTGGTTAACTAGCTAGCCGTGTATATAAAAACACCCGGCAAAACTAACTCCATGCATTTTAGCCTGAAGATTCCCCCTGTGTAACTTAATTGCCATAAATATATTTTCATAATTTACTACCTAGCTCGACTTACGTATCGAGCACTGTTGAAGTAAATACTGAAAATTGATACATAAAAATTATATCTCCTTGTAAAATTTAATGTGGATACATGAAATACTAATATATATATATTACAACTACAGGATGGGAATAAAAATTGTATAAAATACAATACATATTTAGTCATCAGTTTTTCAAAACAAGGGCTTACAAATAAAAGAAACTTGATTATTCCTTCCTTAAGCCATGGCTTTTCAAAGAATGAAATCTTATCGTCAGAGGAATGCAAACAGATAAGTTGGTAAAGGGAAATTACCAAAAGTCATAATTTATAAAGATAGTATAGAATAAAGAATGCCTAATGCAAAAAGAAACGGTTAAATAGACATACATGTATGTGTGTGGGTGTATATGTATATATATATATATATATATATATACTTCTTTGTAGAATGGTAGGAAAAATCCCAGCAGAGTGCTCGATTAATTAAGAATTAAAGTTAAAAATTAAGAGCATAATATTTATTTATTCTGGTACAGAAAAATTAGTAAAACATTCGTACCATCGGTTTCAAGCACGGAAGGTCTTACCCATCCGGCTCTCTTCAGCTGAAGAGAGCCGGATGGGTAAGACCTTCCGTGCTTGAAACCGATGGTACGAATGTTGTACTAATTTTTCTGTACCAGAATAAATAAATATATATATATATATATATATATATATATATTAGTATTTCATGTATCCACATTAAATTTTACAAGGAGATATAATTTTTATGTATCAATTTTCAGTATTTACATATATATATATATTCGTCTCACTTCCTCCCATGTTTTGCTTGGCATTCCCCTGTTAACTGACCCTGCTACCTCAACTGTTCTGTATCTATTAATCTAAGAACTCTCATTCATTCTTTCAACATGGGCATACAATCAAAGTCTCCTGTTCTGTACCCATCCTCCATATACTGTTCAGATTTAGTCTTCCTCTGAGGTCATCAGATCTATGCCTGTCTTTAAAACTCAACAGAGCTTTATTTTATTTTTTCAGTTAAACTTTTTTATCAGTATAACATTGAACTATAAAGTAAATTTCCAAATTTTAATATGAATAATCAAATATTTGCTAAATAAAATAAAAATTTGAACATTTTCATATATATATATATATATATATATAAATTTAAATTTTTATATATATATATATATATATATATATATTTAAATTTTATATATATATATATATATATAAATTTCAATTTTATATATATATATATATATATATATAAATTTCAATTTTATATATATATATAAATTTCAATTTTATATATATATATATATATATATATATATATATATATATATATATATATATAAATTTCAATTTTATCCTGTGAATGTATACTTAACCTGGATTATATATATGTATATGCAGTTGCATATGTCCAGATATGTGTGTTAATGTATATGTATGCATATGTGTTTGTATATACATATTTACAATTCTCCATAAGGGCATATATGTACATTTTATGAGGTTTTGCTATAGCATATGTGCAGTCCATGTTTGTACATATGTGTATACATTTTCCATTCATGTACACATATGCACTTGCATGCGAAGCATGAAAGGATATTTATATCTAGGTAACTTCGATGTTTATAATACTTCTGTTAGGTGCATGCATTGTTGTGCATGACGTACACATGCACAATATGTGTGTGTTATATTTGTATGTACACCATTAGCTGCTTGCCAACGCACATACATGCGTACATACACGCAAGTACCTGCATTGAATAAGAGGCATTTGAAAGTACATGGAACGATATGTACCTTCATAGACAGACTGACAGACAAATGGATATACAGACAGATGGTTCGTTGGTGTAGACAGGCAGGAAATAGATGGACATATAAATGTAACATACATTCAACTAAGTGGACAGCAAACAGAGTGGTTTTTGCATAAATATTGGCAAGTGGGTTGGTCAAGTAATTGTAATTGCATTTCTCCAGAAATGGCCATAGTTGCTGTGGTGGTGGTAGTTTTCTGTGGCCAGATGAATGTCCACTTCTCTTGCTGTGCAGTATGGCCACATAACGGATATCTCGCTTTGCTACGTTAATTCTCGCAGTGTTTTCAGTTATTCTATCTTTTATTTATCTTTTTGGATATTTAAAAAAAATTAATGTTACAAAAATATTTAAAAAAAAGAGGCAGATGTCGCTTGTCTCCATAAGAGATAAAAAAAATGTCTGTCTGTTCTGTCTGTCGACTTTTCATGCTTTCACTAGATAGGATATAAAAAACGGTAATAATTACATATCGATGTTTGCCCGAGCATTGTTTAAGGCAAACTAGAAGAAAGATTGGGATTAGCATGTCATGACATTGATCGATTTGTAAGCTAAACACTGGACCCTGACATCAGCACTAATCAAGGATAAGGGAGATAATTATCTCTGAAAATGTTCACATTTTTATTTTATTTAGCAAATATTTGATTATTCATATTAAAATTTGGAAATTTACTTTATAGTTCAATGTTATACTAGTAAAAAAAGTTTAACTGAAAAAATAAAATAAAGCTCTGTTGAGTTTTAAAGACAGGCATAGATCTGATGACCTCAGAGGAAGACTAAATCTGAACAGTATATGGAGGATGTGTACAGAACAGGAGACTTTGATTGTATGCCCATGTTGAAAGAATGAATGAGAGTTCTTAGATTAATAGATACAGAACAGTTGAGGTAGCAGGGTCAGTTAACAGGGGAATGCCAAGCAAAACATGGGAGGAAGTGAGACGAATGGATTTTAGAGAAAGAGGGATAAATACATACCTTCCAGAGATAGGTTAGTGTGAAAGTCAATTTCCAAAAGCCAGCCAACACATGCCAGCATGTAAAACGGACGTTAAACTGAATGTGATGATGATGATGAGAGGCAAAAAGTTAGGGGATTTTCAAAGCCTACCTCTAATGATGGGAGTAGTTTAATTTTCATAAAATGGATTTAAAGTTCAGAAAACATTCTTTAATTAGTCTTATCATCTAATAAATAAAGTAAAGTTAGTCTCTTTCTCGATTTTTGTCATCGATATCTTTCTTCCTACAAAATCAATATGTTTATTCTGTTTTATCAGTTCTTTTAGGGGGGATCGTTGCAGCATTTTGTTAAAAACAATAACATGCAATTCGATTTAATTTCTTCCCAGAAAATACTTTGACTGAGCCAGACATTTTTTCATGCGAATGCCATATTTAAAAAAAAAAGTAACTTTGTATTAGTCAATACAGAATTAGTTCCCTTTGATTTTTTTTGTTATAATACAGGGACAAAGCTAGGTATCCCTGCTAATTATAGATAAATACCAAGGATTTAAGAAAGAGACTTGTATTGTTTAATTCATTCATTTCGTATGAATCAGACGATTCTGTTGTTGGCATTGGTTTCCCCGATATATTTCTAGTTAGAATTCTTTCTTGAAAGACATCGGGTACTTACAGGAGGGACCACGTGAAGGTTGGCTTAGCATTGGCGGGAAACATAAAATATGGTACAGTTGTACAGCACTCATTGATTGTATGCCCCAAAGACTAAAGTATAAGTCCTAGTTCATAGAAATATTATTCATTCATTCATCTCGATTGAATCAGATGATTCTATTGTTGGCATTCGTTTCCCCAATATCTTTCTAGTTAGAATTCTTTCTAGAAAGTCATAGGGTACTTACTGAAAGGACCACGTGAAGGTTGCCAACATCCCTAAGTGAAAGTGTGTCTATGGAACGAACTAGATTCGAACTTGACATACCAAGGTTGTCAGTCCATGTCGTTAACCACTTAGCCACCGTCACATTGTTTAATGTTATCAGCCTGTTATTGTTATCAAAGCATGATGATTACTAAGCGATTATAAAACAACTTCCAATGCTGCAGATGGATAAATTCTTTTTTGTTTTTAGCTTTGTCAGATTTATTTTTGACAAAATGTTACTTTTTTATTTAATGCATTCACCAGTAAATGTGCTTACAGCTTACAGCCTTGTGCCAGACTAATACAGGTGCAAAGTTAAATAGAAAAAAATTGTTTTTTTTATTTATTCACTTTTGAATTAATAATTTTGAAATAATTTTCTGTTTTTTTTTAACTAAAGTATTAATCTTTAAATTTGTTTATCTAATATATAAAGTTATCATGTCAGATTTTCAGAGTTTGTCATCGATAGCCATTAATTTGATAAATCAATATTTGATTCTTACTAGCCTATTTTTTCCATGGTCCATTTAATATATAAAGTTATGTTGTCGAATTTTTGGAGCTTGTCATCGATACCAATTAATTTGATATATCAATATTTTGTTCAGACTAGCCTATTTTTCTTTTTTTTCCTTTGGATCATGCTTTTAGCCATACAAAAATGTATTTTGTTTTAGTTTTTTTCAAATAAAACTTGTTCTAACTCGGAAATTTGTTAACATGGAACTATTTTTCACTTCTCACCTTCATATAAGCAGTTGCTTACGTTCGTAATGATAATAATAGATTCATAATTTTTTCCATCTATTACAGCTTTAAAAAGCAAAAATCAAATTACATCGTTAATAAACATAAAGTATTTACATCATTGCTCTAACTTTTGTGTTTTCATTAAATATTAGCCTATTCATTTTTTGAGTATCATAACATTAGGTAACAAATAATTGTTGTAATATTAAACAAAACCATTTGTTTACATTACATTCTGTGTTTGTCTACTTTTTCCTTGTTATCATATGCTTCTTATAATGGCCGATGTTGTCAGGTGGAGATACAGTCAATTATATATTTGTAATTAATTAAAAGTACTATTTGATCTCATTACTATTTCATTTGGTCTACTCCCGCGCAATGTCAGGTAATTACGATTAATAAATTTATGAATTTTAATTTTTCATATTTTTGTCTTTCATGTTTTCCTTTTATTAAATTTTTTTTATTTCATTTTTCTTTTTGATATTTAAAACAAAAAATCTGTTTTGGTTATTATATATAATAGAGGCAGTTGCAAGAATTAATGTTCTCGTTTTGTCTAGGAGCACAAATGAACAATAGTATTTGACTTTTGGCTTTTAAATTTAATTCAAACCATAAATTATAACCGCAGTCAAAGGTTTCAAAATTGCTTTAAAATTTCGAAAGGTCTCAACGTAGTAAAATCAGTTAGCCATTTTAATTTATTATTAATAGATAAAAGAAGATGTTTGGTATGAATGTGTTTACTTATTTACTTGCAACAGCATTCATCCTGCTCTGGGTTGAGTAAGCTTCTTCCCTGATCTGCACCACATACCGAACCATGCTGGCCCATGTACAGCAGTCCTGAACGAGGTCACCAGCCTAATTACTTGTGGACCTGAGAGCTCAGTTTTCTGCTACGATCTACATGTGGCATACCTGTCAGGTGTCAGGCTTCCCAATACTGGACATCATGTGATTAAGGTACCTGGTGCAGATTTTGTCTACCATCTGTGTCACACTGGAGTAACTGTTTACTTATTGCCTGTTTAAAATTAAAGTAATGTTGACGCCTTCAGATTGTCAATTAGAATGTACTTTCTGACTTGAATTAATGTTTTAAGCTAAGTATTATGGTTCATTTGTACTGCTAAACAAAACAAAAACGTGCATTTTCACATGTGTATACTTGTCATATCGAAGAAAATCTATTTTAATCTGTAAAATTGAACATGTTATGTCTCCTCTTTCTTTTCTAGTATTGCTGAAGACGAGGAGCTCGACCAGAGAATTACCCAAGGGCATCTACTCAAAGAAGAAAAAGTCTGTCTTATTCAGTAAATGGCGACATCTTGTCAAAATCTAGATTAATTGTAGAGGAGCTAACTTTAAATCTAATCATTAGTAATTGATTATTTTGGGGTTCATGTTATTAGTATAAAAAGTACTTATGGAAAGTAAGCTACACAGGAACGTTTGTTTCATTCCTGAGGAAAATCATCAGACTAATTGCATGGATTTACATTCCATTAACGTTTTTATAGTGAAGCTGAGCCCACTCCACCTTCTCATTAGAGTCCTTGATTTGATTACCACTTACCAATAGATTAGAGTCCTTGATTTGATTACCACTTACCAATAGATTAGAGTCCTTTTGTTTAAGAAGAAATTTTTTCTCTTCACTACTAAATGGGTAAAAAATAAAACAAAAGATGACTTTGCCATGGCTCCCAAGGTGCTGACTTAATTACTGTGGTCACATTAGTTTCTTTATTCAACTTTTGACAATTTAATTTTTCTTTTTTACTAATATATTAGATTTAGGATTTATTTTATTAGCACTATAGTTTTTTATCTGCTTTTTTTTAAATTATGAATTCACTATTTAAAATTTCTGTCTAGCACTTCCAAAATATACATTATTCTATGTCTACAAGCTGATTGCTATTTCTCTTCTATGATTAAGTAATTTTTTCTTGAAAGTTTCTAATTTTTCGCTGAAACATTAGGATGACCCCCCCCCCCAAACTTTTACCCTAATTCTCAGTAGCCCTTTACGTCTACAGTGGCAACTTGCCTTGTTTGGGGTGAACAAGATAAAAAAAAAACTACACACATCATCTAAATATTTGCATGTATTAGTCCATCTTAATAGTTTCTATTTAACTTGACAACTATCCTTAAGTTCCCAGTAGTGGTTAGCTAATAATGTATCTTTTGTTATTAAATGTGATTTTATAACTATAATATCTTTATTTTAATCTAATGCATTTCCTCCTATATATTATTTTTTGCTATTTGGATTTTCATTCATATATATTATGGCTAGCTAGATTATGCTTCTTGCTAAACAGTTATTTTGTCAGGAGCAATATGCCCTTATTTTACAGTTACATTTTGTTTCTCTTTTTTATCTTTATTATTTCTATTTGGATTATTACTATTTCTATTAGCCATTACTTTTATTATTATTATTGTCGTTGTTATATTTGTCACTTTTTCTTTGAATTTTATGTTTATTTTCTCTTTACTGCTCTCATTTTAATATTTTATTATTGTGGACTTTAATGATCATTTCTAAATCTGCACAGTAACTGTAAGACAGTTTTAAGTAGTTTTTATTAAATATTTTATGTGGAGAACCACTTACAGGGGGGGGGGGATAGGAATTTATTCCTTAGTTTTCAGTGTGGCGGTGTGAACCAAATGATATTTCTCTTCTATTTTTATTATTATTTTTGGTATCTAGTTTCTTATATTTACTTTCAATGTTAGTATACCCACTGTTATTTAGAGCTGTATTATAGACATTACTTAAATTTTTAAATATCTTTTTGTTAGTAGAGTTATTGCTAAACCTACATTCTAGATCTATTTTATTAACACCACTGGATTAACACCACTGAAACAATGCCTAGTTTAATAGTATATAAAAAATTACTCTCTTACTTTTCAATATTGTAGATTGATTATCCATTAATATTTGAAGAACATTTGTTTAGAACTTGCAAAAATGAACACCGGCATATCTAACGATGAAATCCACTTCAAGAAGTGTAGAAAATCAGTACTGATCAATGGATAAAGACCAGAATGATGAATTCCTTTGATGTGGGGCCCCTAGACTGCTAGAAGCATTAGATCTTGGTGGCCTATACATTCTGTACACCCTGACAAATATATTTGAAAACTGTGCTGGAGGCCTATATAGAGATGATGGATTTGCTATAAGTAGGAACTCAAACAAGGTCAAGGATGAAAACATTATATATATGGAAATTATAAATTAGGCCTAAGAATCAAAGTACTAGCATACATGAAAATAACAAACTTTTCAGATGTCATTTTGAACTTAGATAAAACTACATATGAGCTATATTTAAAAGATAAAGCTGACCTAATATATGAGAACCAAAAGTCATCAATTATAAAACATATTTCTAGTTCTAGTGAATGTAGGTTTAGCAATAACTCTACCAACGAAAGGGTATTTAAGAATTTAAGTAATGTCTCTAAAAGAAGAGTGGGTATACTAACATTGTAATTAAATATAAGAAACCAGATATAAAAAATAATGATAAAAATAGAAAAAGAGAAATATCATTTGCTTCACACCGCCATGCAACCAGATGCTGAAAACTAAACTAGGTAATAACTTCCTAAATATTTTCCTGTAACTAGTTCTCTAATAAAATATTCAATATAAACTACTCAAAATTAGCTTACAGTTGCTTCAAGAATCTAGAAATGATCGTAAAAAGCTTACAATAATAAAATAAAATTTCAAGAAAAAGTGAGAAAAAAAAATATTAATAACAAAACAAAACAGATATCGTAAATCATTATCAAACTACTATTAGGAACTTAAGGATAGCGGTTAATCGCCAGTAGGTGAATAAAAAATCTTAAGATGTGTTAAGACATGCAAATATTTAGATGATCCGTATAATTTATTTTTGTAGCAAAAATTAGAAATTTAAATTTTTTAATTAAAAATTTGTTTTACATCTTTGAACTAGATGTAAAGAAATACTCGTACTTCTGCAGTCTATGGACTGTGTTGAAATAATGTTATTATTTAGAAACCCATTCTTTACATGGGGAGAGGGAATGATTAACTATTCTGTACTTTCACCTAACAATTTAATAGACAAAAGACACTGTAAAAAGTTGAATTTAACGTGAAAATCCTATCTAAAGAATAGTATGGTTCGTAAACTGCAGAAGTACCGAATTACTTAATCATAGAACTTAAATAGTAGACACAGAATAAACTTTACTTTGCAAAACAAATTAGTGAATCGATAAAAGAGGAAGATTGGAAAAAAACTATAGTACTAGAATATAAATCTGAAATTTTATATATTAGTCAAAAAAAAAAAAAAAAAAAATTAGTGAATCGATAAAAGAGGAAGATTGGAAAAAAACTATAGTACTAGAATATAAATCTGAAATTTTATATATTAGTAAAAAAAATTTTTTTTAAATAAAAATTAGTGGATCGATAAAAGAGGAAGATTGGAAAAAAACTATAGTACTAGAATATAAATCTGAAATTTCATATATTAGTAAAAAAAAATTTTTTTTTAAATTAAAATTGGCAATAGTTGAACAAAATAATAATATGACTGCAATAGTTAACTTGCCACCTCTGGGGCCATGGCAAGGTCACCTTTTGTTTGTTTGACCCACTTAGCAAAGAGAGGCAACATCTCTGTTTATATGTACTAACGAGTCACCGTTTATCAAGGCCCAAAGTTCACTCGAGGATAAGGGTTAAAGAGTTTCTCGTTGTTTTTTTAAACAAAGAGAGGATAATCCATTGGTTGAAGGAAACAAATAGGTTATCAAGGACTTGGTTGGAAGTTTGTAGAATGTAAATCCATGTAATTAGCCTGATGATTTTCCTTGGGAATGAAACATGAATGTTTCTGTGTAGCTTACTTGCTATAAATATGTATATGCTACAAAGCTCTACTCATGTATTGAGCATCATTTAAGTAAATACTGAAACAAAAAATATATACATAATATATTATTTTATAATATAAGTATAAGAATGTTATATATATATATATATATAATCCATGTAAGTTTATGTTCACAACATTCTTATTGCGTTTACAAAAAAGTGCTCAGTAATGAATAGAGCCATATATTTATTTGGTATAAACCTTTTTTTATTTATACAAACATTGTTGGCTTGAGGAGGTTCAGTTTGTTTCCAGCTAGAAACGAAACATGTCTGCAAATTCGTAGCCAATAACGTTTGTATGAAGCAAAATGTTTTTACTAAATGCATATATATATATGTGTGTGTGTGTGTATATATGTATGCATATATGTGTTTGTATATGCATATAAAGTTTGTTGGGAGTGCTTTTACATCTGCACTCCAACATTTTGTACCTATGTATATTTATATTTGTCTGTCTTATGTTCAAAAACAGTCATTTGCTTCTTAAATTCAATTTTATTTTTGAAGAAATATGCTTTTATTTTTATTTTTAGGATAAAATTGAAGAGGATGCGATGATGATGATGATGATGATGATGATGATGATGATGATTTTAATTCTATTTTTAACAAATTTTAAGTTATTGTTAAAAATCACTTTTAGCCCTGGATTATATAATGTGCATGAAAATAGTAATGAAGTACTCCCCACGTCTATTTTGCCAAGAATTTATGCGTTAAGTCATGTCTCCAAACCCTCTGTGAAAAAAAAAACATCATTTATCAAGAACTCATAGCAAGTCATATCTTAAAACTTTGTGTGGAAAAGTATTATTTATTAAGCACTTGTGTCTTAAGTTTCATCTTAAAAGCTAGTGCGGAAAAAATTCCAACCAGTTTTTACAATTGTTTTTAGTACTATTTTATGAAACCTAATCAAAATTGGCCTCTGATCAAAATCATGACAAAGACAAGTTTTTAATACTAAATTATGAAACCAATGTCAGAATCAGAAAATGTTACAAGTTGTAAAAAAAATGCAATATATTTTTTAATCATATTTTTACAGTGTCATAAGCAGATTAAACTCAAGTAAAATATCTTTAGCTTGGTCTTTAGATACATTGGATCTTTACCTTCATGTCATTAATAGATTTTGGCCAATATAGTCTATATATATATATATATATATATATATATATATATATATATATATATTAGTCTATGGCACCAATGTTATACATAGAATCTCTGTTCCAAATAGAAGAATGAGTTATATATATATATATATATATATATTAAAGTGAACTTCAAAACCATTATTTATTTGAAAACTATACATTACATATTCCAGGGATGTACCATGGTTTCATGGACATGGGTAGATATTTACTGTTTAGAAAAGCCCCTTAAAACCCATTTCAATTCCTCAGCGCCTCACAGAAAGAAGACTTCTAAAAAAAATGGAAGCCGATAATCACCACTTTTATCGTCCGGTGATTTCTCTCAAGTGTCCGTTTTGGGGAAAGTGTTGAGTTTATGGGG
This sequence comes from Sepiola atlantica, assembly GCA_963556195.1. Lineage (NCBI taxonomy): Eukaryota > Metazoa > Mollusca > Cephalopoda > Sepiida > Sepiolidae > Sepiola > Sepiola atlantica. Next base: position 41,993,002 of record OY744550.1, read on the forward strand.
GCTGTCTATGTGGATGTAGTGGCCTTAATTGCAACTTAGTGTTATTTAAATGACTTAATTGATGATTACGGAGGTTGCATGTTTATCTGTTTCTATGTTGTACCTTTTGCGCATATATATATATATAGTATACAAATGCAAAAAGTACTTTACTTCATAAAAAAAGATTACTGTAAATATAAAAACAAGCAATTTTTACCTAATAAAATTGTATGACAATTACAATAATATAATGGAGTCTGCGTTCGTGTTGGACATCCATGTTGTTCATTGCCGCAGTTCCCTGTTGTTGATGTTGGCCAGTGAATTCTGCAGATTCTCCGGATGGAGGGGTTGATAAATGTCTGAATCTTCGTCACAACGGAGACCAGGTTTCTCCATATTTCTTCTCCATAGAGCAGAACTCACTTCACGATCACATTGGAAAGATGCACCAGCCATTTTTATTTAACTTGTGGAAAGCAATCCATGCATTACATCTGCATCGGCGCCTCCCACTTAGCAATAATGTTGCCAAAGTAAATTTTTAAAAAATCAATTCGTATGAATCAGCATGTTACAACTTTTTTTGACCAGTTCGATTCTGTTATTGGCATTGGGTTCCTCAATTCTTCCTGGAATTGGGTACTCACAGGAGGGACCACATGAAGGTTGCCAACAACCATAAGTAAAAGTGTTGCTATGGAACCAATAGGATTCGAACTTGTCACATCCAGGTTATCAGTTTGTGTTGTTATCCACTTTACTACAACCACCCCTACCCAAGTAAATAAAACTTAGTCTTGTGCATTGGTAGAATAATGGTTGCCATAGGTGAGTAGTAGAATTATTAGACTAAAATAAATTCAATTAATTTTTTTTTTAATGAAAATCGTTCCAGACAAGGCATGAAGCCACCCAAGCTAAAAAAAGATACACCTTCAAGATCAAAAACTAGCCAACGATAAGTGTTATATTGATAGATTCCGACCCAGAAAACAGCAATTATCCCCCCTTTGTCAGAAACATTGCTCATGAAGTGTGAGGACCAAAGGACAAAATAAGGGAAGCGAGAGTTATGAGGCTGCCGAACGTAGACCCGCAATCCACTTTCTACTCTCTTTATAGTGATAATAAAGATTTTCTGAAACACGTATACACATGGAGAGATATTTCTACTCTCCATGATTCAATAATTTTTTTTTTCTCTTCGAAACCAATTAACAAAACGAAATGCACGTTCCATGTTTCATGAATGTTTTATTATTTAGAGATTTTGAACTTCGTGCGTAAATGATTAACTTTATTTTGTGAATCCAGCAAATAACAGTAGACAACCATTAGAATCATCAGACATGATTTATACAATTAATGATCTGGGGTCTAGAAGATCTCACTTAGATTCTTGTCGGAAGGAATTCACGTGAAATGCACATGGAAAATGCCTTTATCAAATGGTGTGATAACATCACGGCACAGCATCCTTTTATTTAAATAGTTTTGTAAAAAAAGATTTATTTTATTTTACTAAATGTTTATGACTTTCATTTTTTTTTTAATAAATTCTGATTAAATAAAAATACTTAAATAAAAAAAACTATATTTTTACTCATTTATTTTTATATTAAAAATTTTCATAAAAGCATAAAAAAACGTGCTAAGTTTATTTTGTTTACAAAACAGCATGTTGGTTTGTTTATAATTCAACCCGTAAGTAAAAAAAAAAATCTAGTGTTAAAGTAATCGTGCCCATTTTTTTAGTCAATCATTTTTTTTTTTAATGGAAATCGCTCCAGACAAGGCATTAAGCCACTTGATGTAAGGAGCTAAAAAAAAATACTATTTCAAGTTCAAAATCTAGCCAACCATTAGTGTTAGATGAATAGATTCCGAACCAGAAAACAGCAATTCTTCCCCCTTTGGCAGAAACATCGCTCATGAAATGTGAGGAAGGACTAAAGGACAAAATAAGGGAAGTGACATTGGTTTTTAGTTCAAATTGCCACTTCAAGGTTAAAAACTAACCAATGATAAGTGTTAGATGGGTAAATTCCGACCCAGAAAACAGCAATTCTTTCCCCCTTTGTCAGAAACATCACTCGTGGAATGTGAGGACTAAAGGACAAAATAAGGGAAGCGAGAGTTACGAGGCTGCCAGAAGTAAACCCAAATTAGTCACTTTCTACTCTCCTATATTTGCAGTATCTTTCGTATCAAAGATACCCTATTGTTCATAAACCTATTATTTTATTTTAAAACATTCTAAGATATGTTTGGAGTTTTATAAAATCTAAATCTTTATTGGCTATATATCTAATATATAAAGTAAAGTCAGTCTTTTTCTCGATTTTTTTTTTGTCATAGAAACAGATTTTGTTTTTATTATATTCTGATGATTTAGAAAAAACATCTTGTAATATCAGTTTGAAGTAATGTAGACAAGCCAAGTATATACTAACCAAGATGTTTTTCTAAATCATCAGAATATAAAACCAAATTTGGTTTTCATGAACGTGAGGGCTATGAAGGCACAGGGTCTGTGGCAACTGTAACATCTGCCACTATACTAAGGCACTGAAATTGAAAAATATCTAATGTGCAAAGTATTACAGAAAGATCTTCGGCTTTTTAGCTGAAATTCACTTTTTTTGTAAATCTGAAAAAAAAACCCAAAAAAGACAGAATTCCGCTTTTTCTTTAAATTCAGAAAGAGTAGATCTTCACTTAAATCTGCTTGTTTTGTTTTTTTGTTTTTTGTAATAAGCAAAGACTAAATTCTGCCAAATCGCTAGAGCTTAGCGCCCTTATGTTTTCACCATTTGGCTCAATTTTATTTCTCTTTCTTTCTCCCTCCTCCTCTCTCTCTTTCGCTTTATCTTTCTTTCTTTTTTCCTGTTTTTTTCTCCTTTCCTCTTCCTCGCTCCCTCTTGTTTCGGCTTATTTTGCCTCATGCTATACTGCAAACGATTCACAATGCAGCTAGGGAGTGGTTTTGTTTCCTCAAAGAATAACTTCCTGTCTCCTTCCATCCACATATGCACTTCCTAACAGCCATATTTTTAATGTTTGAAACATTTCTTTCACACAAAAAAAACACTTTTTGACACACAAAATAAACTTTGATCATTATTTTTACACATAAAGCTAATTTTAACAGAATTTAACAAATTTAACAGCAAAAATGAAGTTAAAAAATACAAGTCGATATTTTCAGTATAAAAAAAAGTTTAGTAGATTAACACCCTTCGCCTCCCCCTACTGTTTTTAGGCGATTATGTGTGAACACCCTGAAAACTTGGAGGAAAGAAGTAGAAAAAAACATTACTTTAGTATTTAGAGTGGGAATCAGTTTCACATATGAATTTAACGTAACATTATCCCTGATTTCTGAATCATTCTCCTGTTTTAGGGCAGTTAGCCATTTTTTTTTTTTGTTATGGGGAGATACATTGTGTGCATTTTCTTACGGGTTTATGTATTTAGGCAATTATGTGTGGTTTTACAAGATTTTTTTTTGGGGGGTTGCCACTCCAACTTAGTGTTAGTGGTAGGGCTATGGAAAAAATTTTTAAGAGGGATTGCCACTCGGACTTAAGGTTAGTGGTGGGTTATGGAAAAAAATTGGGGGGGGGCTTATCATTCGAACCTTGGATTAATGGTAGGGCAAGCATTTTTTATTTATTTTACTAACCTTTCAGAATTAAAAAAAAATATCCCCCCCCCCACCACCACCACCACCACCACCACCAATTAAATTTTTAAAAACACACGTGATTTATCTCCAATAGCAAATATTTATTTTGGTGAACTACTCTACAAATCTAGAATGAACCGGAAATGGAGTATTATTTTACATCAAATTTTACAGGGAGGTAGCAGGTTGGAAAATTCATCTTTATTTCAGATTTTTTTGCTATTGGTCATTCACATATCTGATATTAAATACGCATCATGTATGTCAACAAACTGTCGACAATACGTTGCTTCTTAAAGAAAGTCTGAATCATAGAAAATACCAATAAATGGGCAGACCAAGCTGTAAGAAAGTATAAATCCCCAGTTTAAAAAATAATCAATAACAGTAAAATCAATAATCTAACAAATAAGACAAATTAATTGAAGTTTGTCTATTGAACAAATGTGAATTTACACAAACGTTTATGTCCAAATCTAACAGTATTTTTTTTTTTGAGTAAATGTTGCTTTTTAAAGGATCATCTGTTTATTCAATGTTATTTATTATCTCTGCAAAACACGGGTATCCTTTAAAAATCAACGTTCACTCCAAAAATATACTCACAGATTTGAAAATCCATTATTTATCTTATTTCATGTTTCAAGATTAAAACCACATTTAAATAATATGAATTATTAAAAATAATAATGAGCAATTAGAATGCCATACAATGCATTTTAGTTTTATACACTTTTATTTATTTATTTTTCCAATTGAAAAAATATAAAAATTAAAAGTTAATAAAACTAAAATGCATTGTATGGCGTTCTAATTGTTCATTATTATTTTTGATAATTAATATTACCTTATATGGTAATGCTTTCTAAAACAGGAACAACATTTCTTATCACATTTAAATAATTAAAAAAAAATGTTACTCTTTAGGTCACCCATTAAACTCTTGTCAAATTGTTTGAATCAGGAAAAGGTGAGTTTGTAAAGCCAATTAAATTTAAAAAAACAAGACAAAATTCAAAATTAGCCCCCCCTCTCTCTCTATCTTCCTCTCCAACTACAGTTTAAATAGTATTACTGCCTGTATTGATATTCTCTTTTGTTTATAATAGACTATTCCAAGGAGGAGATTGCGCTCTGCATTATTTAAAAGGAAGTGGATACACATAGCTAGCTTATGTGTTTGGTCGAAACAAGTTTGAGCATGTGTTCTCTGCCTAGGCATGGCGCATGCCGACCTGAGGTCCATCTCGGTTAGAAAAATCTCTTAGCTAGTGGTACAACTGAGTCCTGTCACCCACTCTTTTTTTTTCCGCTACTTAGAAACTGTCTTTCTTGTTTTCGACCCTTGTAACATCCCGGAAAACAGTGATCAGCTCATACCTTAATAGATTTGGGAAGGGTCTTACTAACCACCACACTTAGCATTTTATTTTTCAGCAATCTCTGTTCTTTAGCACCCCCCTCATTCTCAAACCGATGAATTTGTACATATATTTTTTTGTAAATAAAAAATGTCAAACTATTGGGGAGAATGTTAAGTAGGATCTACCCATAGAGTGAATGTGGTATTTTTGTGACTGAAACTAGTTTAGAGAATAGACCAAGAGGACGACAGCCGACCAAAATTTTGGCCTCGTGCCACATTTTTTTTTATAAAGAAAATTTACTATACTGTGAACTTTTTTGTAAAATTTTAAAGATAAATAAAATCCTCTGGAAATTATCTGAATTAAACTGGATAGAGTCTATATGCTGATGAGGACAATCATAAAAGATGTTAAATCTTTACTTTGATGCAATAGTGATAATAAAATGATCTTTTTGAAACGTGTGTACATATGGGTAAACGCTGTTGAGTGTTGATTTTCGGAGCTGGATTATAATATTTAAAATTCTTTATTTTCTTTATTACCTTGGACTGTTAACAAACAGACAGTGGAAGAGTGTAGAAGCGAATGTAATAGACAACGTATAGAATAAGAGCTACGAATGTGGAGGTGGGTGGGGGATCAAACAATATATACTGAGAGAGGGCGAAAGTGATAGATAGTACGAGATGGGCCACTTGACGATTTATTTCCGAATTACGGTGAGTTAGTACAAATTAAAATAGAAGTTTTTTTTTGTTTTTTTTTCAAACACAACTCAATGTCAAAACTGGGGAATATTTTAGCATGTATTTTGTGTGATTAAAATATATAGGAACAAAAGCCATAGGGAAACAAACGTTGATTAACTCAGCTTTAGTATAATAATAGATGTCCTAAATACACAGCAAGACTCATACAAACAGATTCCATGGTTCCCATTTCTCGCTCAATATGCACTCCAGAAAATCACATGAAGTGGGGATAAAACCAAAGGAGGAAAAAAACATAAGCGATCTCCAAAAGGAGAACCGAAGTAGAACAGCAATCACATTAGTTATATTAATGAAAAGAAATCCTCAGAGTACAAAAGATGTTGAAAGGCAAACTATTACGTGTATTAAAAAAGCAAGAAAACATAAATGGATAAAATGGTTTTGTTTTAGGGGCTGAGGAAGAAAAAGGGGCAACTCGGAATATAATAGAGAGCAGAAAGAGAGAAGCTGAGGGAATGGGGAGAGTGAGTAAGGATGGAACGCATAGCAAAAAGACACAAATAATCATTGAACAAATTATATATATATATATATATATATGGAAAATGAAAAAAGGAAAACCAATATTACTTATGTATTCATCAACGTTTCGTCTTTATTCCATGACTTCTTCGGTATGATCGATTTGAAGAAAAAAAAAATTAATCATTCCAAGGAAGTTTTAAAATAAAGATGAAACGTTGATGAATACATAAATAATATTTTTGGTTTTCATTTTTTCATTTTCCATTCAAAGTATGTCCCCAACAAACTTCCTAGCTAAGATAGCCATAAACTAATAAGTCGAAGCCATCAATCCCATTCATCTCGCATCCTTTGAAGGAGACAGGCCACTGCTGATAACGCTATAACCAAAATCATGATTTTCATTCTCTGCTTGTTCACGTCAACAACCATGCCAAAGTCTGGACACTTTCTGACAAATCAAATTTAATATTCTGTATGATTTTTCTACATTGCTTTCTTCATCCTGAGGAAGTCTTTAAATAAAGACGAAACGTTGATGAATACATAAATAACATAGTTTTTGGCTTTCCTTTCTTTTATTTTACATTACGTCGGATCATTTTATCCCCACTTTTCTTTATATATATATATATATATATATATATATATATATATATATATATATATATATAATTTTGAGGCAAACGCCTTCAAAGCATGATTAGATATGAGATTTATTAATAAAAATAAAACAGATTTGTAATATTAATAACATTCTTTCTTTGTTTATCTTTTTTTCATTTTCACTTTTTCTTTACTAATCATTTCACTAGATCTAACTAGCTCCTTCAGAGTATTGTAACAAGCTTCTTCAGAGTGATGTAGATAATAGTCCGTCTGGATGTAATATGAACATTTGGTGTTAACAAATATATATATATATATATGGGAAAGGAAAAAGCAAGAGATATTTTTTATATATTCATCAACGTTTCGTCTTCATTGTAAGACTTCCTCAGGATGATAATTTGAAGAAAAATGTCATGCAAGTACATCGAAATTTTGGGTTGATATGATAGAGATATGAAGGAAAGTAGTAACTGTGGCTACTATGAGCGCTGGAAGAGAGTCAGTGGTGGCAAAGAGCTGTAATACAACAAAACAGTCTGTCTGTGGATAATTCCACAGACAGACTGTTTTGTTGTATTACAGCTCTTCAGTGTGGCTAGACAAGTAAGTACTTCAAGTTAAGATTGAAACTTGACTGTTTTGACAACAGGCAGACGTCTAACCTGTTACGCTATCAGCACCACCTGAAAATTATTACAATGAGTGAAATATAGATGCTTATATTAAGCCTTTTCAGCAGCCTATAGTGCTCTATTATTTATGAAGAGCTATGCATTATCGTTAATGGCCACCAACAATCTCACCGGATGTTCAACGCATGAAGGTAGGAGAGGGGGCATATGTAGTCATTTACAGACACTGTTTCACTATATCACAGCTCTTCTTTTCTCTCTTTTTCTCTTAAGTCAGACCAAAATAGCCTTTAAGCTGACAAATCAAACTTTACTTCTGACTAGCCAATATTCATTTGTTATTGTTGTACCATGTTATTAGTAATATATTAATGTACTTTGCAACAATTTGTTTTTAAAATTACTTAGTCTGACCAAGAAAACTTATATTATTAAACTTTTTTTTGCGAATCACTAAAATCAACAAGAAGAATAACTCATATTTTTAGTTCAGGACTTTAAAAAAAAATTGTTTTCCTCACAACTAAAATGTTATTTCTTTTTCTGTATAAGTTTAAACAATGGGGTAAAAAAAAATTAAAATGAATTCACTGCATCCTAAGCAAGGCCGGATAGGGATGGCTAACATACACTTATCTTATATTCAATTTGAATAAATAACTTTTATGTGTAAAATGAGAGATGTAAAAAAAATAATAAATAAAACAAAAAACTTATTAAGTCCAGAAATAAAGAAGTTGTTAAAACCAATGAAAATTATGGTTTTGGATTAATTCACCATGGTCTATGGAATGCCAATATAATATATATATATATATATATATGAGAAAATGAAAAAGGAAAACCAAAAAATGGATGTTTTTTATGTGTACATCAACATATATATATATATATATATATATGATATATGATATATATATATATGATATATGATATATATATATATGATATATATATGATATATATATATGATATATAATATATATATGATATATAATATATATATATAATATATATATATATAATATATATGTATATGTAATATATATGTATATATGTATATGTAATATATATGTATATATTATGTATATATAATATATATGTATATATAATATATATGTATATATAATATATATGTATATATAATATATATGTATATATAATATATATGTATATATAATATATATGTATATAATATATATATGTATATATTATATATATGTATATATAATATATATGTATATATAATATATATGTATATATTATATATATGTATATATTATATATATGTATATATAATATATATTATATATATGTATATATAATATATATTATATATGTGTATATATAGTATATATAATATATATGTATATATAATATATATGTATATATAATATATATGTATATATAATATATATGTATATATAATATATATTATATATGTGTATATATAGTATATATAATATATATGTATATATAATATATATGTATATATAATATATATGTATATATAATATATATGTATATATAATATATATGTATATATAATATATATGTATATATAATATATATGTATATATTATATATATGTATATATAATATATATGTATATATTATATATATGTATATATAATATATATGTATATATAATATATATGTATATATAATATATATGTATATATAATATATATGTATATATAATATATATGTATATATAATGTATATGTATATATAATGTATATGTATATATTATATATATGTATATATTATATATATGTATATATAATGTATATGTATATATAATGTATATGTATATATAATGTATATGTATATATAATGTATATGTATATATTATATATATGTATATATAATGTATATGTATATATTATATATATGTATATATTATATATATGTATATATTATATATATGTATATATAATATATATGTATATATTATATATATGTATATATAATATATATGTATATATTATATATGTATATATATATATGTATATATAATATATATGTATATATTATATATGTATATATATATATGTATATATAATATATATGTATATATAATATATATATGTATATATAATATATATATGTATATATAATATGTGTATATATATAATATATATGTATATATAATATATATATATAATATATATGTATATATAATATATATGTATATATAATGTATATATAATATATATATATAATATATATATATAATATATATGTATATATAATATATATATATAATATATATGTATATATAATATATATGTATATATAATATATATGTATATATAATGTATATATAATATATATGTATATATAATATATATGTATATATAATATATATGTATATATAATATATATGTATATATAATATATATGTATATATATATAATATATATGTATATATATATAATATATATGTATATATAATATATATATAATATATATGTATATATAATATATATATATAATATATATGTATATATAATATATATATAATATATATGTATATATAATATATATATAAGTTAATACAGCAAAAGATATGAGGCACCTAATATCTTTAATTAGTGAACATCCGGATAAAACTGAAGCTCAATATACTGGATAGAGCATTAATAGCACTAGATAAAGTAAAAGAATAAAATAAAATTAGCTGCGGCTCAAATTTTATTTGCATTCAATGTTCAAGCAAAGTCCTTAACTCATGAGTATTCAAAGAAAATCTTCTCCTCAGAGGACCATTACCACAATGACTTTACTGCAGGTAATAAAATTAAACTTTGAAAATATATTTTTAAAAATTTACATAAAATTATATAAAACATCAAATATATCGGCCCAAAACATACTGTTTTGCTAAACTTATACAGTTGAATGCAAATAAAATTTGAGTCGCACCTTATTTTATTCTTTCATTTCATCTAGTGCTATATATATATATATATATATATATATATATATATATATATATATAATTGAAACATACTTAGTATGTAGTATCAGAATATATTATATAGTAATATACTTATAGGAGTTTGTGACATATTTCCATTCTATGAGTGTCTAGTGCCAACACAGACCCAAATTATTATTCTACCATCTGTAGACAGAAGAGATATTACTTTTTTTTCTTTTTTTTTTTTTTATGGAAATCGCCCCAGACAAGGCATGAAGCCACTTGATGTAAGGAGCTCTAAAAAAATAAATACCACTACTCCAAGGTCAAAAACTAACCAAATAAGTGTTTGATGGATAGATTCTGACCCAGAGAACAGCAATGTTTCCCCCTTTGTCAGAAACGCTACTCATGGAATGTGAAGGAGGACTAAAGGATAAAATAAGGGAAGTGACATTGTTTTTTAGTTCACATTTCACATTCGACACAACAGTGACATCAAATGAATTTTTTTTAAATAATCTGTTTTGCATTGCACCTTCTGTGATCAGGCATTAATATCTTTAAAAAAGGGGTGAAAGGAGATAACGTATGTACAAAAATAGAATTGCCCCAACCTATTATTGTATATATATGATGGTATTTCCGAGATTGTTTTCTTTGTTTCGATTGTTTATCTTTGTTGTCTCTGGTGCTACCAGATCAGGCTGTCTGAAGATACCGGCTTCCTGACCAAAAATGCACCAAACATTGATGCTTTATTGTTTTTTTTTCTTTTTGAAAAACTCAATCATGTTCTGCAAAATCCCAAACAAAAAAAATCAATTCCCCTTCCTCCTCTCTCCCTTTGCCTCCCTCTCCCCCGCTTTCTTTCCATCCTCCTTCCCCTCTCCCTCCCTTCCCCTCTTTCACTTAACCAAACACCATGAATAAATATGTGAAGATATAAAGAACTTAAAGCATAAAAACTTTTACCAAAATGACCGGATTCGGCATTAACCTGAAAAGGGGTGATATGCTGTAAAGCAAAACAACTGAACCAAACACCATGAATAAATACCTGAACATATAAAGAACTTGAAGCATAAAAACTTTTGTCCAAATGACCTGATTCGGATTAAATACCTTAAAAAGAGTTGATATGCCGTAAACCAAAATGGCCAAACCAAACACGATGAACATATAAAGAACTTGAAGCATAAAAACTTTTCACCATTCTACAACTAATGTTTTGGCATTAAATGACCCATAAGAGGTTGATATGCCGTCAAACAAAACATATCTATGTTGTCATGGTCACAACATTTTGCTGTTGTACTCAACCGGCATTCTTCCGCTGTTTTTTGTCATAGTCAGTAACATCGTGGGAATTTCAGAATAAGCCCCCTTATTTAATCCACTTGTGTACACTGTTATCATTCCGCATTCTGTACCTTTTTAGATATCTCGTATCAGTTAAATTGTTCTTGTTACATTGCCAGGGATTGAACTCGTATCTCTAGGTAGAATTCATGTTAGAATATCTCTTAACCAATGCCTTTATATTCGAGAGTGTCTTCTGTCGTGAATTTAATCCATGGAGAGGGAACATAAGAAAAGATTAACCAATAAGAGAATTATAAAAGGCAGAAAACACGGAAAAGTAAAGTCAATTCTGTAGGAACTGATTCTCTTGTTTGCATTGGTTTTTCCGAATTTTTCCAGAATCGGCTACTTAAAGGAGGGACGACGTGAACGTTACCAGCAATCCATAAGTGAAAGTAAGTCTCTGGAACAGACTTGATTCGAACTTGTCACACACAGGTCATCGGTGTGTGTTATGATCCACTTCAGAAGGGCCACCTCCCAGAAGAAAGAATGAAATGCAGAGAAAGAAAAAGAGTGAGTAAATTAAAATAAATTCATATGAATCGGCATGGTACTGCTTTTTGGACCGGTTGGATTCTATTAGTGACATTGCTTTCCCCGATTCTTTCCAGAATCAGGTACTCACAGGAGGAACCACGTGAAGGTTACCAATATCCATAAGTAAAAGTTTTGCTATGGAACTGACTGGATTCGAACTTGGCAAACCCAGGTTGTTGGTGTGCATCATTATCCACTTCACTACAGTCACCTCCCAGGAACATTAAATAAAGGGCTCTGTTCAAAATTCTCAGATGGTTAGCAACTATGAAAGTTGTATATTGTTGCTGTGCTTAGAAGAATTACGACAAACACTTATGTATAAAATTAGAATGGTATAACTTTTGTTGTTCAGTTATGATGAATGAGAAGGTGGTGACTGTACAAGAGTTGACGTAGGTTGAGCTCTCTAATTCCCTATCCAGTCACCTTTCTGCCAATCTCAATTTAGCCCAGTTAATATATATATATATAACATTTTCGAACAGCCACATATCCACAACTGCAATGACCATTCCTGAATTTTACCTATACACTCAATGTAGCCGGAACATGGCTTTATTTCCGTCCGTTGTGTCTACAGATGTGTCTGCGTCAAATCACCATCAATAGAAACTATCTTTCCCTTCTTTTCTTTTGTTTCTTCATTCAGTTACCCTCTATTAAAAGTCACTCATAATTTTTTGGTAATAAATACAAAGACTTAAGAAGCTTTATTGAGCATAGCATGGTTTAGTCAAGAATATATACTAATAATTCTGTGTTAAGCAGTCAGGTTTTATTTCTTCCGGTCAGATGTTATGTCAGGTACCCCAGACACGATATTCAACATGGAAAAAAAGGCAACTGAAAAAAATACAGAAAGTACAACGGTTGAAACCCTGTGAAAATGACAACAGCCAAGATGAGAACAAAGCGTGAAAATAATCTAAAGAACCATCATCCATATTCGAACTACTTAGATTTTAATTGGATATTTCTAAACAACTCATAAAACCCCCCACCCCACCCCTAAATATTAATATTAACTATTTCCATATTATTTCCTCAGGTCGGAAACAATTGGTGCATCCAACATTTTCTGTTGATTATTGTTATGGTGTGATGTTTATCTACCCTATTTCGGGAGTAGATGGACTCTTCCAGAGACTATGAATAGAGTAACAGCAAAGTGTTGTAGCTGTCATAGCCACAGTATCGGATGCAGACTTTCTGTAACTTACTATTTCTGTACTTCTGTAATTACACTCTTGTAAATATACCACCGTGTTGTCTTAATTATTATCGGCCCTTCAAGGGCACAACAATTAGTTTAGATGTAGAGTGAAGAAATAAAAGTTTAACGCAAACATATACTTTTAACGTTATTATAGGAATACATGATATCACATAATGTATACTTTTAACGTTACTATAGGAATACATGATAGCGCATAATGTACAATGAAGTGAAGATAAAGAGAGACAAGAAACAAAGATAAGGAATAAATGCTGAAAGCTAGCTTATATTGTAATTCTTCTGAAATCAAAATAAAAGTTGGGATTTACCATTTCTTTCAAGAATTTCTTCTGATATATGCTGGAGATTGTAAATGTTGCCACCGTCAATCACTGGCTCTTGACCAAATTTTACTGACAGTATTTTTCTTTCAAATACCGAATATTGTCGCAACATGTTGTTTGATAGCACCATGTTCTAGCTGACGATCTTTGCATCTCTCTAGTAGTGCTTGCAAGACTCCTATTTGTTCTGAGATTGTTAATTTCTGCTTTTTATGCTTTTCTTTACTTTTCACAATATTTCCCGTATCACTTTCCAAATTTTTATCACTGCGGTAAATAATTCAATTATTTTGCATTAGGTAAAATGCAAAATAATTGAATTATTTACCGACCTGCATAGTTTTACGGTTCTGAAACTGTTTTAAAGTAGTCTTTTTTCAAATTTAAATTTCAGATTTTATCGATACCTGCTTGTTTATCGATTAACAATCCAAAATGACTGCCGTCAGTTGTAGTTTTTAGCTTCTATGTCTTATAGTTAACAGTCGAGAAATCAAAAATTTAAAAAAAAATACAACTAATAACTGTCATCAAACGCATTAAAATTTTTATGTTTTAGTATTAGATCGTTCGGAAAGTTATGAATGGACTTAGCTACTATTGGGTTGTTCGGAAAGTTATGAATGGACTTAGCTACTATTGGGTCTTTCGGAAAGTTTTGAACAGACTTAGCTATTATTGAATCTTTCGGAAAGTTATGAACAGACTTAGCTATTATTGAATCTTTCGGAAAGTTTTGAACAGTCTTAGCTACTATTGAATCTTTCGGAAAGTTTTGAACAGACTTAGCTACTATTGGGTCATTCGGAAAGTTATGAATAGACTTAGCTATTATTGAATCTTTCAGAAAGTTTTGAACAGACTTAGCTACTATTGGGTCGTTCGGAAAGTTTTGAACAGACTTAGCTACTATTGTGTCTTTCGGAAAGTTTTGAACGGACTTAGCTACTATTGGGTCATTCGGAAAGTTATGAACAGACTTAGCTATTATTGAATCTTTCGGAAAGTTTTGAACAGACTTAGCTACTATTGGGTCGTTCGGAAAGTTTTGAACAGACTTAGCTACTATTGTGTCTTTCGGAAAGTTATGGACAATATGAACTAAGTCCGTCCATAACTTTCCGAACAACCTAATAGGAGCTAATCTGTTCATAACTTTCCAGACGACTTATTAGCATTTCAGTTTTTTTTATCTTACATCTCCGTACATGGGGTATGCGAGCAGATTTTGAAAATTGAAATAGTATTATAATGCAGATCGGAATCAGAAAACAAGTTCAAATCTCAGCAGACATGTAAGGTGTAAACTCACAATTCTGTCAGCATGGATTTGCAATGAAGAATTTACAAAAATCACTAGTAAAGAATTGTTTACAATATTCCTATTTTTTGGAGTGAGTTTAGAATGGTTGCATGTACAGTGAATAGCTTGGACTAGATTATTTTGGTTCATAAGACAGACAGACAATTAAATCGCATTCGGATGGGGCAATAGCCTAGTTGGGCGATTCCTGGCAGCTCGTTTTCTAGCTTATACCACTATGTGCAATGTTATTGCTATACTATACCTCTATATGTTGTGGTAATGCTATAATACACCACTATATATTATAGCTAGCATGGTTACCCGATGTTGTCCGGGAGGGGTATGGACAACAAAATAAAAGAGTTAAAAAATGTGTGTAACATCTTTTTTTTTAACTTTTATCTCTCTCGCTATCTCTGTCGCTCAGTAAATCTCTCGCTCGCTTTTGATGATTTTTTCCTGTGTTTAATTTGGTTTTCCTTTTGGTTTTTTTTCACACATTCTGTCTCCACAGCATGCACGATGAATTAAATGCTGCGAGGACAGAATGTGTGAGAAAGACAAAAACAAATTAAATACAGTAATGAATCATAAAAAACTAGAGATTTTCCCGGTTTCTAAAGACGTTTATTGATCTGAATAAAACCGGTAAAATCTCTCAATTTTTGATGATTCATTCCTGTATTTAATTTGTTT
The DNA here is from genome assembly GCA_963556195.1 of Sepiola atlantica. Taxonomy (NCBI): domain Eukaryota; kingdom Metazoa; phylum Mollusca; class Cephalopoda; order Sepiida; family Sepiolidae; genus Sepiola; species Sepiola atlantica. The sequence continues at coordinate 42,008,923 of OY744550.1, forward strand.
TTCCTTTTGTCGCTCTCTCTCTCTCTCTCTCCTTTTCCTCTTTATCTCCTTTCCCCCCTCTCTTCTCCTCCCCTCTTTATCTCCCTCCAATATCTCCTTTCTCTCTCTCTCTCTCTCTCTCTCTCTCTCTCTATCACTCCATCTCTTGCTTCCTCTGTCAACTGGAAAAAAATCATTGACTGATTACTACATAGCAACATTAAAAAATCTCTCTAAATGTCGCCCCCCCCTCTCCACAACCGACTTTCTTTTATGTAATAGATGGTAATACTATAAAGACTATAGTGCCATTGATTGTTGGTACTTTTGCTAATTTACAATAGTTGTTGCTAGTAACACAATTACTCGTCATTATAAAATATAAAATAATATTTATGCACTATGACTTTGATTAATCATCTTGGGGTGTGTGATTGGTTTAATGGATACTGCCACAGAAAATGGGATAGACTCTCAATTTCGAATCTTAGTGGATTTTTTCTGTTCATGTATGCTGTTGGGAAATGTATTAACTCCTTATATACCACCCCCCTCCCCCCAATTTTGGGTGAAAAATAGCAACTTGCGTTTAATGAATCATTTACTATAGGCATTGTGCTTCGGCATTAAATAGCCAAGCAGGCACTGATATGCATAAACATAGACCAATTTAATATTTTACTTTTTTTAAATATATATATATATATATATATATATATATATATATATATAAAGGGAGTAAATATGAAATCAAAATTTCAGACAAAATTTGAAAATGGTTGAGGAAAAGGGGACTATATATATATAATTCAAGTACCGGACCAAATGTCTGGCAGGCTTGGAAATGATCCGGATTTCTGGATACATCCTAAAGGAGAGTAGAAGGTGGACTTTGGGTTTACTTTCGGCAGCCTTGTAACTCTTGCTTCCCTTATTTTGTCCTTTAGTCCTCACATTCCACAAGTGATGTTTCTGACAAAGGGGGAAAGAATTGCAGTTTTCTGGGTCGGAATTTACCCATCTAACACTTATCGTTGGTTAGTTTTTACCTTGAAGTAGCAATTATTTTTTTTAGCTCCTTACATCAAGTGGATTCATTTCATGCTTTGTCTGGAGCGATTTCCATAAATATATATATATATATATATATATGATAAAGAATGGAAAAGGTCTTCCGATGTAATGGAAATTGAAAAAGAAAAACCAAAAGATATTATTTATGTATTCATCAACGTTTCGTCTTTATTATAAGACTTCCTCAGGATGATTGTCTGAAGAAAAGACAAAATACAAGTACCAAACGTTTGAAACACGAGTTTCAAACGTTTGGTACTTGTATTGTCTTTTCTTCTGAGGAAGTCTTATAATAAAGACGTTGATGAATACATAAATAATATTTCTTGGTTTTCCTTTTTCAATTTTCATATTTATATATATATATATATATATATATATATATATAAAAATTATAAGATAAACAACTGAAAAGTAAATAAATAAATTGTATTTAATAGATACAAAAAAGTGGGGGGGTATCTTCATTAATCCACTTAAAATCCTTAAAATATATAATGTAAGTAAATACTCTATTGTGTAGCCAGTATAATGTATATAAGATGAAAATAAAACTAGCTAAAAAATAATACAGAATATGTTTAATCTTTATCAATCTACTTTAAAAAATAACAAATAAAGTTGTTTTTGTCTTACTGTATGCAAATAAATTAACTTAAAAAAGATGAAATACCCCGTTTTCTTGTATAAGAGGATAGGCACGTTTATTTGCAATTTAAAAAAAATCATCATCATCATCATGATCCTCATAAGCTTTTATATGTTACAAAAGCTAAAATTATGATTGTTATTTTATTAATATTTATTATCATTATTTTTATTAAGCTTTTAACAGAATTGCAATTTTTTGTAAAAAAAAAATTGCACTTTTGTTTGAATTGTATGAATCTCATTTTTATATTTTGTACATTTTTTGTGTCTGTGAAATTAAAACAAAAAAAGGTGTTCATTTTATGATTTAAAAAAAAATCGTTGTAAACTCAGCTTTGCTGTATTTTTATGTTACGGGATTGAACAGATATTCTTTATGATTATCCATTCAATCTGAACATTGATGATGTTTCAGATTTAAGTGTTATAGGCTGACATAGAGATGTATGGGCGAATCAAAATATGGTATTTCAAACTTAAGTGTGACAGACTGATTAAGATGCTATTTTAAACTTAGGTGTGACAGACTGATTAAGATGCTATTTTAAACTTAAATGTGACAGTCTGATTAAGATGCTATTTTAAACTTAGGTGTGACAGTCTGATTAAGATGCTATTTTAAACTTAGGTGTGACAGACCGATTAAAATGCTATTTGAAAATTTAAGTGTGACAGACTGGTTAAAATGCTATTTTAAACTTAGGTGTGACAGACTGATTAAGGTTCTATTTCAAACTTAAGTGTGACAGACTGATTAAGATTCTATTTCAAAATTAGATGTGACAGACTAATTTAAATGCTATTTCAACCTTAGCATTATAAAAACTTACTTTAGTCTTCTAGGTGGGTGGTAGGGAGGGAGATACATTACCTAATAGATACTGCCGTTTATCATGGAATCGGCTACGTCCAGTTCAAATACTATTGAATCTATTGCGGTCATTCACAAACTAATATTGGTGGGAAAGATATAAAAAATAGCAGAAATCTTTCCCAGCTATGCGTAGAATAGCAACTAGTATTCTATTAATTGCACACTGTTAATTAATATTGTAGCTCGGCATTCAATCAATCAATCAGGTTGAGAATTCTTCTCGGATTATCCCGACTCGTTCCTTCCAGGAACTGTCATTTGAATCTTTCAATGGCTGATTACAGCCATGTCCACCACTATTATAGATATAGTACGGTTCCTCACTAACTGGAGTAATGCACTTTCCAGTTGCCATGAAAGATGATCTTCTCAAAACTGCCACATTCTTTCTGCTGAAGCATCCATTTGTCTATCATTGCCACAGGAACTACAACTACCCATAAAGGATAGAAGGATTCTTTATCGTAGTTAGCCTCTTCTAGATCTGCCGTGTTCTGACTGTGCCCATGCGCATTAACAGGTTTACCGTGTGAAGGGTGTGGCTCTTCATCATACACAGGCAGTCATTAACTATAGAGAGGCTAACTACAGACTGCAGCTGCATGCATGTGCTTTGAGATTCATAGTGCTGCATACATTGGGAACTAGCCAAGGATGCTGCAGAAGGCCATCTTGGAAAGGTACTATGCCTCTGCATGAAGAAGCCCTTAAACATTAAACAGTATTAAATAATTCAAAAAGGGTTGATATGCCATAAAAAAGACAAACCAAATTGTTTGTCTTCTAACAAGAACAGAAACCGAAAATAAAATATTTTTTATATCAAAGAGAATCAAAATGGTGGACTGAAGTTTTCTTATTTGCTAAAATAAATTAAGAAACCTTTTGTCAGGAATGAAAATGCGCTCTTGTACATTTCTGTTTTTACAATTATCTCGTAGTAATATATTTTTGCAATTAAGTGTCGAAACATGTGTCCCCAGCTGCAGTAGACTCTGCGGTATGATTGATGGGCATGAGCATTAGGATCATCTGCAAACCCATAAGGTGAAGAAATAGTCAATTGGCTGGCTTAGTCGTGTGGCATAGGATAGATTTCAAATTAAGAAAGACAGTTGCTGCCAAGATTTAAGTGAAGTAATACATAATGTTAAGATAACTGAATTATCTCCCCTTGAAGGTGTTAAGATGATGTCATCGATTCTTGAGTAATTTGATATTTGTCGTGATGGTGGTCGTGGCACTTTTCTATGATCTGTGTAGCAGTGCTATTGGCCAATCAAAATCCACAAATAAAACATTGCGTAGCTTTTCAATCAGCCCCAAGTGGATTATTTCTTCCCCCTCTTTCCCCGCTTTGATAACTTGGTTGATAGGAGTGGTGAGCCCCCCTCCCCTTATTTAAAAAAAAAATGTTTATAAATAGTCACCACTTATCAAGGCCCAAAGGTTATAAGGGTTACAAGGGATTTTCCTTTTTCCTTTTGTGGATCATCTAGTGTATGGCATATTCATGTTGATTCACCAGTTCTCATCAGATTACCAAAGGTAAGCAACGTTGAATCTAGTCAGTACCAGATGGGTGACCATTTGAGAATACCAGGCATTGTATGTGGGAGGATGACAACATCGCTGCAAAAACTAGTGCTGTCAAAATGGTATCTTCAGTTGGCGGATGTTGCTGCAGAATAAGGGGAGGCAAGCCAGTAATCCTGATAATGGTTTCTGTTCTGTGCAGGATGGTGTCTTGAAAATAAAAACTCCTGGTGGAAAAGTGTTGAGGACCTTATCACCGTACCTCCCCAAGAAAAATCATGAAATGGTACACAAACTGGTTGTTCTAGACGTGGCGTGAATTGGATCGTCCGGTCAGAAGCAATTCCTACCTAGGAAATGGAGCTCGATGGTAAAGTAAATAAATATATATTTAAGTTAAAATCATTATTGTCCTTCTTCATGAATATACCAGCCTCCCAAGAGAAGAATTAAGAGAACATGTTCAGCCCTGGCCCACGGAAGATGAAATATTATTCAACATAGGACTCATACACATTATAAAATTTAGTATATTAGGTGCTTATGATATTATTTGCATTCCATTTCTTATTAATAAATAATTGTTGTTATAAATGTTGTTATTTTTCGAGATTGTCTTACACCTTATTGGTCTTTTAAAAAAAAAATCCATTTTGCAAGAATTGCAAAACTTTTTTCTTTCTTATTTTTTTAAATGCTTATGTTCTATTTATGTTGCATACAAATTTTGAAAGTTGCATTGTATGCAGAGAAAAAAAAATCAGTTCATATTATTGTACACTTTTTTTATGTTGTTACTTGAAACCTTATTTTGATGACGAATAATCAAATATACTTATGTGATAAATGGTATCTTACTCACTGATGGAAAACTTATAAGGTTTATTTTTTAATAAAAATTGTTTTTATTTCTTAGTAGAAAAAATACAGGTGAAAATAAATATATATATATATATATATATATATATATATATATATATTTATATATGTGAATTGTGTGTATCTAGACAGCATTCCTTCATTTAGACAGATATTGTATATTATTAAACATCACAGAATTCTTCTGTTCAATTATATTCGTGGAAACACCATGAGCCTGCTCTTGGCCTGCTAAGTCAGTGAGACATCCAATGAAATTTCCTGATGCTTGAATGTTTGTTTCGAAAAGGACATTTTATTAATTAATTATTATTTTCTTGCCCTTTAGGATAGTTATATTATTAAATTAAAATGTATTATATCGAATAAATTTCTTAAAACATTAACTAAAAAGGATTGAAGGTTAATTATACTCTTCTTAATCGTTCTGATAATTTTTTTTTGTTTCATTGTCAAAAAGATAAATAAAAATTCCGAATGTGTCACAAGTGCTTTCGCTTCATCAATGAATCACTGGTGCTACCAGATCAGGCTGTCTGAAGATACCGGCTTCCTGGTCCAAAATGCACCAAATATTGATATTTTATGTTTTTTTTTTCTTTTTGCAAAACTCAATCATGTTCTGCAAAGCCAAAAACAAGAAACAACAATTTCAGACACTGTATGGTCATATCTTTAAAGTCAACAACCAACCGGTGTCATTATCAGCTAGGAGCTTAGAATTTATAGTCCAGGTGAGTGACAGAAAATGGCGTCCCGAGATTAATTGCATCTACGTTAAACATTTTAAAATAGTTTTACTAGTTTAGTATGTAATGTTATTTATTGTGGGTTGCTGGGTTTTAATATAGATGACTTTTAGTATTTAAAAAAGTAGTTTAGGAATGTAATATCTTTGTGTTGTTAAACTAAGAGTTGTCTAAATTCAGAGGGGGTGACATTTTTTTTAAAATGCTGATTGATTGAACTAGAATTTAAAAGATGCATAGTGAGCCTATATGAAAGAGTAGTAGTTATAAAACAATAAAGATTTTCAGAAAGATTAAGAAGGGGTATAGTTAAACAGAAGAATTCTATGGTATTTAACAATATCTGCATATATATATATATATATATATATATATATATATATATATTCGAACTCAGCAGACATGAGCAAGCCACACCAATACAGCGCCTGAAGATACTTGGATGAACAATCGAAAGTACTCACAAAAAAAAAAAAAAAAAAATGGAACAAAAACACCGACAGTCGATATGAATATGTAATGGATTATCTGGAAAATCAAAAAACAAAAAAAAAACAACTAATTAAGCAGGAACATTCCATGTTGTACAATAGCGTTTGTCTGAATGGAAATATGCTGCCTAAATACATACAATATATATATATATATATATATATATATATGTGTCGATTCAATTCTGATTAAAGATCACAAAGTTTTCCTTTTTTATTTATTTTCTTAATTGTTTTCCCGACTGTGCAAGAAAATCGTTCTTTGGTCCATCTGAAGCGCTTTCGATCGTCACGATCGTCGTCAGTAGTTCGTTTTCATTTGCTATATTATTGTTGTTGTTTTTGTTTTTTTTAAACCAGAGACACAAAAGCTTGCTTGCAGAGTCGAGAAAACAATTAACGAAATAAACAGACGTGCATCGATAATGATTTGCCGGGCAAATTTACATTTATAAGGAAAGAGAGGAAGAAAGGAAGATTTTGCTTTTTCTTATTTACTGCGTCTTCCATTTATTGTATGATTCTCTTTCTTTACCCCTTCCCCAACCACCTGATTTATTATGTTTAATCACTTAAATCTGTTAAAACGATTAAAACTTAACTGAAAATCTGAATCTCTATAAATCTATACTTATTTAATTAATACTACTTTAAAAGAAAAATGAACTAATTATTTTTAGTTTTACTTATTAAAAAAAAAATCTTATAACATTTTAATTTTTTTTAAAAATAATGTGTATTTTGGCGGAACTTTTGAATAGACATCGCTTCGTTTTTTGACGCTAAAAAAGTATTTTTTGATTAGCATGGTTATTGATTAAAAAAAATGAGGGGGGTAGGATATTTTCTTTTAATATATCAAGGATATTTCGTTATATGCCTTTATTGTAAAATGGCTAATAAGGGTTGGTGATTGATGAAAGCTGGAAGTTTCTGACAATAACTGCCTCCGACGCATTTCGCATTGCCGACGAGCTGACCATGTCCTAACTGCTGTTCTCCACCAACACCTCTACAGATACTACACCTCAATCTCAAGTCTCTGTCGTCTATCTTGTTTCAGCAATGTCTTCAATAGTTTGGGTATGCAGCTCGTTTCCCAGTGGGAGAATTAATTTAAAAAAATTTATTTTTTTTACTGGAAATCGGTTGAGATAAGGCATGATTATCGCAAAGACAGGAGATGCCTATTGGCCTTAGTCTTGAAGATACCAAGGTTATAGATAGGAAGAAAACAGTCAGCAGGAAGAGAGTTCCACAATCCTGCAATTCTTGGAAAGAACCTACTGGAATAGGAAGCTGTATTACAATGAGGTATCACAGCGAATTGATGGAGACCACTAGATCAACGAGTCAAACGAGCTGGAACAAAAGAAGCGGGGAATATTCTCAATATAATCCTCCCTACCTGGGTGGCACAAGCAAATCGTATCATTGGACAGCTGAGGTCGTAGAGAGGGCTTGGCTTAGCTTTCAGGTCCACAGGTGGTCAGCCTTTGACAGTGGAATCACGAGTAGTTTGCCATCTCATGCGACATTGCTCAGAACCAGGATGAATGCCATTACAACAACATTGTAAAATGGAAACTTACTTTATAGCCAGTGTAACTAAAATACCTTTAAAATGTTATTTCCTCTGCCTTTATGTAGAACTTGGAGATTTCAGTTACACCGGCTCTAAAGAAAGCATACATTTTACAATTTAGGTATAAAAGTGAAATGAACCTCTCCCAACGCTTTTTAAATTTTTTTCAGTAAGTGTCCTCTAAATGTACTAATAAAAAATATAATCTCTAGATTTTTTTTAACTAAATTTTTTAAACTGCCCCCAGAAACATGCAGCATCTATTCTGAAGCATCACCTTTATCTTGATTTTAAAAAAAAACAACATTTTTTTTTTAAATATAATTTTGGCAATATCTTACTTTGTACACCCCCCCCCACCCCACCCCCACAGCAAATAATTAATGGGCTTCCAACTACAGTAATTATTAAATCTTGTAATAATTGGGCCTTATATGTATTCTTTTATTTACAATGTATTATTTTGAATATCTTTTGTATTTATATTCTTCTGCTGAGACGTATGCACCAATCACGATTGTCAATTTAAATGTCATTTTTTTTCTTGATTCTGGAAATTTTTTCTTTCAATTTCTTGATTCTGAAAATTTTTTCTTTCAATTTCTTGATTCTGGAAATTTTTTCTTTCAATTTCTTGATTCTGGAAATTTTTTCTTTCAGTTTTTTGATTCTGGAAATTTTTTCTTTCAGTTTTTTATTCTGAAAATGTTTTCTTTCAGTTTTTTGATTCTGGAAATGTTTTCTTTCAATTATTTGAGTCTGAATTTTATTTTATTTTAATTTCTTGATTCTGAATTTTTTTGCTTTTAATTTCTTGATTAGAAATTTTTTATTTTTAATTTCTTGATCTGGAAATTTTTTCTTTTAATTTCTTGATTCTGGAAATAAACTGTAAAAAAAATTGCAAAAGAGAACGCATTTTAGTTGGCATCAATTGAATTTAAAATATTGAAAAAAGAGGGTAATTAATATTGTTAATAGTAAATTTATGAAAAAAAACCCTCTAAATTAGTTAGCCTGGCATACCTGCTTATTTTTCATCTGTTTGTTTTGTGATTTTTTTAGACACAGATTCTCCATTGCTATATGAGATTTTTTTTTTTTCAAAAGATGTAGTTCAATGGAAAAGTGTTTAAACAAAGTATCAAGTGCCTAATGATAAACCATTTTGGTCAAATCAATTTTCTTTATAAAATCTCTCAACTGCCTTTTTTCATTAAAAGATGCTTTAAAGTGTTTGAATTTTTTGACATGAGAAATAAATAAATTAAATATAATACATAAAGTAAAATTAGTCTCTTAATCGTTTCTTTGTGAGCTTTGATAACTTTCTTCCTACAAAATCAATATTTGATTCTGGTTAGTCAGTTTTTATTGTGGATCATTGGAGCATCTTGTTAAGAACAATAAAATGTAATACGATTTAATTTCTTCCAGAAAATATTTTGTTTAGATCGGAATAATTTTGAAATGGCCGGAACTATTTTAGCAGGACTAATATTAAAACAAAATATCAATCAAGAATAATGAGAAATAAAATAGACTCTCTTTCTGATTATAAGTCTCTCTTTTTCATATTCTGATTGTTAAAAGGTTTGTGTTTTTTTATCTTAAAAAGATAGCTATTTTAAATTCTCTCTCTCTCTCTCTCTATATATATATATATATATATATATATATATATATATATATATACGAGTATCCTGGCGTTTATTGAATTAAATAGGATGTCGATTCGATCAAGAAATTGTAGCTGCCATGTTGAATGAATAAATGTTGCAGGAACTGTGTTCGTTAATTGCATTCGCTTAATTCCGGAATGAATATAAATATAGAAGTCATAGGTAGAAATAGAAGCAATCTGATATTCGCGGAAAATCATCAGAGTGGACAGGAGCGGTCATTAAGTCTTTGCGTATTATGTAGTAAATTAATACCAGGCAAATAATAAATAAGAACGGGTGTTTTGTGAAAATTAAACTGTGTTTATTAGTTCCAGGTGTCGATGAGTAGAGTGACAGTACAGAATTGTTAGGGAGAAAAGTTTTTGCTACCACCTATATGGAGTTGGTTTGTCGGAGAGTCGTAGATGGTGGGCCAAATGTAATATTTAGTGTTAGCTGGAAATAAATAATAACAAACGTACTAAAACACGCTCGAGTGAATAAGTGTAATATAATGGTGAGTTTAGTAGCCTGTGATGCATGTGGTTATTTTCCTATTCTTTGAGAAGGTACAGGGGAAAAATCGTCTCTACTTTATATATATATATATATATATATATATATATATATATATATATATATATATATATATATATATACTATATTGTACATGTCAGTAGGGAAATAAGTGTAAAAAAGAATATAACAATTAGATGCATATAATAATACATTGTTCTTATTTTAGAATATTATACATACTAATGTATAATATTTCGTGCTTTTCATACGATGTTTGCATAAGAATTGGTCAGAATAATTTTTATAACAAAAGTTAACTTGACAGGAATACATTCTTGTAGCCTAACATTAGTCTCTGCATTAGCAAATTATGATTTAATAAACAAAACGATGAGTTACAGTGATCTGGAATTAATTTGATTTTGTTATTTATTTCGGAATAGATTTAACAAAAGGAACATACATGGACATACATTATATAATGTGTGTATATATATATATATATATATATATATATATATATATATATGAAATGTTACAATTTAAAAAAAATATTTTGTTTTTGCAAATTTTCAAATCAATGCTTACCAATAATTAATAATTTTATTGTTTTTTTCCTTCTGAGGAGAAGAGCAATTCTTTGAAAATACATCGATTGAAGGTCAGTTTATTATATTCCTTGCTTGAACATTTGATGATTTTATAAGTTTGTAAGCTTTTAAATTTTATTTTTTCATCATTTCAACATTTTCATATATTAATGCTCTATCTACAATATCGAACATCTCCTTATCACGATAGGATCTAATATCAAATAGTAGCCTAATATTGTCTTTTGATATATGCTCTGTAGTTATATGTTAGCAATCATCGAGCTTTTACCTTTAAAATGTTGGTCTATAAAAAAATAGAAAGTACATGCAAAAACATATATTTTCCTACATCTCTCTCTCTCTCTCTCTCTCTCTCTATATATATATATATATATATATATATATATATATATATATATAAAAGTTTTAGAAAGGTAAAAGGCAATGTAAAGTTCCGGATCACTGGAAGTTGTGAAGAACAAAAACAAAACAAAACCGAAAATAAGTCGGATATAGATCGAAAAGGTTTTTTTTATTTTTCTAGACGAACTTACAAGACAGTAAGAGTGTTAGTTTGTAATTGTCCGGATGATCAGGGATCAATTTGATATATTTCGAGAGTCCTATCCTCTCCTTGTCAAAAATAAATAAAAGAAAAATCCCGGATTCCGAAACAATGCCAGGAGCGCTGGGTGGGTGGGGGTGGGGGGTGGGGGTTAAACCGGAAGTGTTCAGGATAAAGCATTCAGAGGTAAATATATATATATATATATATATATTCAAAGTATAATAATGAAATGAGATTATATAAATGAAAATTGATCTTTAATCTCATTAGGGCATTCTGAATGGTCTGATGAGATTCTTATTTGAAATATGATTCAATTTCGTTTTCATGATTATATTTTATGTTATACAACGTAAAAAAAATTGTATTGAGCACTGTTAGATTCTAATGAATACCAAATTAATATTGAAATATATATGCCATGCAAAAAATTTTATATATATATATATATATATATATATATATATGAGAGAGAAAGGCAGACAGACAGCAAATGTTGAAACATAGAATAACAACAATGCATCATTTTAATCCAAACAAGGTGACGGTGATTAAGTGGACAACAACACTGACTGACGATCTGGGTGTTCCAAGTTCGAATTCAGTCGATTTCATAATACCACTTTCACTTAGGGATGTTGGTAACCAGAATGCCAACACCAGAATTAAGCTGGTCAACAAAGTTATACCATTCTGATTCATACGAATTTACTTTACTTTTATCCAAATAATTTTTACTACTTTGCTCAGAATTGTTTAAAACCGTGATTTATAATCTACTAGCAGGGGTACCCGGCGTTGCCCGGGGCTCTCCCTCCTCCTCCTCTCCTCTCCGCAAGCAAAATAGGATATTGAGCACTTTTCTCAAACGCCGAAGCCTCTGGGTCCTAAATTGACGAAGCCCCCCCCCCCACCCCGGTGCTGGGTCCTATACTGTAGAAGCACCCTCGGTGCTGGGTCCTATACTGTAGAAGCGCCCCGGTGGCTATACTGTAGAAGCGCCCCTGGTCCCTATACTGTAGAAGCACCCCTGGTCCCTATACTGCATAAGAACCCATGGTCCCTATTCTGCAGAAGCTCCCGGGTCTTATATTGTAGAAGCACCCCTGGTTCCTATACTGCAGAAGCCCTTGGGTCCTATACTGTAGAAGCGCCTCCCCCCCCCCCCCTGGTACCTATACTGCAGAAGAACCCCCCGCCCAAATCAGATATCTTAACTATTTATTTGAGAATAATAAAAAAAATTATTATTTGTTATCATAGAATACAAACAAATATTACTTTATATATATATATATATATATATATATATATATATATATATATATATATATATATATATATATATAAGTACTGTGTGGTAGGGCAGGAAAAACCAGCAGAGTGCTCGATTAATTAAGAAGAGATTGGTAAATTACATTCGATTACTTATTAAAAATTCAAGTTTAATGGGTTTTTTTTTTAACTAAATGAAATAGTCCATATATTTTGTCCTCAGTTTAAAAAAATTGTAACCAAACATTTAAAGTACTTCAATATAAAGAAACTAAGTCTTCTATCTTCTCATCAAAGGAAATTCAAAACATTTATCTTATTTTTTTAATTTTAATTTAAAGAAAAAAAGATCTTTGATAAAAAAATATTCATCACTAGTCTTTATAAGAGCTATATAATTTTTTACTCTATATAAAAAAGCAACCTCACAAAAAATGTGCTTGGCCCAAGTGTTATGACAAAGAGATGTGAGTACATTGATATATCATGTTTAAACATCACTCACATTATTTTTTTGCATTGAACTACAAAATCTACTAAAATGGATTCTGGTGCTTCGTCTGCTATTCTCCTGACTCTACTATTTTATATGCTAAATGTATTTATTATTATTATTATTATTATTATTATTATTATTATTATTATTATTATTATTATGAAGAAGAAAATATTGATGAATTGTGTTTTTAAGCATCTGTAATTGGTGAATCTGTATATATCTCTGCATGATTTTAATTAAAAGAAAAAAAGCAACAAAAAAACAAAACTTTCTTGTATATGCTCCCGAATTAAGTACGAAAAAGTTCAAGACAATAAAGTTCTATTCAGCATTTTAATATTTGTGTTTGTTTATTTTCTATCTTGAATTTGTTTTTTTTTTCTTCCCCAATTTTTCATGAACTATGCATGTGGAATTTGATTGGTTAAAAGATCTTTTTAAATGAGAAAGGTAATGATAAAACATACCAGATAAGTATATACTTAATTGTGCTGTTTATATATATATTCAGGACGAAACAGGTAGGTACTGTGTATACTAGTTTTGGAACAATTAATTCATACCAGGCGCCGGACTCAAACCCCGGAACACAAGTTATATTTCAAACTCAAATTCCAATATATATATATATATATATATATATATTTAAACAAATTTAAAATGTTTTATGAATTAAAAATTAATTAGTAGCATGTTTTTTTATTAGTTTTGTTTCATATTTTAAATTATATTTTACTGTAATGTGAAAGTTTGAATTGTTTTTTTTTTGTGGAAGTTACGTATTCTTTTACTACATAAAAACTTCTAAGACAAAAATTGCTAGTAAGATACATCATATATCCAATTTAAATTGAACAAATTATTATTATTGTTATTATTATTATTATTATTTTATTATTATTATTATTGTTGTTGTTATTGTTATTATTATTAATATTATTATTTTATTATTATTTTATTATTATTTTATTATTATTATTATTATTATTTTATTATTATTTTATTATTATTATTTTATTATTATTATTATTATTATCTCTAATCATTATTATTGTTGTTATCTCTAATTATTATTATTATTATTATTATTATTATTATTATTATTATTATTATTATTATTATCTCTAATTATTGTTATTATTTTTATTATTATTATTATTATTATTATTATTATTATTATCTCTAATTATTATTATTATTATTATTATTATTATTATTATTATCGCTAATTATTATTATTATTGTTATCTCTAATTATTATTATTGTTATTATTATTATCATTATTATTATCTCTAATTATTATTATTATTGTTATCTCTAATTATTGTTATTATTATTATTATTATTATTATTATTATTATTATTATTATCATTATTATTGTTACCTCTAATTATTATTATTATTATTATTATTATTATTATTATTATTATTATTATTATTATTATTATATTATTATTATTATTATTATTATTATTATTATTTAAATTGAACTAAGTATTATTATTATCATTATTATTATTATCTCTAATTATCATTATTATTATTATTTCTAATTATTATTATTATTGTTATCTCTAATTATTATTATTATTATTATTATTATTATTATTATCATCTCTAATTATTATTATTGTTTTCTCTAATTATTATTATTATTATTATTATTATTATTATTATTATTATTATTATCATCATCTCTAATTATTATTATTATTGTTTTCTCTAATTATCATTATTATTATTATTATTATTATTATTTCTAATTATTATTATTATTATTATTATTATTATTTCTAATTATTATTATTATTATTATTATTATTATTTCTAATTATTATCATCTCTAATTATTATTATTATTGTTTTCTCTAATTATTATTATTATTATTATTATTATTATTATTATTATTATTAATATTATTATTATTATTATTATCTCTAATTATTATTATTATTATTCTTAGTATTATTATTATCTCTAATTATTATTATTATTATTATTATTATTATTATTATTATTATTATTATTATTATTATTATCATTATCTATATCTTGTTTTCCGTTTACAGTAAAACAAAAAATCTACTAGATTATTATTTAGAAACCCATTCTTAACAAAACGAAGAATGGCACTTGCATTACACATATTTGATAAATTCAAATAGAATTTTGAATATTTTAAATGTTGATTTGTGTAAAATGGTTCTGTCGACAACAGAAAATGTTACGTTTTCAAGCTTAGCTTTCATAAAGAAAAGACCATTGTTATCGAAAAAAAAATTGTTTATGTAACAAACACAACAAATTTTGTAAAAATTATCAAAATTGTTTCTCCGAACATTATTTTGTTCATAAAGTATTTGATTTTGTAAAACGTTGAATTTTCTTTCTGATTGTATTATGTCATTATATTTTCTGTAATGAATAAGTTAATATAAACAAATTGACTCATGATTTTTTAAATATCAAAAATGTGTCTAATTCATGGTGAATAATTGAATTTTTGGTGAATTTAGTTCTTTTATATTTTTGTACATTTTACATTTGATTTGATGGAAATAAATCAATTATTATAAGCTGCTTCCTAATAAAATGTATAGTTGCTAATTACTGGATATTACTAAAGAAATTTCTTACTAAAACTTTTCTCTGTTATTATCATTTAGTAGTAATGTTGGTCTTCATATATCTGCTCCCAGTCACATGTTTGCCAGGCTTGTATTATGAATCATCTTGCGTAATACCGTTAGGGGCAAGCGAGACATGCGAAAAAGTCAGGCAGTCGATAATAAATGATAGCCTTTAAGTATTAGAAAACTTTATAAATATCATTTAAAAAAAGAAAAGAAAGAACATGATCCAATTTATATTGAAACTGAACTTTATTCAATATTAATTTTAAAGAAAAAAAACAAGAATTTAATTCAAGAAGAATAGTTGTGTGTTGTTGCTGCATTAAAGTAAATAACACTTGAATAAAATACAATATCTATTAATTCATAAAGTATTCACACAAGGAATATAGAAAAATGTATTCTTTTCCTTAATCCATGGATTTTCAAAAATAAGCTCTTTATCAGAGGAAAAAATCAGCAAAAAATGTATTACTAGGTAGCATATATTTGAAAATATGAAATATTTTTAGCAAAAACACATATTCAATGAAAGATATAATTTATATATATATATATATATATATATATATATATATATATATATACATACATACACTATAAATATTTATTTAAATATTAAAGTGTTTTTCACCTACAGATGATATCGTCTTTGATTTTTTACCCTCATCAGTGCAGGAGTGGCGGTTGCAGGCGGTCGCATGGGCTTGAATGCTGTTCGTAGATTCAGTCTAGACAAACGCTCGAGATCATGCGGCCGCGAGAAATCGACACAGACAGTGATTGAAATTAAGATACACTTATACAGATACACTTATATATATATATGTAAATAATTTGTTTCATGGATTTTAAAAGCTAACATTCGTTTATTATTTCGATTGTGAACAATCAGAAAACAATTTTCTATAAAGAAGTTATTAAAAGAAAAATATGAAGTCGAACAATGCTACTTTTACGTTGTTAGAATTGCAATATCAACCTATTTGTTGTGTGAAAATATTGTTGGTTACAGTGTATATAATTACATGTGTTTCCATTTACTTGCATCCCACTGAGGACAGAGTTAGACACAAGGCCGATTTTAACGTGGGAAAAATCCCGCTCCCCCAAAATGGAAACTCTGGATTGTGATAAAGATTAAAAAATTACCTCAGTCTAGGAGAATTTCTCTTTCACTGACCGAGAACAGAAAATAAATTACTTTGAATTATTTATTTCCGAAAAACAAAAATGACATTTTGTACATTTTGACAAATTAGGCACAGGGAAAGTGGTAGTCGTTGGTCATCTTCTGTCTATCTTACTGTTAACTAGAATCATTGAAGTCACTGAAATACCACATTTACCACAGAGGCCATCCTACTTAAAATGTGTGGAATTTTTTTTTTTTTTTTAAATATATATACAAAATACTACACTTTGATCCTACCAAAATTGCCTATGGGATTGCAATTATTAATTTAGAGAACAAACAAACAGTAATTAAGGAAGGTAGAAAGTGGACGGTGGGTTTACTTTCGTCAGCCTCGTAACTCTCGCTTCCCTTATTTTGTCCTTTAGTCCTCACATTCCATGATCAATGTTTCTGACAAAGGGGGAAGAATTGCTGTTTTCTGGGTCCGAATCTATCCATCTAACACTTATCGTTGGCTAGTTTTTGACCTTGAAGTAGTATTTTTTTTTTTAGCTTCTTCATGATTTGTCTGGAACGATTTCCATGAAAAAATAACAATAAAATGAACAAATTAAAAACACAAGATAAATCATTTCAAAATGGCAATGATAAATAATAAGAAACTGATTAAATAATGAATTTTGTAAGTTCTATTAAAACGTGCAACTATTTGGAAATAAATATATAAACAAAGTTGTTTTATTGTCCATTTCACTTTTTCTTTTTTTTTTTTTTTGACTTAGTTCACCCCAAGCAAGACAACTTGCCACTGTAGACGTAAGGGGCTACTTAGAATTAAGGCGAACGTTTTGGGGGTTATCCTAAATTGAGAGCAGTGCAGCAAGATGTCTGTTTAGATTAGTTGTAAACCTCTGCATGTTGGTACAGTCGGGGAAATAGGGAGCAGGGAGGGAGTTCCAGAGGCCGGCAGCATGAGGAAAGAAGCTATTGGAGTAGAAGGCTCTCCGGCATCCGGAGACTTCCACAGTGAATGGATGGGATTTAGCTGATTGTCGGGTTGGTCGAGTGTATTTACGTCGAGGGGGCACTAGAGCAGCAAGTTCATCGGAGCACATTTCATTGAAGTACTTGTAAAACAAGCACAACGATGCAACATTGTGGCGATGGGACAGGGGCTGGAGATTGTTGGATAGTAAGGGACCTATTAGATTAGTGACTCTTTTTTGGACCTTGTCTAAGAGGGAGGGACTAGTGGATGGTGCACCAACCAAGATGTGACAACAATACTCCATGCATGGGCAGATGGTGGTTTTGTATAAATATAGGATACTGTCAGCTGTGAGAAGTTTTCTAGCACGGTAGAGGCAGCCCACCTTCTTTGCAGCAGCCTTGGCAATGTCTTCAATGTATTTGTTCCAATTCATGTTACCTGTGAACATTAGGGCGAGGAGTTTGATCGTTGGACTCTCAGGTAGGGTGTTATTTGCCATGGCAATCGGTAGTTGAAGAGGTTTTTTGTAGTTGTTGAAGGAAAGGAGCTTTGTCTTAGCAGCATTAGATGTTACTATCCATTTATGACCCCATTCCACTACAGACTGGAGGTCACTTTCTAAGGATTCAGCCATATTTCTTAGTGTCTGTTTTACCCTCATGATGAGAGTAGAGCGTGGTGTTGTCAGCAAATATATTAATTTCAGACACAATGTCATCAGGGAGGCTGTTTATGAAGATCAGAAACAATAAAATTCAAGGATCGATCCCTGGGGTACACTAGCATTTATGTCATGTTGTTTGGATGAACAGCCATCGAGGACAACTTGGATCTTTTGTTTCGTTAGGAAGGATCTAATTATATTAAATACTCGTCCAGTAATATATGAATTAATTTTTATGAGAAAACCTTTATGCCAGACCTTGTCAAAGGATTGCCACCCTAACTTCACCTGCCTTGTCCAGTGTATGGTATATGCGTTCAGAGGTGACCGTTAGGGTATCCATAGGGTATTGCCTAGATTCATACTGATGGTCAGAAAGAAATTTAGCATTAATGGGGTGACAGACTATCGCTAGATTGATTAAGGATTCAAGGATTTTAACGAAGATCGGGAGTAGACTGATAGGGCGATAATTCTGAGGGTCAGTTCTATCTCCAGAATTCTTGAAGACTGGTACCATAGAGGCAATTTTCCAGCTATCAGGGAAGCAAGATTCGGCAAGGCATTTGTTGTAGAGTTTGGAGGGAACAGGGGCCAGTTCAGCAGAGCATTTCTTTATTACTATTACTGGTATAAGATCAGGCCCACATGCTTTAGAGGTGTTAAGGTTTTTTATGATGTCCCGGACATGAGATGGGGTGATGGTCAGGTCATCAAGTGTGGCTTCAGTCCGCAATGGGAACTTAGAGAGGGGGTGGTTTGCTGAGTCCAAAGTGGAGTTTAACTGGGCAAGTAGTTCAGTCTTATCAGTTGCTGTGGTTGGATAGCGGGGGAATTGTTGATTGCCTATTGTTCACCACACTTTTAAGATTTTCCACAAATTGCGAGTACCTAGTTTCTGTGACTGAATGCGTTTTCTGGTCATCTCTGTATACCTTCTCTTTGCTTCATCTATTACTGGCTTACAATGATTTCTTGACGCTGTAAGTGTCTGTTTGATTTGTAGTTGACATATGGCAGTTGAATGCTTGCTGCTTCTGAGCAATAGCAGCTGCACAGTTCGAGGTGAACTATTGTGGAGAGTGTGGCTTGCTGTAAAATTTTTACACGGGGACATGTGCTTCAATGCCTGCTTTGACCCATTCAGTTACCTCATTTGTACACTGATCAGGGAATCTCTGATGTGATCTCTGATGGATTTCCAATCAGCCCGCTTGTAGTATCTCGTCGTTTTTAACAATGGTTCATCAGCTTTAGGACGAGATTTTAGGGTGTTATCAATCATTACCACAAGGTGATCAGTGTTCCTGAGCAGGCTATGGGCATTCATCGAACAAGCCTTGGCAGTGAGGTCAAGAACAGATCGAGAAGTGAGGCCGGTCTACACGATCAGGGAGGCGGGTCGGGAAAATGACAGTGTGTGAGAGGGAGTGCACTATGGAGAAACTATAAGTCTGTATAACTGGAGAATCCAAGCCAGTCACGCTGATGTGCATTAAAGTCTCCAAATACATGTATTTGGGCACTTGAGTCAAGTGAGAGTGGTGTATCTATGCGTTCAGAGACAAACTTAGGCAGGGTACAGTCCTGGGTTGAAAGAGAACAGTTTATGAAATATAAGTAACTAACGTTGTGCTGTAAGGTTAATCTAAAGCACATGTAGGCTTGATCATCTGATTCTAACCTATGTTCTCTAGTCAAGAGGAGGGTGTTCCGCACATAAACTCCAAGCCCGAGCATATGTTTGTCAGAGTCTTTATGGTAGAGTAGGAGGTAGTCAGTCATGTCAAAATGGTATGAGGAGATTAAGGATGGTAGGTTTGTTTCACTTAGTGCTAGGATATCCGGGGAATTTACTAGGAGAAAGGTTTCTATGTCATTGATGTTGGTTCTAAGTTCCCGGATATTTGTGAATGCTAGCCTTAAAGGGGGAAGGCGAAGATGTTTTTGCTTGGTGTCTAGTTTAGGTTTTTCTTTGTACTGTCATTTTGGTTTTTAGATAGAGGAGAGCAAAGTGGGTGCTTTTTGGGTTCCAATAAGCTGACACAATCAGACCATTAGTCGAGACTTGATCCATTGGGGTTGTGGCCTAAAAAAAGACCACCAGGGATAACTGTAGGTCCGTTTCCATGCGCAGCATGGCATGTACAGTTACACACGATATTATACAACTGTTGATATAGCAGCCTCTCTTAGCACTACCTAAGAGTAAGGTCTGCTGCACTACCAGTTGGAAACAGCAGCCAGACAAGCTGTCTAACCTGTACCTTCAACCTGTCGGAACAAGAGCGACCCAAACTAGTCATGTGAGACTTAGTCACAAAATATTTTCCCCAAGTTGTCCAGATAGAGAGAAAGAGAGACAGCATTTATTGCCCTAGTCAGGAAACATGGCCAAGCATTGGGTGTCTTTGAGGTGTCTCTGCGCTGGTACCCTGCACCTGGCTAATAGACACAGAAGGAGTGCAAAGGCCAGGCAATAAGCAGAGCCCATCTACTCTTTAAGCAATTTTAGGTTTACAAACCGGATATTTTGTTTGAAACTCCAGCTCTAGGAAGGTTGTCGATCAGGACTAAGGAGCTCTCATTCACCCAACGGTTTACTGCAAAGACGTGAGTAGTCAGGAGCACAGTTTTTATATCAAGATCTACAGGTCCATCACACCGAGAGGTGTAATCCTGCACCCGTGTACTAGTTAGGTATTTAAGTGTCCCCACAGGTATGTAAGAAAAAAATTAAATAAGATAACAAGTTAAAATTAATAAAAATAGCAGTCATATTTAAAGCATGCAAAGAAAACTTAGCTGAATTTTAGCGAATCTATTCAGTTTTCAGAGCCATGTGCTGGCAGCGTTATTTATAGGCCAGCCACTTTTCAAATGACCCTGTGAGAACGAAGATACCATTTATCTAAGAATAAGACGGAGGGAGGGGTATCCTATAGGTCTGACCTATTTTTCTTCGTATTTTAAACTACCTATTCATTTCACTTGGTTTAATTTGTATTTTCTCACCTGAAAAGAATATTTTAAAGTATTCAGAATGTACCTTTAATTCAATGTTATAATCATTGTTTCTGTTCTCGCACCAAACATATTTGAACTGTTTTACAACTGTATTACACACAAATAGACTTTAAACATTCTTTTTATAGAAATAAAACAAATTTCAAGAGAATTTCTAGTCCCTATTTAGTTGCCTCCTCACGAGGGCAGAATTAGAACCAATCTCAGTGTTTAATGTGAGGAGAATTCATCTCCCTCTAAAAGGTAATCTGGTTTGGGACAAAAATGAAAATTCCCTTAGTCGAGAAGGATTTCTTTTTTCACTGGCCGAGGACAGAAAAGATGAAGTGTAGTATCAGAACAGGTGTCGAGGGGGTAGACATAAAAGTTCAATTTTATATATGTACGAAAATAAATTAGAAAGTTGTATCAGAACAAACAAAACAGTTTATGATGTTATTTATCTCCCTCCCACAAGGTAAGATGTGACACAAGGTCGGGAAAGTGGGATTTGAAAAGCCTGCGCCCGAGAAGGTGAGCACTCTGGCCTACAAAAAATGCCTGGGCAGCCCCGTCGGCATTTCCCAGTAGGGGCGCCTCAGGCAGTAAGCAGTAAACTTACTCCTCCCCAAAGAGGGGAGGTAAAGCCTGGGAGTGTGGACCTCCTAGAACTGCATAGGACAAACCCACAAACCAGCGGAATCAAGACTCCTATTGTGGGTAGGTGTTGAATAACATCTATGGTGTATTTTATCTTAAAAAGCACACTGTATTTCTAAAGAGAATGATGCCAGAACATCCATAATTTCGGTACTAGCGGTACTAATTTCAAAGAAATTTAAAAGAACTTAGTACTGTTTCTTAGCAAGTGAATTTGTGTACTTTTAGTATTTTTTACACTTTATTAATTTATAACATACAATTATACAGTTTACTGTAAATCATTTGCCTGATTTAATTGCGATCCTCCAAATCATAGTTACCGAATTCGGAATTATTCTAACTTGTCAAAAATTCAGAATTTTTCGGACACAATCAATCTAAACACAATTTTTAAAAATTACCTGTTTAATATTTAGATGAAGAGGAGAGGTCTGTTCGCTGTGTAAGTTTGACGTAAATTAAGCCCCATTTGGTTTGATATGACATTCTCTCGTGCGCGTGGTCAATTTACGTTAAACTTACAGAGCAGACTGAACCCACTCTGTGACCCCTTCAAAAAGATTAAATGGGTTAGCTTTTCAAAAAGTTTTATTTATAATCTTAAAAGTTGTTGCTGAATCGATAGTACCATAAAAAACATGCAATATGCGCATCTGTGTAATGTTTGTAAGTGATTTTCAGCGTGAAATAATAAAAAAAAACGTCTACCCATGAAAAGTTTGCACCCTAAACATTTCAGAATTACCAGGCGGGAGTAAATGGTTTTCATTTTAGTTGTATTTAACATAATTATACTTAGTTACGAACTTATGATTACATTTTCATTGACAGTTAAATTTAATTTTGTGAGACATATATTTCAATATTTTCTTAGAAGATATTAGACGGATTATTTTTAATTTAAAATAGTGGCTGATTTAATTTTGTCTCGTCTAATAATTATAGGGAAGGAAAATGGGGGAGATAGGCAGTAAGTAATTTTAATAAGATGTCCCTATTTTTTTAATTGAATTAGGCGACACTAAACTAGGCTAAGCATTTTAAAATAGTTTTACTTGTCTCGTATGAAATGTTATTGATTTTAGGTTGCTGCGTTTTTATGTATACGGTCTCAAGTATTTTTAATTTTTTAAAATTAGTTTCGGAATGTATTATTTTTGTGTTCATTACTAATATCTGTCTCAACTCAGATGTAGGGCAGGTGTGCGTTTGTAGGTGTTTGTATATTGAACTAGTGTTGGCGAGGTGCATAGTGAGGCGGCGGGATAGAGTGGTTGTTGTAAAACCAATAAATAATAAGAATAATATATAAAATTAATAAATAAACGAAGAACTGTTTCAATTGTCACATTTTAAAATGTAGACGTCCGTATTTTACGCGAACGGTTTGCCGGCGTATTTTTTTAAGAAATTCCATTCTTTCACTCGCTTTGTATTCATTTTTGCCATTAAAGACCTGAAGATGATTCCGGAGAGAATCGAAAACGTTAGTCAAACACATGGATCCTTCATCAATTCATTCCATCTACACGTCAAAAAGATCATTCGACGAATGGAAAAAATAAAAAAAGGAATCACTAAACAGAAGATTTCTGTCGTCTTCAATAACACATGCCTTAATATATATATATATATATCGTAACGTAATCTCAAGATTAGATTACTTTTGTAAAATTTAAAAAAATATCACCGATCGAGAATATATTTTTAAAAAGTCTTGTGACAGAGAAAGAGATATAGAAAGAGAAGAAAAGAGAAATTGAACGGAGAGAAGAGGAAGAAAAAGAAATCGGAATCCTTTTGAACGAATTTCAACTACGCTGCTACAGGGAGAGGAGTGAAGAAAAAGGGACACGGGTATAAGAGCAGAGCAGAGCAGGGAGAGAAAGTAAGAGAGAGAGAGAGCGTGTGTGTGTGAGTGAGTGAGAGATAGATAGAGAGAGAGAGAGAGAGAGAGAGAGTGTGTGTGTGTGTGGGAGGGAGGGAGAGAGTGTGTGTGTGTATGTGTGTGAGAGGGAGAGAGAGGGTGAGAGTGTGTGTGTGTTTGTGTATATGTGTGTGTGAGTGAGAGATAGATGGATAGATAGCTAGATAGAGAGAGAGAGAGTGTGTGTGTGAGAGAAAGAGGGTGTGTATGTGAGAGAGAGAGAGAGAGAAAGAAAGAGAGAGACTCAACGACTCAAAGTTTAAGACCTACATATAAATACAGCTCTCCTTGTCTACTTCCTAACAATTCGGTCCCCTAACTGACTTGTTTTAACTCTTGTTCAAAATTCTGCCGGCATGTCCACTCGGTTCCACGTGATTCACCATTTCTTGTAGGGCCTTTCGCTCACACATGAAAACCGTTAATTATCTATTTTCCATGCATCTCACGTTTGCCCATGTGATCCCGGTAACAACCAAATTCGGTCTTGCCATGTTAGCTGTTTAGGGTGAGCCTGACTTAAGGGGCCCTCGCAATGAAATAGAACAGCAATATGTTTAAAGTCGATATTTATTTTCTTAACAGCTTATTTTGTTCTTTCATTTAAAAAAATCATTTACCATTCTTTAAGTCTTTTTGTATCTTTTTGTGTTTTTTAGTAGATAGATATGCTTTATAGTAGATAGATATGTACTCCATCCACGATGCTGATATCACAATTCCTGCATATGTCTGGAAACGCTCTTCCGAAATTCAACAAGTAGTTAATTCACCTGTCGAAGATGCTGCATGACATGGCAATGAATCTTTTACCATTCTGTCAAAGACAGGCACGATAAAATTTTGACGTAGGCGTACGAAGTAAAAAGGCCGGTGAATTTTTATTACTCAGAGAAATAGATCGAGGCGGCCATCGCTGCTTAGAAAACTTATGCCTCAATTTAAGAAAGAGTTTGGACGCGTCGTGCATTAACTGCGAATGCGAAGCTTGTAACACAGCCATCAGAAGAATTGTCAAAATCAAATGTTCTGTCTTGTCAAGGAACGAGAGTAAGAGAATATTGACAACCAAGACTCAACTACCCAGCTGGATACGGTGCCTAGTATAAGAACCTTTTTGTATTGCATACACTGAACACAACGCTACGAATATATCTATACCAGTTTGTTTCAACTCGGGAGCTTTTATTTGCGTGTGTGTATCAAATTATAAATATATATATATATATAATTTGATACACACACGCAAATAAAAGCTCGATTATATACAATTATATCTTTACATCAGGATCGCCGACACAGTTATAAAAGTGTGTGTGGGGGGGGGGGGCTCTCCTAAAAAGTGCATATATAACTTCATTATTGATGACCGTAAAGTGGGGGGGGGCCAAGTCAAAAAGTGTGTCTGTGGGGGGGGGGCTACAGCCCCCCCCTGTGCCGCCGTCCATGTATATATATATATATATATATAATTAAGCATTTGTCTCGTGATTCTAGGCTAAATCTACGAACTAAGTTCGAGCTCATGCGACCGCTTGCAACCGCCACTCCTACACCAATGAGTGTAAGAGAGCCCTAAACGATGTCATCTGTAGGTGAAAAAACTTTAACATTTAATATATATATATATATATATATATATATATATATATATATATATATATATATATATATGGGAAGAGAAGGATGAAGGTAATCCGACGTAATGGGAAAATGAAAAAGGAAAACCAAAAAGGGATGTTTTTTATGTGTACATCAACGTTTCGTCTTAATTTATAAGGCTTCATCAGGATGATTATATAAAGAAAAATGTCATGCAAGTACAAACACATATAGGGTTGACATATTGGACAGAAGGGAAGAAAATAGTAGCCACTACTGGAGAAAACAGTAGGGTGGACGCCCGTGCTTGGTGGAGTCAATAGTGAGGAATGAAAAATGAATGTCTATGAAAATGAGTGGGGAAGAATGGAAAGATATATATATATATATATATATATATATATATATATATATATATATTGGTACAGAAAAATTAGTACGGCTCTCTTCAGCTTATGTTGTTACCTGTTTCAGAAATAAAAAGACACATTAAATTCAAATGCAAGGCATGGATTAAAGGACTTTTAATCAATTCCAAATGAATTTAAATAAACATTTAACCCGGGTCCTGTCTTGGCAGCTTTTCAATCGGTCTAAGGGAAGTAACTCTGCAGGGTTCTTGAATGATTTTATATTCGGGATTTATTGTGTATTTTTATGTTTTCAAAAGTATAAGCTTTAAACCCATTTTCTCTAAAGCGTCTTGTTTATTTGCTTAGCAACAACCACTGTGACGTCAGCAAAAAAACAAGACTCAATGGAATGCCCTTCGAGCATCTATGGTGTATTTTATCTTAAAAAGCACACTGTGTTTCTAAAGAGAATAGTGCCCGAACACCTATAATATATATATATATATATATATATATATATATATATATATATATATATAGTAATCCAGGAAAGTAAATATCCACGAGATAGGAATCCAAAGAATTTCAACCGGGCTTATAAAAAGTTCTCAATATCAAATATAGCTTTATGTACATGATTGTTTTAATTCAAACAGACATGTATAAAATCTGCGACACTGGCATGTCGATGTTATCGATCTACAGCAGTTAAAAGCTTAGATCTCATCAAACAGAATTAGGATTTGATCCTTCCCTCAGATGGTATTTGGAAATAATGAAATGGGGGAGAAAAAGAGAGAATGGAAATAAAAAGAGAAAATTTAAACTTTAGAAAAGTCACATGATCAGATTTGAGACCATTTAAATAAAATAAAATATACTTGTTGAGGATAGGAAAGAAGAGAGGGAGGGGAGGAAAGAAGAGAAGGAGGGGGAAAGAGAAATAATTTTAACTAAAGTTTAGACGTGTCAAAATGTCAGGTTGACATCTATGTCTACAGGCAGACATATTTCAAAACTGTGTCAGGTTAACGTTTATGTCTGGGTTTTAAAATTTCTTCCTGTCAGGTTATTTTTTTATTTTTATTTTATTTAATTTTCTCCGCCGTTTAATATATTTTTAATTTCTAAAATTTATTTTTGTTATTAATTCACTCATTTTATCAATTTTTTATTTTATTAATTTTATTAATTTTTGAGTCAAGGACGGCTGGGAATCAGGGGATATAAGAATTTAAATAATTATAATAATTTTAATAAATCAAATAACCGAAATAATTTAGACATCATTAAAGTTTACTAACGTAATGATGGTTTTCGCAGCACCAGTAATATAAATAATAAATAATAACAACAATAATAATACCAATGACAACACTACTACCTATAATGATAATAAAAAAATTAAAAATAGAAAATAAGATAATGATAACAATAATAATAATAGTAATAATAATAATAATGATTGTATTTATAGCTAACTTAAACAGATGGAATAGATTTTAGAAATTCGAATCATAATAATTATCATAATCATTTAAATAGGAAGGTACCCTAGTAATTAATAATAATAATAATAATAATACAAGTTAATATTAATAATAATAATAATAATAATAATACTGATAATAATATAAAAATACTAGTAATAATAAGTTGTAGTGATAATAATTGTAATTATAATAGTGATAAAATTGATAATAATGCTAATAATGATAACAATGATAATAATGATGGTAATATAGTAATACTATTAATAATAATAATATTAATAATAATAACAATAATAATAATAGAAGAAATAATAATGAAGACGATTATAACCATGATGATGATAGTGATAATAGTAATAAGGGTAATGATGATAATAATGATAATAGTAATGATAGTTATTGATGATGATAAAATAATAATAGTAATAATAATAACAACAATAATAATTATAACAATAATAGTATTAATATTAGTAATAATAATAATAATAATAATAATAATAATAATAATAATAATAGTAATTATAATAATGATAATAGTAATGATAGTTATTGATGATGATAAAAATAATCATAGTAATAATAATAACAATAATAATAATTATAATAATAATAGTATTAATATTAGTAATAATAATAATAATAATAGTAATAATAATAATAATAATAATAATAATAATAATAATAATAATAATAATGATAATAATTGTTATAATAATAATACTTATTCACAGTTGTTGATAGTGTTAATGGTAATAGTAATGTATTGTAGTTCTAATTCTAATAATAGTAATTGAAAAATAAAATATAAATATAATTATGATAATGATACCGAGTATGGTATAATATATGATATGGTATAACTATGTTTGTCTGTTTGTGGATAGATAAGTTTTATATCATAATAGGGGGCCTAGTGTTGCCGTGTTTTTGTATTGCATAATGGGGCTAATTAATTCTAGGGTATTTAGTAGATAATACAAAATGATGGGTTTAGTTAGGGTTAAGAGATGTTATTTCTTATTTTAATTTAATTTAATTTGTAGCGTTTACTCTATATACCAATGGTAAGATTGTTTCCAGAGGTTATATGGAAATTACTAAGAAGGTGTGATATGTTGTGCCTACAGTTAATTGAGATTTCTTGTTTTTGTTTAGAAGTTTACTTCCATCACAAAATCTAATTATCTCCAGTTTTTCAGTTAGGCATAAGTAACATGGTGAATTTAGGGAACTACAGGTACTGTTTTTCTAATAGTGTTCCAAATCACTGTTGGTGATTGATTATTATCAGCTAGTTCGCAGTAGTATAGAGAGAGTGAAGTTCAATTTTTGTATTCAGAATTATTGAATGAGCATTTGTGGCCGATATATCTTTCTTTAAAAGTGTTATCAGACATGCCTATGTAGTATTTTTTTTTGGGGGGGGGGTAGGTTTTCTTTTGTTTAAACTGTGGCCTGGTAGACTGTTAGGGTTATTTGGCAATTTTGTTGCAGGGAACATTCTGTTCAAGCATTTACAAGTCTTAATTTTTGTTGTTTTCAATCTTTTAATTTAGTATTTTTATTGCCATTTAAAATTTTATTATTATATTTTTTAATTACTTTTTCTAGGTTTTCGCCACAACCGTTGAGCACTGTTAGGAGATGGTAAAAATTAGACATTCACTTAAGCTACACAGCGAGGTTCTGATTAAGTCCGTTGAGTCCTATAGATTGTCTTGATGTGTATAGCCCGCTGCAATTGGCATAAATATAACTTAATTTCTCCGTATCATGTGATAATTTCCTATAACCGTGAGGATAAAGTGAAAGCGCGCAGAATCAAAGGTGACTCTGTGAACCGAGTTGGCACCTTCTGACCGTCTAAAATGATAACTTCTCTGATCCGATGAGAGCAAAAGCTATAACGACGTCGTCTGTAGGTAAATATAATTTAATATGTAATGAAGTAGGAAAGAAAATAAAACCTACAACGCCCAACAATAAACATAAAAAAGGAAGAAGTAGGAAGATTATTTGGTTTACACCCCGATTTAATCACATGGTTAAAACTAACTTCCTTGATTTAATTAACCTACACTTCCCTCCTACATAAAATCTTTAATAAAAACATCTTTAAATTAAGCTAAAGTTATGGTGAAAACTTAGAAAAATAATTAAAAAACATAACAATAAAATTTTTACCACCTTTTCCCCCTTTTTTTCTTCCCCCTCTCTCCCTTCCCTCTCTCCTCACTTTTCTCTATCCTCAACGAGTTTATTTTATATTTTATCTTAATTTAATTTTATTTGATACTATATACAGTCTCAAATCTTTACAAATTTAAAATTTTCTTTTTTCCTTTTCTTTCTTTTCTTTTCTCTCCCACTTCATTCTTCCAAATATGATCTGAGGTAAGGATAATATTTTAATTCTGCCTGATGAGATCTCAGTTTCTAACAGCTTTTAATCGATAACATGGACATACCAGTGTCACACATTTTTTACGTCTCTATAAATAAAAATAATCATATATATGAAAGCTCTATTTGGTATTGAGCACTTTTTATAAGCCCGGTTGAAATTCATTCGATTTCTATCCTGTGGATATTTACTTTACCTAGATTACTATCTGATTCATTACTGTTGAGCACTTTCTTAAACGTGGATTATTGCTTCGCATACATGGAAAAACAACCTTTATACCTCCCTAAAACATTCCGATTACAAGCAAACGGAATTATCTTCTAATACTTATTATGAAGATGAAAGAACTCTTGAGAAGAATGAAGTTGAAAATGAGTTTCTTTCTGGAGAAATCTACAAGCAACGAACCTAGGAGATACTATGGATTCAAAAATCAAGGTACAGCTTACCGTGTTGAACAACTTGACGAGTTTGAAAATGGCTTAATGGATATAATTTGAGACATTACATTCCATCACAAAAACATTTTAGAAAAGGCTAGACAAAATTGTTACGGGCATTAACAGTTCAGAATACATTTTAGCCAAAGCTGATAAAACTCAAAACTTCTACAAACTAACTAAACAGGAATATCATAAACTACTTGACCATAATGTTATTAAAAACTACAGAAAATCTAACGTAGACTTAGTTCAACATATTAACTTGGACAGTAAAGCCTTTACTTAAAATTAGTGATAGAATAGGTAAATTAAGATAAAAAGAAGCATATATTCTTCTCAAAAACCATAAGCCTGACTTCTAAACAAAACCAGGCGCAAGATACGAAATTGGGAAAATTAGTAAAAACATATTAGAGTAAATGGACAAATAAAAATATTTTACAAACTAAATCAGTGGGTAAATACAACTGAAACTATAAATTGGTTCTGCAAAATCGAAAACAAAACGAACTGCTCATTCATCCAATTCGACATAATCAATTATTATCCCTCCATATCTAAAGAACTTTTCGAAAATGTTATTGAGTTTGACACCCTTCTCTCTGATATTTCCGAGGAGAAAATCAACATCATTAGAAAATGCAGAAATACAGTGCCAATTAGCAAACAAGAATAATGGACTAAAAGTAATCAATCGAGATCTTTTGATGTATCCATGGGTCCTTTGGATTCAGCAAAAGTAGCCGACCTAGTTACACTCTACATACTATAAAACCTCACAAAAGGCAATAACATAAAAGACATAGGATTATATAGAGATTACGGCTTATTAGTGGTATAAAACTCAAATGGCAAAAGTGTGAAAAAGATTATCCCCAGAGAGATGAAAAGGTTAAGTCTTAAGGTTGAAATAACATCAAATATCAAACTAGTCAACTTCTTAGATGTAACACTTAACTCAAATAAAGAAACGTACGAACCCTATACTAAAGATAATGGTAATCCAATTTATGTCCATCCACTGTCTAACCATCCAAAAAGTATAATTAAACACATTCCCAAATCAATTGAAAAGAGAATCAACAACAACTCCCTTAATGAAGCAATCTTTGACGCACATGAGGCCTTTTACAATAAAGCACTAAAAGAGAGCGAATACAAACCACCCAAAATTAAATATATTAAACCTACAACGTCCAACAAAAAAACATAAAAACGGTAGAAGTAGGAAGATTATTTGGTTTACTTCCCCATTTAATCACATGGTTAAAACTAAACTTGGTAAAAGATTCCTAGATTTAATTAACCTAGACTTCCCTCCTGATAACATATTACATAAAATCATTAAAAAAACCTTAAATCCAGCTACAGTCGTGGTGAAAACTTAGAAAAATAATTAAAAAACATAACAATAAAATTTTGACCTCCTTTTCCCCTTTTTCTATTTCTCCCTTTTTCTCTCCCTTCCCTCTCTCCCCTTTTTTTATCCTCAACGAGTTTATTTTATATTTTATTTTAATTTAATTTTATTTTATACTATATACAGTCTCAAATCTAACCACTTTCCAGATTAAAAATTTTCTTTTTTCCTTTCCTTTCTTTTCTTTTCTCTTCCACTTCATTCTTTCCAAATATGATCCGAGGTAAGAATTGGATTTTAATTCTGCCTGATGAGTTTCTAACAGCTGTTGACCGATAACATCGACATACCAGCATCGCAGATTTTGTACATGTCTGTATAAATAAAAATAATCCCAACGTATATGTTGGAAGCACAGTGCTACGGTTTGAATCCAGAATAAAATAACCCCCCCCCCCCTGCAATACGCCAGGGCCGACTAAATAATTTAAATAATTTAGTCAACACATCCGGGTCAGCTATTGCCCACCATCTTATAAATAGCGCCGAATGTGCGTCGACTTACACTAGTGACTGGTTTTCTGTCATAAGCAGATCACAAAGCAACATATATTAAGTCATTTAAACCCTCCCTTTATAAACAAAAAGAGGTGACTTCTAGGACTTAATGTGATCCACTTGTGACCCTCTCCCCAATTTCTTTTCCTAAACTTGTCACTGGTCTTCATTCTACTTTTTTTTTTAAAGTTTTAGTCGTAATGCTTGAATTAGTTCCAAGTATTTACTTTGATGAGTGTGGACGAAAGCCGGCTTAGTATATTCATGTATTGTTTTTTTTCCTCTCGTTTTTACACTTTTCAATTTCATTGATATATATATATATATATCATAAGAAAATTTACCAGAACTGTTCAATATAAAAGCTCAATGACTGTTAACAACAGAGCATATATAAATAAACAATGGTATTTTAAATTCCAATGACCAAGTCTTTATTCATATTTTTACTTACCGAAATAAAAAAGTTCAATGTAACTCTTACCAATTGTTTCCTATAGATACGAACAACCAGGAATAAACATATAGTTACCAGGATCTTTCGCTGCAGACCATCAGATCACTTCCGGAGAAAATCCTCAAACAATAAGTGTATTTCTGGGTGTCGATTCTGTGCGAAACAATTGTCAATTTATTTTTTTTAATTCGGCAAGTAAAGATATGAATAAAGATTTGGTCGTTGGAATTTTTAATCCCATTGTTTATATTTATATATATATATATATATATATATATATATATATATATAGTCATCCACATACAGCCTGTTTCGCTGTTTCACAGCTCATCAGTGCGGCTAGACCAGTTAGTGTCTCAAGCCGGGATTTAGATAAATAAAAGAAGAGGGATAAATATGTACGAATGACAAATCTATTTCAACTTCGATTGTTCAATGCAAAGTGTACTCGGTAAAAACATGTTTATTTATCTTTCCTTAAGCCAAGGCTTTTCAAAGATTAAAATCTTATCATCAGAGGAATTACATAGATAGATAAGTTGGTAGTGGAAAAGCCAAAATTCAAAATTTGAAAAAATATAAATATAAATGGAGAGTAAAAGTGTGCGAGTACAAATATGGAGTCTGTCCAGTTTGTGAATGTCCGTAGATAAAGTGTCCGGTGAAAGGAGATTTAAAGATGGAAAAAATGGTTTCGTACAGGCAGTGTTGAAAATGTTTAAAATGAAGTAAATCCAATAGATTTAATTCAATCATAAATGGAACGCACTTATTTGGATGTAATTTTGAGAATTAGGGCCATTTTAAAATACTTATAATTGCTCTATTTCGTATATTGAGCTTAAACTATTTCACTATAGGCTATATCCTCTAAAAGTATACTTTTAGTTTCATATTTTATATATATATATATATATATATATATATATATATATATATATATATATATATGCATTTAGACGTTAATTAACTCTCCCATCCCACAGAAATTTCCACATCCGTTAGCATTCCGACTACTGAGTCAACGGTGACTTTGGTATTGGGGTTCGAATCGTGTAACCGGCAGGGATTGTCTCCTCCCATGCTGATAATGTAGGGTAACATGAAACACATGTTACGCTTGATGGAACACTTTAAGTAGGTTAACAACAAGCAGTCATTTATAACGTAAATGCAATATTCTAAGCCCTGCCTATTGAGTTCTGTTGACAGCTTGCTAATATGGCCGCTTAATTTGTTATTTAGACGTTAATTTACTCGTGATGGTCACATCGGTTAGCTATTGGTATTAGGGTTCGAATCGTTTAACCTGAAGGAATTATCTCCAATACTGATAATTGTAGGGTAGCATGAAACACATGTGTATATAGGTCAATTTAAAAATAATATTTATTTATAAATAATTATATATATATATATATATATATATATATATATATATATATATATTATGAGACTAAAAGTATACTTTTAGAGAATTGAACCTATAGTGAAATGATTTAAGCTCAATATACGAGATAGATCAATTCTAAAGATAAATGAAGGAAGAGAGATAAAGATGTGCGGATGACAAATCTATTTCCTCTTCGATTGTTCAATGCAAGGTGTACTTGATAAGAACATGTTTATTTTTCTTTCCTTAAGCCAAGGCTTTTCAAAGATTAAAATCTTATCATAAGAGGAATTACATAGATGGATAAGTTTGCAGGGGAATAGCCAAAATTCAAAATTTGAAAAAATTAAGAAACAATATAAAGTAATGGAAAGTAAGAGTGTGTGCATAAAAAGGTTATCGAAATATAGAGTCTGTCCACTTGGTGAATGTCCGTTGACAAAGTGTCCGGTGATGAAAGATTTAAAGATGGGGAAAAGAGATTTCGTGGAGACTGCGTTAGAAATGTTCAAAATGTAGTAAATTCAATAGAATGATGTTCAGTTCAACCGTAGATAAAAAGCACTTATTAGGAATTTTGAAAATTAGGGCCATTTTAAAATACTTCCGTGGACCGCGAATGATAATAGTTTTTAAGGAGTTGAGTTTAAAATGTTGTATATATTTCAAGCAAACCGTGGAAAGTGTTAGTAGTTACTTCGATCGAATCAAATGAATGAGAGAGAATTTTCTGATCGAAGACGAAGCCAGTAAAAAAGTTACTACTAACACTTTCCATCGACCTGCTTGAAATATATAAAACATTTTAAACTCAACTCCTTAAAAACTATTTTCATTTGCGGTCCACAGAAGTATTTTAAAATGACCCTAATTCTTAAAATTACATCCTAATAAATAATTTTACATTAGTTTTAAACCTCTGCATGTTGGTACAATCCGGGAAACAGGGAGCAGGGAGGGAGTTCCAGAGACCGGCAGCACGAAGTAAGAAGCTATTGGAGTATAAGGCTCTGTGGCATCTGGGGACCTCCACAATGAATGGATGGGATTTTGCTGATTGTCGAGTTGGCCTAGTGAACTTACATCGAGGGGGCACCAGAGTGGCCAGTTCATCAGAGCACAATCCATTGAAGTATTTGTAAAACAAGCATAAGGATACAACATTGCGGCGATGGGACAGGGGCTGGAGCTTGGTTGATAGTGAGGGACCTATTAAGTTAACGACTCTTTTTTGGACCTCGGCTAAGTGGATGATGCACCAGCCCAGATGTGGCAACAATACTCCATGCATGGTGGCTTTGTAGATATACAGGATAATGTGAGGTGTGAGAAGTTTTCTAGCACGGTAGAGGGAACCTACCTTCTTTGCAGCAGCCTTGGCAATATCTTCAATGTATTTGTTCCAATTCATGTTACCTGTGAATGCTAGGCCGATGGGTTTGAATGTTAAACTCTCAGGTAGGGTGTTATTTGCCATGACAATCGATGGTTGAAGAGGTTTCTTGTAGTTATTGAAAGAAAAGGAGCTTTTTCGTTGCGGCATTAAAAGTTACCAACCATTTATGGCCACAATCCACTACAGCCTGGATGTGATTTTCTAAGGATTCAGCCATTGCCTCGGATATGATCGCGTCTTATTTGCTCACATGACGAGAGTAAAGCGTGGTGTCGTCAGCAAATATACCAATCTCAGACTCAATGTCATCAGGGAGATCGTTTATGAAGATCAGGAACAAGAAAGATCCAAGGATCGATCCCTGGAGTACATCAGCATTTATGTCATGTTGCTTTGATGAATGGCCATCGAGGACAACCTGTATCTTTCTTTTGGTTAGGAAGGATCTAATTGTATTAAATATTTGCCCAGTTATACCATATGAGCGTATTTTAAGAGAAGCCTTTTATGTCATACCTTGTCAAAGGCCTTGGATATATCAAGCGCTACTGCCCTAGCTTCACCTGCCTTGTTCAGTGTATGCTATATGCGTCTAGAGGTGACCGTTAGGATGTCCGCAGTAGATCGTGCTTGTCTAAATCCATACTGGCGGTCAGAAAAAAGTTTAGCATTAACTAAGTGCCGGACTATCACTAGATGGCTTAACGATTCAAAGATTTTAGCAAAGATCAGGAGTAGACTGATTGGGCGGTAGTTCTGAGGATCAGTTCTATCCCCAGAGGCAATTTTCTAGCTATCGGGGAAGCAAGATTCAACTAAGCATTTGTTGTAGAGTTTGGAGAACACAGGGGTCAGTTCTTCAGAGCATTTCTTTATTACTATTACTAAGATTATTTATACATATATATATATATATATATATATATATATATATTAATGGATTGAAGGACATAATAAAATGAGAAATAAATCAGATTTTATTAAAGTTCAAAATTAAGGAGTGATACTGCGTCCTTAACTTATGAGTTTTCAAAGAAAATCTTCTCCTCAGAGGACTATTACTGCAATAGCATTACTGCGGGTAATAAAAATTTAGCTTTGAAAATGTATGAAAAAAATATATGAAAATATATAAAAAAATACATGAAAATATATAAAACATCAAATATATTGGCCCAAAACATACTGTTTTGTTAAACTTATACAGTTCATCCAAGTCAGAAAGTTTAAAACAATTTCAAGAAAAATGGCAAAGAAGTCGATTTAAAAAACAATCCAGGTGGTGAATGGTAGTTCAAAAAACGATAAAGCTATCCAGGCGGGAAATTTGCTTGCTATCGTCTCTTTGTCCGCAAGATTCTGTTTCTCTGTTCAAGTTTCCTTTTCTTAGCAATATCCAGCTATTTTCGTTGGTTTCTTCTCTTGTGAGTCTTATGAAGCGTCCATGTAGTTGTTTTTCTTCCTACTTTTCTTTTCTTGTCTATTTGTGTCCAGTTTCGATGCTTCCTGTGTTGTTCGTTGGGATGGTGTCTTATGCTGCGGTGATCAGCCTTTCTGTTTTCTGGTTTATGTATTTCTTCAGCTCTTTTTTAGTGCCGTCCACACAGTCTTCTATACTTACCAGTCCTCTTCCCCCTTTGTTTCGCTTCACGTAGAGTCTGTCTGTATCATTTGTTGGATGTAGTGCGTTGTTCATGGTCATTTTCTAGTCCTCTGGTCAAGGTGCCTGAGTTCTTCTTTAGTCCAGCTTATGAATGGCCCATAATCTCTTATTAGTGATACTGGCCAGGTATTTATTCCTTTGATTAGGTTTCTGCTATATAATTTTGTTTCTAAGAGCTTTCTTGTTCTTCTCAGATATTCTTTTCCAATCTTCTCTTTCATTTCTGTTGATTTGATTGTGTCTGCTTCCAAAACTCCATAATATTTATAGCTAGCGTCCTCATCTGCTCTTGGTTGGGCAGTTTCATGCCCTCAGTCATCTCCAGCTTTCCTTTTTACTACTACTACTACTACTACTACTACTACTACTACTACTACTACTACTACTACTACTACTACTACTATCATCATCATCATCATCATCATAACCACCACCACCACCACCACCGCCACTATTATTATTATTATTATTATTATTATTATTATTATTATTATTATTATTATTATTATTATTATTATTATTATTAATAATAATAATAATATTTTAAAAAAATCATAAGTAAACGATTAATTAATATATATATATATATATATATATATATATATATATATATATATATATATATATATATATATATATATATATATACAGTACAGTCCAAAATTAAGGAACAAAAATAAAATCTTCCTAATCTCAAATAAATTATATTTTAATATTTGTGAAAATTTCACTACATATGTAAATCATGTAGTTGGACTTTTACCGAGATTTTCAGATGAATTAAAATAATATTATTAAAGTTATCCACCATTTTACAGATTTCAAGTGTCCAAAATTAAGGAACATTAAGGAAAAATAATTGCTTAAAGTTTGAAACAGTAGAGTTTTTTTGTATAAAAGGATGAAAATAAATATTTTAAACTTTAATTATAATAACAGCTGCAAATCACGCAATATCAATCATGTCAAAAAGAAATAAAACTGATTGAAGCGACAAAGCAAAAATCGTCAAATTAAGAAAGGAAAAGTTGACAATAGAAGAAATCGGAAAACGTGTTAAACGTTCAAAAAATGTTGTAAGCCGAGTTCTCAAACTCTATAAAGAAACTGGAAAGTTAATTAACACAAAGAAACCTGGTAGACCAAGAAAGACAACGGCAAAAGAGGACAGAGTTATACAACGCCTAGTGTTAAAAGACTGTTCCTTACAGCTGGCAACATTTCTAAACAAATAGAAGGTGTCACGAATGTTTCACGACAAACTGTGTCCAGAAGGTTGCACGAAATAGGTCATTTTTCAAAATCTCCTCGAAAAAAGCCGCTAATAAGTAAAAAAAAACAAAGCAGCTAGATTGGCGTTCGCAAAAAACGCATGTTATATGGTCAGAAGAAAATTGGAAAAGTTTATCTCAGTGACAAATCGAAATTTAATGTGTTTGGCAGTGATTTGTAAGAAGTTTGGATCCTAGCTGCATCCAAAAAACTTAAATTTTGCGGAGGTAGCATGATGGTTTTCGGCATGATATCATGGCAGGGTACATCACCACTTGTACGCTTAAATACTAGAGTAAATGCCACTGTATACAAGAATGTTTAGAACGGTATGTTTTGCCAGTGTTGCACAATTCTGGTATCGAAAAGCCTGTTTTTATGCAGGATAATGCTCCCTGCCATAAGGCAAAGCTGGTCATGAATTATCTGACTGATCAAGAAGGAGATGTAATTGACTGGCCTGCTCAGAGTCCTGACATGAACCTTTTATAACCTGGTAATTTAGGTTATAATAATCAATAACTCGTAAACAAAATGGATGAACTTTCAACAGAAACGTTTAATAGATTTATTAAAAATGAACACAGAATGAAATGTTGAGTTAATTGGCCGCGGTACGCGATTTGATATTTACAGTCTAAATCCGTGGTCTGTGTTTACTTTTCTCTCCAGGCATTTCTTGCTTTCTCGAGGGCGATAACTCCAAAATGGTTCAAAGGGGTGTAACTTGTTTTCGTTAGTTGTCCTAACAGAACCCTATAGAAAACTTATGGAAGACTCTAGGACAGAATGTTATGGCAAAGAATCTGGAAAAAATCGAAGACTTGTGGCTGAAACTGAAAGATGAATAGGCCAAGATAACTGTGGTCCAATGTCAAGATTTCGTGAAATCCTGCAGTCGTAGATGCGCAGCAGTTATTGAAAACAAAAGTGGAAGTAAAAAAAATCTCTTGCCTTTTTAATGTGATTTAGTTAAAAATTATATTTTGTTCCTTAATTTTGGACACTTGAAATCTGTAAAATGGTGGATAACTTAAAAAATATTATTTTAATTCATCTGAAAATCTCGGTAAACGTCCAACTACATAATGTGTATATTCAGTGAAATTTTTACAAAAATTAATATATAATTTTGTTTAGATTCAGAAGATTTAATTTTTGTTCCTTAATTTTGGACGGTACTGCATGTAACCGCAGAATTGCTCGCCGCGTCGAAAGATTGACACGAAAGATTGTGAAGACAGAGCTCCGTGGTCTTCAATGAAGCTTGCATAAACGATGACTTGCTGCCGAACTATATATATATATATATATATATATATATATATATATATATATATATATATATATATATATATATATATACATATGTATATATATACATATATATATACATATATATATACATATATATGTATATATATATATATATATTCTGGTACAGAAAAATTAGTACAACATTCGTACCGTCGGTTTCAGGCACGGAAGGTCTTACCCATCCGGCTCTCTTCAGCTTCTGTTGTCAACAGAAGCTGAAGAGAGCCGGATGGGTAAGACCTTCCGTGCCTGAAACCGACGGTACGAATGTTGTACTAATTTTTCTGTACCAGAATAAATAAATATTATGCTCTTAATTTTTAACTTTAATTCTTAATTAATCGAGCACTCTGCTGGGATTTTTCCTACCATTTTACAAAGAAGTTATATATATATATATATATATATATATATATATATATATATATATATATATATATATATATATATATATATATATATATATATATATAATTGAGCGTTTGTCTCGTGATTCTAGGCTAAATCTCTGAACTAAATTTGAGCCCATGCGACCGCTTGCAACCGCCACTTCTACACTGATGAGTGTAAGAGAGCCCGAAACGAGGTCATCTGTAGGTGAAAACACTTTAATATTTTAAATATATATATGTATATATATATATATATATATATATTATTATTATTATTATTATTGGTACAGAAAAATTAGTACAACATTAGTACCGTCGGTTTCAAGCCCAGAAGGAATTAGCAATCTAGCTCTCCAGCTTATGTTGTCATCTGTTTCAGAAATGTAAAGTCACATGTTACTCTCGTTTGGAGTCTTAGAGTGTTATGTATATTTGTTTAAAATTAGTGTTAGGGAGGTTTAATAAGGTTTGAAAAGGGGGGGTGAAATGTAACAGTTGAGATTTAAAAATGGAAAAGATTTAAAAATATATAAAAAATCTAAAAAAAAAAAAAAATTCTTTATGCAAATACCGTGAGTCAATGTTTATAAGTAGCGTATATTCAAGTGTTTCATTTAAGTTTTCCATTACCTGTCAACCGTTGAGTTAGTAAAGAAGTGAAGAACATTAATTTTCTTCTCCCCAGTTGACCAGTTAATTATGTTATAAACTAGAAGAAAGATATACTATAGTATATCTTTCTTGTGGTTTATTTGTCTTACGGGATTCCAGGACAAAGAATTCATCTAGTCTGGTGGAGTATATAGTTTAGTGCTGTTACCTAAAGGAACATCACTAGGAGAAGGTACACAATTCTTCGCATGAGCCAGTGTATAGCCGTGTTGAGGGAATCTTCTTTCGGCTTCGAATAATATGTTATTTTTAATATTTGGTCAAGGTTTAAGTGTAGGATGAATGGAAAAAGGCGTTTTAATCTCAGTGCCAGTACGACAAATGACTCAACTGTCTATGTAGAGATTATTTGGATTAATTTCTCGGAACTTTCTGACCAGTCACGAACTGTTGGAGGTTGTATGTAGATGCTAAGTGGACGGGAAAACGCCATAGTGCTACATAGGGCCACAATTAATTGACTCTATTAAATCTTTAAGAAAGATAACTTCCTTTCTTCTTTTTTTATCTCGACCGTTTG
Source organism: Sepiola atlantica (assembly GCA_963556195.1). Taxonomy (NCBI): domain Eukaryota; kingdom Metazoa; phylum Mollusca; class Cephalopoda; order Sepiida; family Sepiolidae; genus Sepiola; species Sepiola atlantica. The sequence continues at coordinate 42,050,185 of OY744550.1, forward strand.
CGATATCAAAGTGTCAAGTGCTTCTCCAAATGTCCGACTTACCCTCTCTTTTTCAAGATGTCGCACCTAAAGATTTTAATTAGTTTTTCAACGCAAACACACGATCTCAACTTCATTTAATTGACAATTTTCTCATCATCCACGGATAACGAGAGGTTATAATCATTATATTAAAAGATGTCACCCGGAAGGCGGATAGTTTTTTGCTAGTAATATCATATATGTATATATAAATGCATTAGTAAAATATATATATATATATATATATATATATATATATATATATATATATATATATATATATATATATATATATATATATATATATATATATATATATATATATATATATAAACGATGACTTGCTTCAGAAATAATATGTTTATTTAAAAGAAAACTGAATTTTGACTGGTCTCTTAACCGTTTTAAAATTTAAAATTTAAATGCATTCAACATTGGAAATACTTTTACTTATAATATATATATATATATATATATATATATATATATATATATATATATATATATATATATATATATATATATATATATTTGGGGGACCCTTTTTAGGGTTCCAATTTTGGGTAGAAGATTTTGGGAGAGCCGAGTTTTATAGAAACATTTTAAAGAAAAACAGTTTAAAGTAATATTCAAATGTGTGAGAGAGCGAGAGAAATGTTATATGATCAACAAACAAAATAATGAATTCAAAAGCATAAATTCACAAAATAAATATTTTATATATGTTTAAAATGGAAGTCTACAAAGATAGGAAAACATAGAATAATTGTTCATTTTTGAGTGTCCTTGCCGAACAAGGGGGATTTATTAGTTGAGATATCGAGGAAGCTTGAGTCGATAATTTAAGGGCTGTGAATTATCCACGGGTCTAAAAAATCATAATCAAAACTTCCTCACTCAATTACATGAATTACATTTCATTGAAAGTTATTAAATAGAGTCAATAATCATTTTTTTTTACATAGTAGAAAGTTCGGTGAGAAATGTATGAAGTATTAAAATGGTTAAGTTTATAAGTTTGTTTTCAATATGCAGACGACATTGAAAGGGGATTCAAACAGTGTGCGTCGCCTTTAGTGTGCGTATGCGTAAGACAGTGAAAGGGTTAATGAATTGTGTGTGTGTGTGCGTTGATGTCAGTGTGGCTATGTGTGCGTGAGTTTAGAAAAGGCGTTTTTCAGCATTCCCAATGCCTTATAGAGGGGCGATGGGGCCTGTAGAAAGGTCGATGCTAGCTCTCTCGTGGATTACGGATAAACCCTATTTATCTACTTCCCACGGAGCAGAATGTGACACAAGGTCGGTAGGGACGCCTCAGACAGTAAGCAATAAACTTACTCCTCCTCAAAGAGGGGGGGGGGCGAAGCCTGTGAGGGTGGACCTCCTAGAACGGCACAGGACAGACCCATAGACAGGCGTAAGTCAAGCCCCGAAGGCCAAGACAATACCAGTATCCATCGGAACAGATACTACACTTTGATCTCGACCAAAAGGCCGAGAGAAATCGGCTAAACATGCAGCTAAAGGAAAAATCTGGCCTTATATGGTGTCGAGGAAAAATCCTCTGATTGGTTCAAAATATTATTATTTGTTTTTATTGATTCTGGCGGATTCGCGCGATAAGCGGTGTGCGCAGAAACGAGTTTAAGCACTTTCATTTAAACTTCGCACCTATACACACACACACACACACACACATACACATATATATGTATATATTTTAGTGCGAAAATATATGTTTCAGCATAAACCTTCTATACTTTATGTATACCAACTTCTTCCAATTTAAAGCTCGATGATAGTCAACTTGCAACAACCAACAGAGCATATATAAGTAAACAAGATTGTCTTACATTCCAAATGCCAAGATTTTATTTATATCACAAAACATTCTCAAAGCAGTCAATCCTTAGTGACATTTTTTACGAACTTGTTTCGTTCATAGGGGACCAACCAACATAAGTATGTCAATATTGAATCTGTCTTCTTTAAACTTTTCAGAAAGGATAAAAAAGTTCTCAGTTTGAAAAAATTATACATTGTTACGTGACATGAAAAAGAAACGCACCAAAACCCAAAACAAACTCACAGTAGATTTTTCTTACAGCTCCTATCAATGAGGCAGGCAGCTATCTTGAAATGTAGCAGTCACCAATAGGGACTACTTTTAAATGCGTAATCACTGTCCCTGTGAGCTGGCTTGCCCAATCAAATCACAGGGCGCAGTAATATCGTTAGTTCCCTAAGGGACTACTTATGTTCCCTTAGGGTTCGAGGAAAAAGATCAGACAACCTCCTGGCACCAGCTTGGACACATCACAGAGAGTACCAGCGAGGGACGAGGAAACGCTCTCTCTCCTGCCGCCGTCGCAGCCCTAAGAACTCTTATATTCTTCCTCAGAAGGACACTGTCCCACTTTCTTCTACCTATACCAAACGGCATAGGTAACCTTGAGTTAATAAAACCCCTTTTTGTTATAGTTACAGAAATACTTTTTGTTGTTCCCTTTCTTTACGAGAAGATAAAAGGACAACCCCTTTCATCCTCTAATCATCCCCTTACAAATGGTGACCCGACGATAAAAGAAAAAAACAAAAACAGACCTTCTGATATACGAAACGTAAGGAAAAAACAGAATATAAAAAACAAACAAAAAAAAAACATCGAAAAGTTATTTCTGCGACGAAAAGGTTTTAAAACTCAACCCCACGGCGACAAAAAAAACTCCGTCGTTTAAAACAAAAAACAAAAAAAACAGTCACAAATTGAGCAAGACACGAAACTCCGCGTTTTTGTAAACAGAAAAAGAAAACATTTCAACCTTGAGAGATTCGGAAACTTTTTAAATTCTCTTTAAAAGCTTAAATAAAAAAAGGACAGTTATTTTTAACACCATAAAAGAAAAAAAACTACCGAAATCCCTTTTTTTCTCTCTCTCTCTTTCTCTCTATCACAGTAAAGGCGAAGAAACCTCTTCTTTTATAAAATATTTTTCTGTCTTTAACTGAATTAATTCTTGACAGAGAAATACTTCAAAATACCTTAAAATATAAAACTATTAACAAAAAAAACTTTTTTCCGAATTTAAAACAAGTTTCAAACAACTTTAGACGGTCAGACTCTTAGACGCCGCGACGTATCCGCCCTCCAAAATGGCGCTGACCAATTCTTTTGACTTCAACCGAAGAAATTAGACTCAACAAACGAAGAAAGAAAGCATTCTTTTTGCCTTTAAAAAAAAAGAAGAAAAAAAAGACTCGTGTTTTTACGAATAATTTTTTAAAGGCCCCTTAAAAGAGTAAGTACATTAGTTTTTTCCCTTTCACACATAAATACATACACTCAAATATATCTATCCCCTCTGTCTGCAAAAAAAATACATACTTATTATCTTTTTTTAACTTCTTGGCTTTCTACACTTACACAATTCCTCTTTCGTTTTTTTTCTCTCTGAAATGTGTGTCCATTACGATGTTTTCAATTTTTATTTAACTTAGATTTCTTGGTCTGGGGTCCCATAAAAAAAATGAGCGTTTTACCTGCATTCGACGGCGACGTTCGCGTTTGGTTTGCCCAACTCGAGGCATATTACATGGCAAATAATGTCGCTGAGCAACGGCAATTGCACATTTTATTTAGTGCATTCCCTGCGTCCTTAACACCAGTAGTCAAGGACTTACTAACAGATACTCCGCCTGGCTCTACATATGACAGCATTAAGCGGGAGGTCCTACGACGCACATCGCTCTCACCAGAAAAGCGTTTTCAAACGCTGGTTAACGACGAGCGTTTGGGCGACTGCAAGCCAAGTGAACTGCTCCGTAGAATGAGAGAACTGGCGGAAGGAGAGGCATCCGCTGATAGTACCCTCATAAAGCAGCTTTTCTTTTCTAGGCTGCCGCATGAGGTCAAGGCAATTCTGGCGCCTATGGCGGAGACGAGCTCTGTCGACGTAGTGGCTGCGTCAGCAGATAAAATGATGGATTATGTCATTTGACATAACCCCATTTCCCACCGCCAGTCACAGGTTGAGGTCTCTTCTTTGTCTGCTAACGCCGGAGACAGCAGTCAACAGGTCACATTGGCCATACTCCAGGCGATAGAGCGACTGGAGAGAAACATGCGAAAATTAAGCATGCCTAGATCTCAATCGCCTAGACGTCATAATCGTTCGTCGTCCCCACACCATTGCCACTCAAATAAGCCAGGATTGTGTTACTACCACAGTCGCTATGGCAACCAAGCACATAAGTGTAAACAACCTTGTTCGTTCCCTAACCAGGGAAACTAAATTCTGGGGAGCCGAGCACGGCACGGTCTCCACTAGGTTCTCATGATAACCGTGCATATTTTATTAGGGACTCAATATCCCAAGCACGTTGCTTGGTTGATACTGGGGCCGCTTGCAGTATTTGGCCACTGAAACTACTAGCTAAAAAGCCACCAGTGTCGCCCATTTCACTGCAAGCTGTAAATCACTCCCCTATTCCCACGTACGGTCCAATTTCTCGTTCTTTGGACTTGGAATTGCGCAGAGACTTTACGTGGGTCTTTACAGTCGCGGATTTACCCCATTCTGGGCGCGGACTTTCTGCACTACTTTAATCTATTAGTGGACATACGCAGACGACGGCTGATAGATGCTAATACGGAACTTTCCGTACCGGGTTTTAAATCAAACACCCCCTCTGTCAGCCCGGTATTCTTTATTGCCGCAACCGATGACCCATACCAGACCCTACTCCACTCCTACCCAGAGTTAACGAATCTTAATTTTGTTGTGAGTAATCCAACTCACTCAACAACACATTATATTGAGATCACAGGAGCTCCTGTGTTCTCACGCCCTCGTCGCTTACCTGCAGAGAAACTAAAAGCGGCGAAGGCGGAATTTAACCATATGCTGCAACTGGGAATTATACGCCCCTCGTCTAGTCCTTGGGCTTCCCCTTTGCATATGGTCCCGAAGCGCTCCGGAGATTGGCGTCCAACTGGGGACTATCGACAACTCAATACCATGACGGTATCTAATCGTTACCCAATCCCACATATACAGAACTTTGCTTCGTATCTACACGGTTGTAAGACCTTCTCCAAACTGAACTTAGTAAAGGCTTACCATCAGATTCCACTGAATCCGGCCTTTCGGTTTGCGAAACGTGGCTAGTACCTTTCAACGCTTCATGGACGAAATAGTGCGAGATCTTGACTTCGTCTATAATTATATAGACGACATACTTGTGGCAAGTGCCTCATCTGAAGAACATGTCACCCATCTCCGCCTACTGTCCGAACGGTTTCAGCAATACCAAGTGAAGATTAAACCTGGTAAATGTGTTTTCGGTGCTTCGTCACTAGTTTTCCTGGGCCACATTATCAGCCCTGAAGGCATATCTCCCTTGCCTGAAAAGGTTAAAGCTCTACAAGACCTTCAACCACCCACTTCACTTCGCCAACTAATGCACTTTCTGGGTCTGTTAAATTATTACAGACGTTTTATCCCACACTGCGCGGATCTCTTGTCTCCTCTTTCCGACCTGTTACGTAACAGGAAGAAGAAAAACGAGAAGATTTCAGCTGAAAACCTTCAATGAAGTGAAGCAAAAACTAGCAACGACATCCTTGCTTGCACATCCTGTGTCCAATGCCCAGTTTTCACTGGTCGTTGACGCATCGGGCACAGCTGTAGGTGCAGTGTTGCAACAGCAGCACCATGGCCAACTGCTACCTCTCGAATACTTTTCGAGACAACTGAAACCAACAGAACAACGTTACAACACGTTTGGCCGTGAACTCCTGGCAATGTATCTCGCAGTGAAACACTTTCAGCATTCACTCATGGGCCGTCAATTCGTGATCTACACTGATCACCGTCCACTTACATACGCACTGCGTGCTAAGCCGGACAAATATTCTCCTCGCGAAACTCGCCACTTGGATTTTGTTTCGCAATTTACTAACGATATCCGACATATATCTGGTGAACAGAATGCGGCGGCAGACGCCTTGTCCCGCCTTCCTATAAATTCTCTGTCTTCACCTTCGGATATCGATCTACAACAGATGGCTTTAGACCAGCCATGTCTGGACACTCTGGATCTGTCGTCACCCGAGTTTGCAACTTGCAAATTCAAATACCTGCCTGTGTCCACTTCGGACACGCAGATCATCTGGTACACTTCAACAGATTCACCTCGCCCTTTTGTTCCACTGACTAATCGTAGGGTTGTTTTTGATACCCTTCACAACTTGGCATACCCCGGACTCAAAGCCACAGTGAAGCTGATTTCAGTTAGATTTTTCTGGCCAAATATGAGGCGTGATATCACTGCCTGGACACGTTCCTGCGTATCCTGCCAAAAGTCAAAGGTGCACAAGCATATCCGTGCACCCCTTGGAACATTCAGCACTCCTAACGCTCGGTTCAGCCATGTTCATATTGATCTGGTTGGACCATGACCTGTCAATCAGGGATTTACTTATCTCCTGACCTGCATAGATCGTGTTACACGGTGGCCTGAAGCCATCCCTCTAAGTGACATTTCGGCTGAATCCATAGCGCGAGCTCTTATATCGGGCTGGATATCGCGCTATGGAGTCCCCTCAACTATTACCACCGACCGTGGTGGATAGTTTGAATCCCACCTATTCCAGAAACTTTCCAGGATTTTAGGGATTAAACGTATCCAGCTTCCAATGGGATGATAGAACGCTTCCATCGCCAATTGAAAGCCGCGTTGCGTGCTTATCCTGACCAGCAGCGATGGAGCGAGTACGTACCTGTTGTCCTTCTTGGCTGTCGCGCCGCGATCAAAGAGGACCTCGGATACTCTTCAGCCGAACTTGTCTATGGACTACCTCTATCGTTGCCGGGTCAGATGCTGACCCCGATAGATTTAACGGCAACAGATACAGCTCTGTATATAAACAGACTGCGAGCATACTTTAATGAGCTCCCACCTATGCACCCGACATTTTTTCGTGGACTCATGTTTTTGTGCGAAAAAACTCTGTGAAAGCCCCTCTTACTCCTCCTTATTCTGGTCCTTATCGCGTGCTTTCACGCACTGGCAAACTTTTCACCCTTGACATTGGTAGCAAAAAAAGACACCGTATCCATCGACAGGGTGAAAAGAGCTTTTCTTAACGCAGAAATACCTGAGCCCCATATTCCCCCTACTGTGCATCAGACAACTGCAAATACACATTTACTTTTAGAAACCCCTAAAGAAAATTATGTCACCACCCCACGTAGTGGTCGACGAGTACATTGGCCCAAAAAACTGTCTAAAACTGTCTATATATAGAATGAGCGTTGAACTCTATTTTTCAAAACATACTTCTCACATTAAGGATCCACACTTCTCAAAAATTACTTTTTTCAAAGAGAAGACAAACTCTTAAATAAAAAAATAAAAATAAAGATATTTTTTTTTCATTAATATACAAACATTTCCTGAAAATACTTCTTGAAGAAAAGACTTTTCCCTGCAAAAAAACAAACAAAAAAGAACCAACTTTTTAAACATTTGTTAATTGACAAATTTTGTATTTTTGTTATTTCCCACTGCTACACTTCCTTTGATTTCCTGTCGGCTTTCAGCCTAAGCAGGGGGTTATGTAGCAGTCACCAATAGGGACTACTTTTGAATGCGTAATCACTGTCCCTGTGAGCTGGCTTGTCCAATCAAATCACAGGGCGCAGTAATATCGTTAGTTCCCTAAGACTACTTATGTTCCCTTAGGGTTCGAGGAAAAAGATCAGACGAGCTCCTGGTACCAGCTTGGACACATCGCAGAGAGCATCAGCGAGGAACGAAGAAACGCTCTCTCTCCGCCGCCGTCGCCATTTGACGACTACTACCATCTTCACCTGAAGAAATCCACGGACAGCCCTAAGAACTCTTATATTCTTCCTCAGACAGACACTGTCCCACTTTCTTCTACCTATACCAAACGGTATAGGTAACCTTGAGTTAATAAACCCCCTTATAGTTACAGAAATACTTTTCGTTCTTCCGTTTCTTTACAAGAAGATAAAAGGAAAACCCCTTTCATCCTCTAATCATCCCCTTACAGAAAGCCCTAATACCAGCAAAATGAAAAATAAAAAGAAAGTACTTTTTGAAAGAGGTGTATTACACCGAAAGTTTCAAATATGTATTTAAATACATTATTTATATTAAAAAATATATTTATAACATTACTTGGTATTTTAAACTTTTCATATATATATATATATATATATATATATATATATATATATATATATATAGTCTCGGAAGTTTCTCAACCATTAAAACTATATAAAAAAACAAAAAAAAAAAAAAAAAAAAAACAAACAAAAAAAAACTTATAGTCTCAAGTCTTCCAGTGGAAAATCACTCATGTAAGTCAATTTATTTTTTACAGTTATTATATTAGTTAGTTTCTAACACTATTTTAAGGGATCATCAGTTGTTTACCATGAAAAACTGTTTCGGGAATTTATATATATATATATATGTATATATATATATATATATACATATATATATATATATATATATATATATATATATATATATATATATATGTTTTTATTGTTATTTTGTTTTTGTTTTTCTTAGGCGCTAGTGAGCGAATGGACGCTCATTTAATTACATATCGTTACATAATCGGTAATAGGGATTGCTCCCTATTTAAATGCATTTTACTGCATTATGTCGCCCCCACCCCGTTAGTGAGAGGTATATTATTATTTGGTTTTATTATTTATTTTATTTATACACACACGCAAGTAATCCGTGAACACGTCTCATAGTTTTACTAATCGCCAGGACGGCCTGACTTTGGCAAGGGCTCGAACCCACGACCACACTGCCTGTGGCGTGGTAAGTTACCCCTCTCTCTCTCTCTCTCTCTCTCTCTCTCTCTATATATATATATATATATATATATATATATATATATATATATATATATATATATATATATATATATATATATATATATATATATATATAAACATTTAATTTGAATAAATAGTATTTGTAAGAAAAAATATCTTTAATGGTGATCATTGGTGTCCTAAAAGGAATGCTTTGGTAAGCCTTCATGAAATCACATATAAATGCTCTGTACTCTGTAATCGAGTATCATCGAGCTTGTTTTTTATTGGAACAACCCCGGTCTTCACTGAATGATCTATTTTTATAAGTGAAAAATCTAAATCTATATATATATATATATATATATATATATATCGAGCCAGTCCCTATAAAGTAAGGACACATTTGAACACACATGCTAAATATGTGTCCACGAAATAAAACAACATTGCGAAACAGAACTTAATCATTTAATTAACAAACAACAACAGATAATAGTTAATTAATAAAATGTCCTTTTGCAGAACCAATATGCTACTACTGCATAAATAATATAATAAAGAACGTGCGTCTATTGTGTAAAGTTAAATTAATTTGAAATGTCTCGGTGTTACTTTACTGTTTGTGCGAAAAATGTGCCAAACTTTCGCATTTATCTATGTAGATATTGAAGTATGTGTATTAATCTGTAACATATTGTCTACTAATTAAAAGTGACGCTGGTGTTTGTACGCGCACACGCATTCAGAACGCAAAAAAGACTTTCTGTGTAGAAAAGAAAAGAATACCCCATAGATATCGATAAAAGTAACTTTTAATAAAACGCCATTCTCTTGTTTGCATGAGAAAAGAGTGGCGCGACCAGTTTTCCACTGTATAATTATTCATTTTTACTTATGTTAACAACACAGTGACAGATGTTCTGGTTGAGATGTCCCTGGTCTAGGACAGGAAAAAAAATCTACAAAAAAAAAAATAAAAATCAACGAAAAATTGAAATGATCAAACAAAAAAAAAACGCATTTTCTCTGTTCCATTAAAATTACTTTTATTTTACTCTATAAAGATTGTTTTTCTTCCAAAGAGTTGTCCGTTGTCAAGATAATATAAATTAATTATTGCATTGTACGGTCACACCATGGCTCTAAAATTCTTTAAACCTCTCTCTCTCTCTCTGCATATATATATATATATATATATATATATATATATATATATATATATATATATAATATATATTTATTATATATATATATATATATATATATATATATATATGTATATATATATATGTATATATATATGTATATATATATGTATATATATATATGTATATATATAGTATATATATATTATATATATATATATAGTATATATATATTATATATATATATATATATATATATTATATATATATGAATATAATATATATAATGACCGCAAGAATAAAGTGAACGCGTACAGAGTTTTAGTTGGTTCTCTGAACCGGGTTCGCGCCTTGTGACCGTCTGAAATTATCACTTTTTCTACACTGATGAGAGCGTTAGCTCGAAAACGCTGGCGTATATATATATATATATATATATTATAGTATAATATATATATATATATATATATATATATATATATATATATATATATATCTTGGAAGTTTCTCAACCATTAAAACAATATTTAAAAAAAAAAACTAAAAAAAAACTTAAGTCCCAAGTCGTTCAGTGGAAAATCACTCATGTAAGTCAATTTAACTTTTTCAGTTATTATATTAGTTTGCTTCTAACATTATTTAAGGGATCAGCAAAAACTGTTTCGGGAATTTAAAAACAAGACAGTATTTAATTTAATGGCTTCCCAGCAGAGTTGATCAGACCCCACTTCCCTTAAAAGACAAAAACATAAATAAATGTGTGTGTGTGTGTGTGTGAATTACAGAAGTTCAGAACAACATCGGTACCGGCGATTTCAAATTCTAAAGAGGGGACCTATAGTTCGATTTTAAACCGACCGGTACCAACGTTGTTCTGATCTTCTTTAATAAAAATAAGATCGTGATATTTCTTTATATACATAAAGAAATTCCACGATCTTATTTTTTTATTTTTCTTAATAATCAGGCACTCTGCTGGCGTTTTCTCCCACAAACCTTGTAGACAGCATTTTCTCATTTATGCAAACATTGTAAAAAAAATTTCGTCTGTTTAATTATAGCTTTTTCATTTCATTTTTTTCTTTCTGATTGTCTTTTTTTATATTAAAATCAAAAAGATTATTGAATGTATCACGAATGTTTTCGATTCTTCGTCGAATCATCATCAGGCGTCAAAAGCAAATGAACAAAAAAGCTGGAGAAAATAGAGAATTCTTTATAAGACAGCGGAGAAACGCGCACGTTTTTCTGCATTGTTCCAGGAAAGATGTTTACAATTTAAATTTAGCGACGTCGAAGTGGCATCACAGGATACAATCGCATTACGTTAAGCATTTTAAAATGTTGCTACCGGTTTCATATCTGGTGTTATTTGCTGTAGGTTGTTGCTTTTTTTATGTAGATAGCTTCCAGTATTTAAATTTTTAAAAATTGATTTCGAAATGTATAATTTTAGTGTTTATTAACTAGAATTTGTCTTAAATCAGAGGGAGGGCAGTTATGTTTTTGTAAATGTTGGTAAATTTAGCTATAGTTTACAAGATGCATGGCTGCGAGATAGGGTAATGCTTGTAAAACCAATGTAGCTATTAGCTTATTATCATTATGAGATTTACATTCTCCCAAAGGGCATTTAAACTTATAAATAACATTATTTATTTCTAGTGGTTTTGGGGTTGGTTGGAGTTGTTTTTTACTACAAGATTTTGGGTTTTAAATTTCTTATAGTAAATAATGCGTCTAATTTTATTATCATTGTCAGTTGGGAATATGCATCTGTGTATAATATTTTTCATGGCTTTTTTCTTCTAATCTGAAGTTTCGTTGCATTTGATTACAATAGTATATGTTAATATTGCTTGAGTTGTGATGTTAGATATTATTATTATTATTATTTGTAGTGATGTTTTTTAAGTTTCGAATCATTAATTTTATTTGTTCATCAACGATATAATTAGGGAATTCGTTGTTAATAAATACTTGTTTGATATTTTAATTCAATGAATAATATTTTATAGAGGAGAAGATTAATTTTGCACGGTTTGATAATTAAATATATATATATATATATATATATATATATATATATATATATATATATATATATATATATATATATATATATATATACAGGAAAGTGAGACAATCGAAATAATAGTAAGCAAAATAATAGTAAGCAAAATAATAGTAAGCAAAATAATAGTAAGCAAAATAACAACGAACGCTACAATCACCAATAAAAAAATTATTTTTATTGGTGATTGTAGCATAAAAATACATTAAATATTTAGGTGATAAAATTCGTACATATTTCTAGATAGAGCGTCTTGGTCCAGTGGTAGAACGCTGGACTATAGACATCAATATCGAAGGTTCGATCTCTGTCTAAGTTAGCCATGCTGATGACGTGTCCATGGATTACTTTTATGTACGTATAAAATTAATAAATATATATGTATACGTCCTATGAAGTTAAGGTGCATCTTAATCACTTAGGAAAGTGAGACAATCGAAATAATAATAAAATAACAACGAACGCTGCAATCCCCAATAAAAATAATTACATGAAAATTCATTAAATATCTAGGTGATAAAAATCGTACATATTACTTTAATATATATATATATATATATATATATATATATATATATATATATATATATATATATATATACAGGGTGACGAAAAAAAAAGGGCCCCGTGTACACTTTATGTGATATCTCCTTTATTTATTCACCGATTGCCCTTATTTTACAGGACATAGCAGAATCAACGACCGTGAGTACACCAAGACCTCAGTGGGAGCTGGGACAAAGAATACACTGTGTTTAATTTTACTACAAGACAGGCTCGTTTAAGAAAACCCAGGACAGTTTCATGCATCAGTTCGGATGTGAAAAGGCTCCACCCAAAAGCAGAATTCAGAACTGGGTGGACCACTTCGAGAAGTATGGGACCGTGGAGAACTTCAACGCTGCCAGTGAGAACCGTCCAAGCCACTCGGCACAGCCGAGCTGGTCGAAAGTGTGAGAGAGTCCGAAACGCTCTGTGCGTAAGCGAAGTAAGTCCCTCGGTATCTCCCGTGAGACTTGCAGGAGAGTGCTGGTGAACAATATCAGGGCTTACCCATACAGAATACAGACGCTGCAGACCCTTACAGCCTCAGACAAGAAGCAGAGGAGCGCTATGGCAGTCAAGATGCTCGATAAGATCGAGGAAACACCAGGTTTCCTTAACCTCCTTTGGACCTCAGATGAAGCCCACTTCCATCTTGACGGAAAGGCGAACTCCAAGACAAATGTTTTCTGGGAGTCCTCCAGACCCAATCAAGTAGCCACCAAGCCCTGCACTCTCCTAATTGCACGATGTGGGCTGCAATCTCGGTCAGAGGCATCATCGGACCAATCTTCATCGAAGAATCTGGCGCAGCAGTGACAGTCACCAAGGAGCGGTATGTGGAGGTCCTCAAAACCTTCAAGAGTGAGCTCCAGACCCTCTACCCGTCGCTCATGAGCAAGTTCTGGTTCCAGCAAGACGGAGCAAGTTCTCACACCTCAAACCTGTCCTGAGATTGGCTGAAAGAGAACTTCGGAGGCCGAGTGATCAGTCTCAAGACTAATTTTGAGTGGCCACCCCATAGCCCGGACCTAAGCCCCCCAGGTTATTTCCTTTGGGGCTATCTTAAGGACAGAATGTACGCAAGGAAACCCAGAACCATCACGGAACTCAAGGAAGCCATCAGAGAGGAGATGAGAGCCATTCCCAATTCAGTCTGTAAGAACGTCATGGACAACTTCGTTCTGCGCCTCAAGAAATGCACGGAGCTAAAAGGAGTCCATCTAGAACACATGCTGTAGAACGGAGAAAAAAAGGCCAAATACCCTAATGTTTTGATATGATGTTGTGAATATAATAAACTAGTTATGCCCCAACATTCATTTCATTCGGACGAAACACTAAGAAACCGGGCCTAATTAGATTTGGGACCCGTTTTTTTGGGTCACCTTATATATATATATATATATATATA
>OY744550.1:42066754-42204254 GCA_963556195.1 Sepiola atlantica
TGTACCTCGGTTAAAGTATAGGTATTGAATAATTGATTAAAAAAACAACTTTATTTGCATTTGTGATAGAAATAATCTGTAAAAAATATTATAAAGTTTCATGTACCTCGGTTAAAGTATAGGTATTGAATAATTGATTAAAAAAAACAACTTTATTTGCATTTGTGATAGAAATAATCTGTAAAAATATTATAAAGTTTCATGTACCTCGGTTAAAGTATAGGTATTGAATAATTGATTAAAAAAAACAACTTTATTTGCATTTGTGATAGAAATAATCTGTAAAAAATATTATAAAGTTTCATGTACCTCGGTTAATGTATAGGTATTGAATAATTGATTAAAAAACAACAACTTTATTTGCATTTGTGATAGAAATAATCTGTAAAAATATTATAAAGTTTCATGTACCTCGGTTAAAGTATAGGTATTGAATAATTGATTAAAAAAAACAACTTTATTTGCATTTGTGATAGAAATAATCTGTAAAAATATTATAAAGTTTCATGTACCTCGGTTAAAGTATAGGTATTGAATAATTGATTAAAAAAAACAACTTTATTTGCATTTGTGATAGAAATAATCTGTAAAAAATATTATAAAGTTTCATGTACCTCGGTTAATGTATAGGTATTGAATAATTGATTAAAAAAAACAACTTTATTTGCATTTGTGATAGAAATAATCTGTAAAAATATTATAAAGTTTCATGTACCTCGGTTAATGTATAGGTATTGAATAATTGATTAAAAAAAACAACTTTATTTGCATTTGTGATAGAAATAATCTGTAAAAATATTATAAAGTTTCATGTACCTCGGTTAATGTATAGGTATTGAATAATTGATTAAAAAAACAACTTTATTTGCATTTGTGATAGAAATAATCTGTAAAAATATTATAAAGTTTCATGTACCTCGGTTAATGTATAGGTATTGAATAATTGATTAAAAAAACAACTTTATTTGCATTTGTGATAGAAATAATCTGTAAAAATATTATAAAGTTTCATGTACCTCGGTTAATGTATAGGTATTGAATAATTGATTAAAAAAACAACTTTATTTGCATTTGTGATAGAAATAATCTGTAAAAATATTATAAAGTTTCATGTACCTCGGTTAATGTATAGGTATTGAATAATTGATTAAAAAAAACAACTTTATTTGCATTTGTGATAGAAATAATCTGTAAAAATATTATAAAGTTTCATGTACCTCGGTTAATGTATAGGTATTGAATAATTGATTAAAAAAAACAACTTTATTTGCATTTGTGATAGAAATAATCTGTAAAAATATTATAAAGTTTCATGTACCTCGGTTAATGTATAGGTATTGAATAATTGATTAAAAAAAACAACTTTATTTGCATTTGTGATAGAAATAATCTGTAAAAATATTATAAAGTTTCATGTACCTCGGTTAATGTATAGGTATTGAATAATTGATTAAAAAAAACAACTTTATTTGCATTTGTGATAGAAATAATCTGTAAAAAATATTATAAAGTTTCATGTACCTCGGTTAATGTATAGATATTGAATAATTGATTAAAAAAACAACTTTATTTGCATTTGTGATAGAAATAATCTGTAAAAAATATTATAAAGTTTCATGTACCTCGGTTAAAGTATAGGTATTGAATAATTGGTTAAAAAACAACTTTATTTGCATTTGTGATAGAAATAATCTGTAAAAATATTATAAAGTTTCATGTACCTCGGTTAAAGTATAGATATTGAATAATTGATTAAAAAAAAACAACTTTATTTGCATTTGTGATAGAAATAATCTGTAAAAAATATTATAAAGTTTCATGTACCTCGGTTAATGTATAGGTATTGAATAATTGATTTAAAAAAATGGTGCTAGAAATAATCTTTAAAAAATATTATAAAGTTTCATGTACCTCGGTTAAAGTATAGATATTGAATAATTGATTAAAAAAAACAACTTTATTTGCATTTGTGATAGAAATAATCTGTAAAAAATATTATAAAGTTTCATGTACCTCGGTTCAAGTATAGGTATTGAATAATTGATTAAAAAAACAACTTTATTTGCATTTGTGATAGAAATAATCTGTAAAAATATTATAAAGTTTCATGTACCTCGGTTAAAGTATAGGTATTGAATAATTGGTTAAAAAACAACTTTATTTGCATTTGTGATAGAAATAATCTGTAAAAAATATTATAAAGTTTCATGTACCTCGGTTAAAGTATAGGTATTGAATAATTGATTAAAAAAAACAACTTTATTTGCATTTGTGCTAGAAATAATCTGTAAAAAATATTATAAAGTTTCATGTACCTCGGTTAAAGTATAGATATTGAATAATTGATTAAAAAAACAACTTTATTTGCATTTGTGATAGAAATAATCTGTAAAAATATTATAAAGTTTCATGTACCTCGGTTAAAGTATAGGTATTGAATAATTGATTAAAAAAACAACTTTATTTGCATTTGTGATAGAAATAATCTGTAAAAAATATTATAAAGTTTCATGTACCTCGGTTAAAGTATAGGTATTGAATAATTGATTAAAAAAACAACTTTATTTGCATTTGTGATAGAAATAATCTGTAAAAATATTATAAAGTTTCATGTACCTCGGTTAAAGTATAGGTATTGAATAATTGATTAAAAAAACAACTTTATTTGCATTTGTGATAGAAATAATCTGTAAAAAATATTATAAAGTTTCATGTACCTCGGTTAAAGTATAGGTATTGAATAATTGATTAAAAAAACAACTTTATTTGCATTTGTGATAGAAATAATCTGTAAAAAATATTATAAAGTTTCATGTACCTCGGTTAAAGTATAGGTATTGAATAATTGATTAAAAAAACAACTTTATTTGCATTTGTGATAGAAATAATCTGTAAAAATATTATAAAGTTTCATGTACCTCGGTTAAAGTATAGGTATTGAATAATTGATTAAAAAAAACAACTTTATTTGCATTTGTGCTAGAAATAATCTGTAAAAAATATTATAAAGTTTCATGTACCTCGGTTAAAGTATAGATATTGAATAATTGATTAAAAAAACAACTTTATTTGCATTTGTGATAGAAATAATCTGTAAAAATATTATAAAGTTTCATGTACCTCGGTTAAAGTATAGGTATTGAATAATTGATTAAAAAAACAACTTTATTTGCATTTGTGATAGAAATAATCTGTAAAAAATATTATAAAGTTTCATGTACCTCGGTTAAAGTATAGGTATTGAATAATTGATTAAAAAAACAACTTTATTTGCATTTGTGATAGAAATAATCTGTAAAAATATTATAAAGTTTCATGTACCTCGGTTAAAGTATAGGTATTGAATAATTGATTAAAAAAACAACTTTATTTGCATTTGTGATAGAAATAATCTGTAAAAAATATTATAAAGTTTCATGTACCTCGGTTAAAGTATAGGTATTGAATAATTGATTAAAAAAACAACTTTATTTGCATTTGTGATAGAAATAATCTGTAAAAAATATTATAAAGTTTCATGTACCTCGGTTAATGTATAGGTATTGAATAATTTATTTTAAAAAATTGTGCTAGAAATAATCTGTAAAAAATATTATAAAGTTTCATGTACCTCGGTTAAAGTATAGATATTGAATAATTGATTAAAAAAAACAACTTTATTTGCATTTGTGATAGAAATAATCTGTAAAAATATTATAAAGTTTCATGTACCTCGGTTAAAGTATAGGTATTGAATAATTGATTAAAAAAACAACTTTATTTGCATTTGTGATAGAAATAATCTGTAAAAATATTATAAAGTTTCATGTACCTCGGTTAAAGTATAGGTATTGAATAATTGGTTAAAAAACAACTTTATTTGCATTTGTGATAGAAATAATCTGTAAAAATATTATAAAGTTTCATGTACCTCGGTTAAAGTATAGGTATTGAATAATTGGTTAAAAAACAACTTTATTTGCATTTGTGATAGAAATAATCTGTAAAAAATATTATAAAATTTCATGTACCTCGGTTAAAGTATAGATATTGAATAATTGATTAAAAAAAACAACTTTATTTGCATTTGTGATAGAAATAATCTGTAAAAATATTATAAAGTTTCATGTACCTCGGTTAATGTATAGGTATTGAATAATAGATTAAAAAAAATGGTGCAAGAAATAATCTGTAAAAAATATTATAAAGTTTCATGTACCTCGGTTTAAGTATAGGTATTGAATAATTGATTTTGTGTGGAGACATGTAAAAACAATAGTGGATGCAACCAAACCTATTTAAGCTAAAACAACTAATGTGATTTCAGGCATTACTCTAAACCAGATTTTTACAGATTATTTCTATCGCAAATACAAATAAAGTTATACATTCTTTAAAGTGCTCATGGACTTTATGGACACCCTGCATATATATATATATATATATATATATATATATATATATATATATAGGAAATGAAAAAGAAAACACCAAAAATGTCACGTACTTGCATGACATTTTTCTTAAAATTATCATCCTGAAGAAGTCTTACAAATAAAGATGAAACGTTGATGAATATATAAAAAAAACATCCTTTTTGGTTTTTCCTTTTTCATTTCCCATTACGTCGGATTACCTTCATCCTTCCTTTTCTCATATATATATATATATATATATATATATATATATATATATATATATATATATATATATATATATATATATATATATATGGGGTAAGGTACACGATAAGTCATGAAAGTGAAATGCTGTGGTAGACAAAATGTGTGAAAAAAGAGACAAACGAAAAACAGGAGAAGAACAAAAACAAGAGATTTGACCGGTTTCATTCGTATTAACGAACGTCTTCAGAAAAAGTGAAGATTTGGAAACAATTTTATTTTGAAGACAAACACATGGGAGAAGGAAAAGATGATATATAATAGGAAATAATATGATGTTGTTAATGCGAGTAAATAGAAGCAAAAGTCACCAAAATTGATAAGCAGAGTAAAATGGGGAAAGGGTACTTTTCAAAGTAAACAACTACGAAAATAAATTTCCAAAGTAAACAACTACGATACTATATAAGTACGTATTGCCGCCCTGGTATGCATACTAAATAAGTACCTATCGCTGCCCTAGTGCACATGCTACATACGTACCTATCGCCGCCCCAGTGCGAATGCTGCATACGTACCTATCGCCGCTCTGTTGCGAATGCTACATACGTACCTATCACCGCCCCGGTGCAAATGCTAAATACGTCACTATCGCCGGCCTGATGCGAATGCTAAATATGTTCCTATCGCCGCTCCGGTGCGCGTGCTAAATACGTACCTATCGTCGCCCTGGTGTGCGTGCTATATACGTACTGATAGCTGCCCCGGAGCGCATGATAAATATATACCTATAACCGCCCTGGTGCGAATTCTATATACATACTTACTGCCATCCCTGTGCACATGCTATATAGTACCTATCGCCACCTCTATGCACTACTATACACGTACCTATCGCCGCCCAATGCGCATACCGTATTCGTATCTATCGCCGCCCCGGTGTGCATATTATATATTTTCCTACGAAATATTTTAAGTTAAAAAAACAAAAAACTTTCGCCCGACCCCCTAAAAAGTTTGGCGCGACCCCTACAATTTTCCTCGACCCCTAATATCTCAAGCCGCACCCTCCAATTTTGTTTTACTCTCCCCCAACCCTGAGAAATATTTTGAGTTCAAAACAAAAAAAAAATTAAAAAAAACTAACCTGACCCCTAAAATTTTCCCGGACCCCTCATTCTCTCCAGCACCCCACATACTAACTTGTTTTTCACTCTCCAACAACCCTGAGAAATATTTTGAGTTCAAAACAAAAAAAAAAAAAATTTTGCCTGACCCCTAAAAAGTTCGGCTTGACCCCTAAAATTTTTCCCGACCCCTCAATCTCTCCAGCCTCCTAAATTTTCACTCTCCTCCAACCATGAGAAATATTTTGACTTCAAAACAAAAAAAAAACAAAAAAATTTGGCCTGACCCCTAAAAAGTTCGGCCTGACCCCTAAAATTTCCCCGACCCCTCAATCTCTCCAGCCCCCTAATTGTTCACTCTCCCCCAACCCTGAGAAATATTTTGAGTTCAAAACAAAAAAAAGAAAAAATTTGGCCTGACCCCTAAAAAGTTTTGCCTGACCCCTAAAATTTTTCCCGATCCTCAATCTCTCCAGCCCCCTAATTTTTCACTCAACCCCAACCCTGAGAAATATTTTGACTTCAACAAAAAAAGAACAAAATTTGGCCTGACCCCTAAAAAGTAAGGCCTGACCCCTAAAATTTTCCCCGACCCCTCAATCTTTCCAGCCCCCTAATTTTTCACTTTCCCCCAACCCTGAGAAATATTTTGAGTTGAAAACATAAAAAAAAGAAAAAAATTTGGCCTCACCCTTAAAAAGTTCTGATTGACCCCTAAAATCTTGCCCGACCCCTCAATCTCTCCTACCCCCTAATTTTTCACTCTCCCCCAACCCTGAGAAATATTTAAATTTCAAAACAAAACAAAAAATTTGGCCTGACCCCTAAAAAGTTCGGCCTGACCCCATAAATTTTCCCCGACCCCTCAATCTCTCCAGCCCCCTAATTTTTCACTCTCCCCCAACCATGAGAAATTTTTTGACTTCAAAACAAAAAAAAACAAAAAAATTTGGCCTGACCCCTAAAAAGTTCGGCCTGACCCCTAAAATTTTCCCCGACCCCTCAATCTCTCCAGCCCCCTAATTTTGCACGCTCCCCCAACTCTGAGAAATATTTTGACTTCAAAAAAAAAAAAAAATTTGGCCTGCCCCCTAAAAAGTTCGGCCTGACCCCTAAAATTTTCCCCGACCCCTTAATCTCTCCAGCCCCCTAATTTTTATCTCCCCCAACCCTGAGAAATATTTTAAGTTCAAAACAAAATAAAAGAACAAAATTTCGCCTGACCCCTAAAAAGTTCGGCCTGACCCCTAAAATTTACCCCGACCCCTCAATATCTCCAGCCCCCTAATTTTTAACTCTACCCCAACCCTGAGAAATATTTTGAGTTCAAAACAAAACAAAAAAAAAATTTGGCCTGACCCCTAAAATTTTCCCCGACCCCTAAATCTCTCCAGCCCCCTAATTTTGCACGCTCCCCCAACTCTGAGAAATATTTTGACTTCAAAAAAAAAAAAAAATTTGGCTTGCCCCCTAAAAAGTTCGGCATGACCCCTAAAATTTCCCCGACCCCTCAATCTCTCCAGCCCCCCAATTTTTCACCCTCCCCCAACCCTGAGAAATATTTTAAGTTCAAAACAAAAAAAAAGAACAAAATTTGGCCTGACCCCTAAAAAGTTCGGCCTGACCCCTAAAAATTTCCCCGACCCCTCAATCTCTCCAGCCCCCTAATTTTTCACTCTCCCCCAACCCGGAGAAATATTTTGACTTCAAAAAAAATTAAAAAAATTTGGCCTGACCCCTAAAAAGTTCGGCCTGACCCCTAAAATTTTCCCCGACCCCTAAATATCTCCAGCCCCTCATTTTTTTCTCTCCCTCAACCGTGAGAAATATTTTGAGTTCAAAACAAACAAAAACAAAAAATTTGGCCTGACCCCTAAAAAGTTCGGCCTGACCCCTAAAATTTTCTCCGACCCCTCAATCTCTCCAGCCCCCTAATGTTTCACTCTTCCCCAACCCTGAGAAATATTTTGAGTTCAAAACAAAAAAAAAAAAAAAGATTTGGCCTCACCCTTAAAAAGTTCGGCCTGACCCCTAAAATTTCCCCGACCCCTCGTTCTCTCCAGCCCCCCATCCCAACTAATTTTTAAATCTCCCCCAACCCTGAGAAATATTTTGAGTCTAAAAAAAAAGATAAAAATTTTGCCTGACCCCTAAAAAGGGTGGGTCCGACCCCTTAAATTTTCCCCGACCCCTCAATCTCTCCAGCCCCCTAATTTTTCACTCTCCCCCAACCTTGAGAAATATTTTGAGTTCAAAACAAAAAAAAACAAAAAAATTTTGCCTGACCCCTCAAAAGTTCGGCCTGTACCCATAAATTTTCCCCGACCCCTCAATCTCTCCTACCCCCTAATTTTTCATTCTCCCCCAACCCTGAGAACTATTTAGACTTCAAAACAAAAAAAACAAAAAAATTTGGCCTGACCCCTAAAAAGTTAGGCCTGACCCCTAAAATTTTCCCCGACCCCTCATTCTCTCCAGCCCCCCATCCCAACTAATTTTTAACTCTCCCCCAACCATGAGAAATATTTTGAGTTCAAAACAACAAACAAAACAAAAAAATTTGGCCTGACCCCTAAAAAGTTCGGCCTGACCCCTAAAATTTTCCCCGACCCCTCATTCTCTCCAGCTCCCCCTCCCAACTAATTGTTCACTCTTCCCCAACCCTGAGAAATATTTTTAGTTCAAAACAAAAAAAAACAAAAAAATTTGGCCTGACCCCTAAAAAGTTCGGCCTGACCCCTAAAATTTTCCCCAACCCTTCAATCTCTCCAGCCCCCTAATTTTGCACGCTCCCCCAACTCTGAGAAATATTTTGACTTCAAAAAAAAAAAAAATTTGGCCTGCCCCCTAAAAAGTTCGGCCTGACCCCTAAAATTTTCCCCGACCCCTTAATCTCTCCAGCCCCCTAATTTTTATCTCCCCCAACCCTGAGAAATATTTTAAGTTCAAAACAAAATAAAAGAACAAAATTTCGCCTGACCCCTAAAAAGTTCGGCCTGACCCCTAAAATTTACCCCGACCCCTCAATCTCTCCAGCCCCCTAATTATTAACTCTACCCCAACCCTGAGAAATATTTTGAGTTCAAAACAAAACAAATAAAAAATTTGTCCTGACCCCTAAAATTTTCCCCGACCCCTAAATCTCTCCAGCCCCCTAATTTTGCACGCTCCCCCAACTCTGAGAAATATTTTGACTTCAAAAAAAAAAAAAAATTTGGCTTGCCCCCTAAAAAGTTCGGCATGACCCCTAAAATTTCCCCGACCCCTCAATCTCTCCAGCCCCCCAATTTTTCACCCTCCCCCAACCCTGAGAAATATTTTAAGTTCAAAACAAAAAAAAAGAACAAAATTTGGCCTGACCCCTAAAAAGTTCGGCCTGACCCCTAAAAATTTCCCCGACCCCTCAATCTCTCCAGCCCCCTAATTTTTCACTCTCCCCCAACCCGGAGAAATATTTTGACTTCAAAAAAAATTAAAAAAATTTGGCCTGACCCCTAAAAAGTTCGGCCTGACCCCTAAAATTTTCCCCGACCCCTAAATATCTCCAGCCCCTCATTTTTTACTCTCCCTCAACCGTGAGAAATATTTTGAGTTCAAAACAAACAAAAACAAAAAATTTGGCCTGACCCCTAAAAAGTTCGGCCTGACCCCTAAAATTTTCTCCGACCCCTCAATCTCTCCAGCCCCCTAATGTTTCACTCTTCCCCAACCCTGAGAAATATTTTGAGTTCAAAACAAAAAAAAACAAAAAGATTTGGCCTGACCCCTAAAAAGTTCGGCCTGACCCCTAAAATTTCCCCGACCCCTCGTTCTCTCCAGCCCCCCATCCCAACTAATTTTTAAATCTCCCCCAACCCTGAGAAATATTTTGAGTCTAAAAAAAAAGATAAAAATTTTGCCTGACCCCTAAAAAGGGTGGGTCCGACCCCTTAAATTTTCCCCGACCCCTCAATCTCTCCAGCCCCCTAATTTTTCACTCTCCCCCAACCTTGAGAAATATTTTGAGTTCAAAACAAAAAAAAACAAAAAAATTTTGCCTGACCCCTCAAAAGTTCGGCCTGTACCCATAAATTTTCCCCGACCCCTCAATCTCTCCTACCCCCTAATTTTTCATTCTCCCCCAACCCTGAGAACTATTTAGACTTCAAAACAAAAAAAACAAAAAAATTTGGCTTGACCCCTAAAAAGTTAGGCCTGACCCCTAAAATTTTCCCCGACCCCTCATTCTCTCCAGCTCCCCCTCCCAACTAATTGTTCACTCTTCCCCAGCCCTGAGAAATATTTTTAGTTCAAAACAAAAAAAAACAAAAAAATTTGGCCTGACCCCTAAAAATTTTGCCTGACCCTTAAAATTTTTCCCGACCCCTCAATCTCTCCAGCCCCCCCTCCCAACTAATTTTTCACTCTCCCCCAACCCTGCGAAATATTTTGAGTTCAAAACAAAAAAATGTTATTTAACATGTATACAAATATTAGTTAAAACAATGGCGGAACATAATTATTTCTCTTCTTACTTTACTTATTGAGAAGTTATTTGATATGTATACAAATATTAGTGAAAACAGTGGTGGAGCATAATTATGTCTCTTATTACTTTACTTATTGAGAAGTTATTCAATATGTATACAAATATTAGGGAAAACGGTGGTGGAGCATAATTATTTCTCTTCTTACTTTACTTATTGAGACGTTATTTAACATGTATACAAATATTTATGAAAACAATGGTGGAGCATAATTATTTCTCTTCTTACTTTACTTAATGTGACATTATTTAATATGTATACATATATTAGTGAGAACAATGGCGGAGCATAATTATTTATTACTTTAATTTTACTGATACTACACTAACTTCACACCTCTCAAAAAGGAGGAGGTAATACCTGAGAGGATAGTATCAGGTCAACAGAAGAAATGCGGTTAGGATTAAGTAACCCTTGCTTCACTATAAACTCATGGTCAAAAAAGTGCCGTTATTGATTAAACAACACTTGCCTCACTATAAACGCATGTTTCAAAAAGTGCCGTTAGGAGTTAAGCAACTCTTGCTTCACTATGAACTCATGTTAAAAAAAAGTGCCGTTAGGGATTAAGCAACTCTTGCTTCACTATAAACTCATGTTAAAAAAGTGCCGTTATTTATTAAGCAACCCTTGCTTCACTATGGACTCATGTTCAAAAAAGTGCCATTAGAGATTAAGCAACACTTGCTTCAATATAAACTTATGCTTCGTTAGGATTAAGCAACCTGTGCTCCGCTATAAACTCATGTTCAAAAAAGTGCCGTTACGGATTTCCTCTGACGTCATTTCCTGTTAAAAGCGTGACTTTGCATATTGCTAAAATTATACATGATAGCATTGTTTTTTCTCTCAAATTAGTACTAAACAACGTTGAAAATGGAGAAAAAAGTCACCCCCCATTGGAGAAAAGTGCTCAGTCGACCCCCGAAGAGTCAGTTTTTTTTCCAGTTCTGAGATATTACACGTCCCAGGGCTGGTCGGTCATAATGATGTCAACCGTGTGACTGTTTGTTGGATACTCTCGGAGGAGTATCTGGACATACAAACAGACAAACAGACAAACAGAAGACATACAGACAACTGCCCTTTATATAGGAGAAGAAGACTAGCGAAAATAGACTCCCTAACGGTCGTCTATTTTTGCTAGGCTGCCGCGTTCTTAGGTGGTGAGACAGAGAAAGAAAAAAATTGGCTCCCAATCTTTTTTTTGTTTAAAAAGAAATTTTTTTTTTTTTTTTTTTGGCGGGAAAATTATTTTTGGGGGCGGGAAAATGTTTTTTTTTTCGCGCCAAAAAAACAAACCCTTACCCCCCCCCAAAAAAAAACAATCGAGAGCGAACGCAGACCCCAATGTATTTCCAATGAACAGTTATACGATCATTCATTTGTAAATGGAAGAAGTTGAAAAAAAAACGGATTCTTTATCTATTAAAATTAAATAGGATTATATCACTTGTCTTGGTGGAGTAGAGGTTAGCGCGTCCGGCAGTTAGTGTCAAGGTTTCGAGTCCGAATCGTAGCCTGGACGCTTAAATAATTTATTGTTTATTTCTGAAATTACGTTTACAAAAATTCCCCAAAACGGACAGACAGACATCCTGACATCGTGACAGAGAAAGTGCTCGTTATATTATAAGTGGACTAGCGAAAATAGGCTCCCTAACGGTCGTCTATTTTTGCTAGGCAGCCGCGTTCTTGGGTGGTGAGACAAAGAAAAAAAAATTTGTCTCCGAATACTTTTTTTGTTTAAAAAGGAAAAAAAAATTTTCTTTTTTTTCTTTTTGCGGGAAAATTTTTTTTGGGGGGGGCGGGAAATTTTTTTTTTTTCGCGCCAAAAAAAAAATTTTCCCGCAAAAAAAATAAAAATAACCCCCCCTCCCCCTTCCCCCTTCCCCCCCTAAAACAATCGAGAGCGAACGCAGACCCCAATGTATTTCCAATGAACAGTTATACGATCATTCATTTGTAACTGGAAGAAGTTGAACAAAAAATGGATGCTTTATCTATTAAAATTAAATAGTATTTTATCACTTGTCTTGGTGGAGTAGAGGCAGCTAAGAACAAATTAAATTGTAGTTACCAGTTATGGTTTCTGGGGGTTGAAAAAGGTTAAAGTAGAATTAGTTAAAAGTATGGTAAAATAAATAGAGGAATGTGAGAGAGTGAATGATTAAAATTAAAAAATTCAAAAAATTAAAAATTAAAATTTAAAAGAAGCTAGGGAATAGTTAATTAAAAATTTATTTATTTATTTATTTTTAATTTAAAAACCAAATTAAGGGTTAGATGAATAATTAGGGGGGACCATAAATGACCAAGGAGACAATAGGGGGAAATAAATTAATGGGAAAAGAGTTAGTGAAATTAAAGATCAAGTCTGTTCTACTCGGTTATATTGAAATTTAGGAGAGGGGAACAGTGTAAGGGATAAGGATAGATTGTTTGAAACAATTTGTTTCGATTACTAGTAATAGGGGGTGGAATTGCGTTGGTTCAATCAAAAACTTGAGTGCAGTGTCGATTTTATAATCTATGGTTTAAATGGTGAGTGAGTCGTAACAGGGTAACAATTAACAATTACAGTTTAAATTTAATTAGATATATAAGGGTTTCCAAGTAGTATGGGGTGAGATTGGTCGTGAGTATTTAGAGGGATTAGGATTATTCAAATTAGGCCAAAATAAGTAGTTATGTAACTAGCTTGAATCAATCAATTTGTTAAAAAGATTTCTCAAAGGGGATTATGGAGGCTATTAAGGAGATAGGACAGAAATGCTAGTAACAGTTGAAATAATATAAGTGTTATGGGCCAGGGTTGGATTGAAAAATTAAGCAGGGGGGTATTAATGGACCCAATTGGAGAGGAATTCAAAGGTCGTAGTTAAAAGGAGAACAAAATGAAGTTACAGGGGAATATGTTGCAAATAGGAAGAGTCCAAATATAAGGACGATATAGTGGAAGTGTGGGAGAAAATAAGGGGGTGAGAATAAGAGGCGAAGAAGGAGTTTGTAGGTAGGATTACGGACAGGAGAAAAAAATGAGATAAATATAAGGGGTTAGGAGTAGAGCTGGAGTAAAAGGATAATAGGAGCTATATTGCAGATGAGGTATATATGTCTAGATATTAGATATGTTAATGATCGGTGGAAAGTAAGAGGAGTAATGTTAGTTCAATCTACTAAAAGTGTTCCGGGTAGATATAGTTGTTAGGTGTAATGGGGAGGAAAACTTTATTGGAAGGGTTAATTAGTGAGATTAGGGGCGTTAAGAATAGAAGTTACAAGGTTCCCCTGTTTAGAGATTTGTCAGATGCTAAAGAATGGGGGGAGTTATTGGTTGGGAGGAGGAGTGTCAGAGGGAGTGATGAAATTAATGTATTTAAATTTTCGTTTGTGTCTGCAATTTGAAATAAGTTCATTTTTGGAGTTAATGACATTTAAGTTCTTGTGTGCAGTAGCTATCATATAAGTTTCCAAGGTACATAGTTGGCAGAATGTAGAACCAGGAGTATATGAGTTTGACTTTTTTAATATAGACCAACTTAGGGAGTAGGGGATCTTTTTGATGTTAAAGCTTTTTATTAGGTTGGAAAGCGAGGTGCTAGTAGTACCATTATTATTGTGTTTAAAAGAGTAGATATGGTTAGAGATTCGGGTCTTTATGGGGTAAGCACTGGCACCAATATAGGTATGAATTTTGTGGGGGTTGTTGTTGTATTATTTGTGTTGTTTATATTATTGGGGGTGCTTACGGTTTGTATGCTCGGATTCAGGTCGAAGTTTAAGTTAGGGTTATTGGTTGGGGGAAATGAGGTGTCTTGGGGGATGGGATCGGATCCATTATTAGTTAGTGGTGGTTGTTGGTCAGTGTGGAGGGTGTTATTTAGTAGAGGGGGTTGCTGATGGGGATGGTTGAGGGGAAAAGGGGGAGATTGTATGTTGGCATTATTTTGCATATTGGTATTAATTTGTGTAGTGGTGTATTGTTTAACAGTACAGGAATATATGACGTTACTTTGTATGCAATCACCGTTTAATGGGCATTCTCTAGATTTTTGCCAGTTGCAGTTATTAGTGGGGTGTATGGTAGGTGCTGTTTGTTGGGCAGATTTAATTTTTTTGTTGTTAGATGTGATGATGGTTTGTGCTATATTGGGCATTGTGGAGTAAGAAATTTTAATAGAGTTTTTGTTTAAAATAGTGCTGTATTTATGTGGGTGCTTGAACGAGTTATCTAAAATTTTGAAAAATTCCATAGCTATGTTAGTTTTTACATTGCAATTATAGGGTGGGTTAAACCAAATATTATCCTTTCTTCTAGTTTTTTTATTTTTATTTTCTCTGTGTTCTTGAGGGTTAGCTGTTTTAACTATATTAATAGTTTTAGTGTGTCTATTTACATATTTCTTAGGTTTCTTGGGTATCGTGGTGCTAGTTCGTTGTCTATCTTGTGTAGCCATTTTGTAGGTAATAACATTTAAAGGTTTATTCCCCTATGTTAGTTTTTACATTGCAATTATAGGGTGGGTTAAACCAAATATTATCCTTTCTTCTAGTTTTTTTATTTTTATTTTCACTGTGTTCTTGAGGGTTAGCTGTTTTAACTATATTAATAGTTTTAGTGTGTCTATTTACATATTTCTTAGGTTTCTTGGGTATCGTGGTGCTAGTTCGTTGTCTATCTTGTGTAGCCATTTTGTAGGTAATAACATTTAAAGGTTTATTCCCCTGGAGAGGGGGATTATTTTCATATTTAATTTTATCAGTGTATCCCGAGTTAATGAGTGCGTTATTATAGAAACTAGAATTTTGTTCGAAGATAGGTTTATTAGCTGAAAGTCTTGAAATTCTATTTGAAATTGAAGGGACTATTGAGTTAATGATGGATTTAGGGTGGTTAGAGTGCTTATGTACGTAAAATAAGGTTAGATTAGGTTTGTGGTAAGGGCTAAATGATTCGGAGTTAAGGTCTAGTGTTAGGTCAAGGAAATTAGATATTCTTTTCTCGGGTTCTATGGTTATGGTTAATCCGAAGTTTTTAAAGAAATTGTGTAGGTTTTTTTTGGTGTTGTTCTATTGTCTGGGTCTCTCCCTAGAGATAAAGAGCGCATCGTCTCTGTAAAGTCCACCGTGTAAGTGTCCGAATTCAAGCTTTAATTGTCTCAATAAATATAATCCTACTAGGTCAGTAACCTGGGCAGAGTCTGAAGCTCCCATGGTGATATCAAAGTTGTTGGGGCTATCTTTCCTAGTCCAAAATTTATTGTCAAATTCTAAAAGGGATCTCCTGGCTAAAATTATTAGATTTTTTCAGAGTCTGTGATATCCGAATTATTCTTAGCGAAAATAAGAGCTTTGTTTAGTAGGATAGGAGAAATGGACTGATAATAATTGTCAATGTCAAAGGTGATGAAGTTCAAGTTAGAATTAGATTTATCTTTGAGGTTTAAGAACCAGTTAGAAACCTCTTCAGATGATTGCCAGAGGGAGTATGTAATTTTAGCTTTTAATGTAGGAATGATTCTATCTAGGATATTTTTGCTTATAATGCCTATGTCTGATTTGGAAAGGCAGATTAGTCTAATGGAGGGGTTTTTCATGAAAATTTATTTTGTGGTCTTTTAAAGTACATCTGGGTGTAGCAGGAGTGGAGATTTCAGCGTAATTCAGGATGTTAAAAGAAGTTAACAAGGATTTAGCTTCATTGTTAATGCTATTTAAAATGTTGTCAGAAGAAGTTTTATATGATTTGTTCAATTCTTTGTAGATTAAATCTTTGTAATCAGAATATTTCAATTTGTAGTAGTTTTTAGTTTTATCCGCTGGGACTATAATGTCAGGGAGCTTTTTGATCTTGTTAGTGAAATTGTTAATTTTTTTGATGAAAGGGTTAGGATGCTTATTGTGCTTTTTGAATTTTATGTGTCTAATTAAGTTGAATAAATCATTTTCAAAGTTATTGAGAAGATCATTTTGCTTGGGAAAAGGAGATGTTTTTAGGCCGTACCTGGATGCAGTTAGACGTCCCAATTTTTTTATTTCCCTATTATGAAAAGGATTAGCTCAATATACGAGATAGAGCAATAGTAGAGATAGAAGAAAAAAGAGTGATAAATATGCGACGATTGTCCAAATTTATTTCAAATTTCAATTGTTCAATGCAAGGTGCATTCAGTAATAAACTAGTGTTTATTTTTCTTTCGTTAAGCCAAGGCTTTTCAAAGATCGAAATCTTCTCATCAGAGGAGAAATACAGATGGATAAGTTGGCTTTCGAAAAAACCAAAGTTCAAATATTTGAAAAATATGAAAATTATTATTAAAAATTATTAAAATAATTTTTGTTAAAAGAACGTATTGAATGAAAAGAAAAGTTCCGTGAAAAAGATATGCAAATTGTCCGGGTGGTAAATTTCCGTTGAAAAGAAGTCCGGTGAAATTGTAGAATGTGAAGAAAAACTCTTTGCGTGGGAGCAGATTGGAGAAAGTGCTCAAAATGACAATTTTGCCTTTTTGTCTCATTCGGATTTAAACCTTGTATGAGATTCTTCTGTTTTACTTGGCCCTGGAAGTACATAAAAAAATGGCCTGTTTTCCTCTTCTCAACCTCCTTTAAGTGCATCTGGACTTACCTACATTTTGAGCACGTTCTCCAATCTGCTCTCACGCAAAGAGTTTTTCTTCACATTCTACAATTTCACCGGACTTCTTTTCAACGGAAATTTACCACCCGGACAATTTGCATATCTTTTTCACGGAACTTTTCTTTTCATTCAATACGTTTTTTTAACAAAAAATATTTTAATAATTTTTAATAACAATTTTCATATTTTTCAAATATTTGAACTTTGGGTTTTTCGAAAGCCAACTTATCCATCTGTATTTCTCCTCTGATGATAAGATTTCGATCTTTGAAAAGCCTTGGCTTAAGGAAAGAATAATAAACACTAGTTTATTACTTAATGCACCTTGCATTGAACAATTGAAATTTGAAATAAATTTGGACAATCGTCGCATATTTATCACTCTTTTTTCTTCTATCTCTACTATTGCTCTATCTCGTATATTGAGCTAATCCTTTTCACAATAGGTTCCATCTACTAAAAGTTTTCACTTTGGTTTATTTTGATCCTATATATATATATATATATATATATATATATATATATATATATATATATATATATATATATATATATATATATATATAATTAGGGGTGGGACGTAATGGGTACAAATTTCAGATTCATGCGAGTGGTATTTTTTTGTGTTCATTTATACATAAATAACACTAAACAATCAAACATTTTGAAAATTTTGCAAAATTCAGAAGGTGCAGGCCACTAGTTTTTGGCTATTTTACATTCATGAAAACCTTTTCACAGCCTGAAAATGGTCCTAAATTAAAGTACTATATCAGATTTAACCATCTATATCCATTCATAGCTTTTGAGGATGTTGTAGGACCTGCAATGTCGCATCAAACCACTTTTTCACCGAAAAATGATCGATTTTGAGTCCCGTGGAGCCCTAACGGCTATTTTTGGCCTGCACCTACTGAATTTTGCAAAATTTTCAAAATGTGTGATTGTTTAGTGTTATTTATGTATAAATGAACACAAAAAAATACTACTCGCATGAATCTGAAATTTTCACCCATTATGTCCCACCCCTAATATAATATATTTTTAATTAAAAAATATTTTTAAATGAAACTAAAATTAAAATAATGAATAAAGGAACAATATAGATACATAAAAATATGAATAATCAAAAGGGAGTTGATAAGTAGTATAATAGATTCGTCCGAACTTTATAAATATATAGTGGTTTAAAAAAAAAAAAAAAATTTTCTTAACGAAGACGAATAAACCAGGTAAGAAGGATTTTTTTTTATAACAAAATAGGTTAGCAAAAAACTATACCTAATATCCGGAACGTTTTTTCCTTTCTTTTTTTAAGGGAAGTGGTGTTTGATCAACACTGCAGAGAGTCATTAGTTACCATACTATTTTGTTTTTAAATCTCCGAAACAGTTTTTCATAGTAAACGACTGATGATCCCTTCAATAATATTAAGTCTGGCGTAAATTCTTGGAATCTAACTAATACCTGCAATTATAAGAGATTGATTGATTTAGAAGCGGTGTCTTTTTTTCTTTCCTCTCATATAGGTTGAAAATATTCCAAGACTTATATATATATATATATATATATATATATATATATATATATATATATATATATATATATATATATATATATATATATATATATATGTATATATGTATATATATGTATGTATATATATGTATATATATATGTATGTATATATGTATGTATGTATATATATATATGTATATATATATATATATATATATATATATATATATATATATATATATATATATATATATATATATATATATATATATATATATATATATGGTACACGTATTGTATTAGTTTCTGTATATGTAAATCCGTTGAAACTCCAGTGTTTATAAAAAGTGCTCAATAACAAGTAGAGCTGTTCATAAGTATAAATTTTGATTTATACACACATTATTGGTTACATATGTGCATACATGTTTCGGTTGTACTCTTCACAGAGAGTCAACCTCTTCAGACTAAAGAAGTGAGAGAAGTGAGAGAAGTGAGATCTCACTTCTCTCACTTCTTTGGTCTGAAGAGGTTGAGAGTACAACCGAAACATGTATGCAAATATGTAACCAATAATGTGGTATAAATAAAAAAAATACCATATATATATATATATATATATATATATATATATATATATATATATATATATATATATATATATATATATATATATATATATATATATATACTCAAAATAGAACTTCAGCTTTCTAATATACTCAGCATTCGCACGTTTCTAAACAAATTTCCTTTATTAGGAAATTTACATTTAAGTAAAGAAGAAAATATCTAACTGGTGTATGAATGAATCGAAATGCATTATGGTGGAATTAAATTTCGTAATGGAATTAATGTGGGAGAAGATGCCAGGGATACTGACCGACATGTTATTTTGCTTGACAGTGTGTGTGTGTGTGTTTCTGCGTATCTGTGTGTGTATGTGTTTCGAGGAGTTTTGTTTTTAATTGACAATGTCGAACTGGATCGCAGGCCACGAAAGTAAATTCACCTGAAAATTGTGGAAAGACTATTTTCACAAAAAAAATGCTAATTTTCTATCCACGATATATATAAAAAAAATAATATGCGTAGATAGAACTATGTGTAATTGTAAAATGAAAACGGTCATTGAATAAGAAAACAATAAGAACGGATAGTGGATCAATGAGGTGTCCTTTTGCAAAGTAACATTCAAATATATTAGCCTGAGTACGTTGATCGCGTGGACATGCTCAGTATATTAGAAAGCTGAATTTCTTCTATTTTCTATATGAATTTGTCGTTTTAATCTCACTGTCAGTGCAATAAACGGCCCAAGAGTTATAAATATATATGGAGATTCACGTAAGCTTGTGGCTAGAAACTGTATCACACGGTTTTGGTTAGATGCAAACGCCGTTATTGTATTTGCTTCAAGTTCGCAGCTGGTGCCAAGAACGAATGGTTAAAGGTGATACCAGGAATGGCGCAAGTGATGGCCCACGAAGACGAGGTGGAGAAAAGGACACATGCGCCTGGAACTTCTCAGCGCCATAACTATTTTGCAGTACGGACTGTCAATAATGCTAGCTTATTAAGCTTGTGGCGACCGCCGATGACCTAAGGAGTCTCCTCAGTGGACAGCAAGAGCAGGAGGTGAAGATAAAAAAATATATAAAAGGAAAAGGAAGTAAATCCGTAATAAATACAATAATAAACGGTTAGAAATCACAACAAATCAAGGAAAGGCAGAAAAATGATAATCGAAAGCAATTATTTAAAACAATCAATCAAAAAATAGGAGACACGTGTGTGCGTGTGGGGAGGGGGCAATTCTGTAAAGAATATTGTTTATTAAAAACACAGTGGAATAATCAAGACATAAACAAACCGGATGTTGCTTTATTAGGGAAAGAAAAGCAAATGTGTGTGTGTGTGGGGTGTATTTTGTTTGCTGCGTTGCGAGATTGAGAGACGTATGGTAAACTTGTCGAACTTGGAAAAATTACATTTGGCTTTTTAATGGCAGCCGAGGTTAAAGGTCATCGGCCTGCCAAAGACGGGGGAATTGCCGCCATTGACATTAATTGTGTTAGCCATTAGTTCTGTCGAGGTGGGGGTGGGGGTGGGGGGGACAGACGTTCAGTTATTTATACCTTTATTATTACTTCGTTTTCACGTGTTTTGTTTGTTTTGTTTGTTTTGTTTGTTTATTTGTTTGTTTGATTGTGTGCGTGCGCGTGTGCGTTTGCGTGTGCGTGTGTGTGTGTGTGCGTGCGGTGATTGTGTATGTGATCTTTTAACATTTTTAAGGACTGTTTACACTACGTAATTGTACTCATCTATCAGTCCATCTGTGCCTGAACACATATTTATTTACAGGAAGGCGGTTATAAGAAAGGGCAAAGAAAGCAACCAAAACAAATGACTAATACGCATATGCATCGCATGGATGTGTTGCTATGGTAGCATTATCGAAATATATAGGTAATTTTTTTTTTAAATAGCAGACAGCTGCGCGCGCAAAAAAAAATATGTTACCATAAACATTTGTTTAGGGTATATTCTCTGTAGACAAGCGCACCCACATTTCAGGACATAGAATAAGAATATAAGACATATACACATGAAATAACATAACAATGTGTAGTGTTAAAATAAATACAATTTATTTTAATCTAAACTTTCGAGAAATAAAATTCTTCTTGTCAAAGCAGTGTTTTTATTTATTTCGATGGTAATGGACTTTTGGGTCAAAAAATCACGTTATGTCTCTAAGCGCGGCTACGCCAATTTGAATTAGAAAGAGTGTGTAGACATATTTTTAAACCATTGTTTCGGATAGTATGATTATTTTTTTTTCTGAAAAATAACATAACAATGTGTAGTGTTAAAAGAAAAAATAATACTATCGCAAACAATCGTTTAAAAATTATCTCGGAAGTTTTTCAACCATTAAAACTATATAGAAAAATGAAACAAAAAGAAAACACTTTAGTCCCAAGTCCTTCGGTGGGAAATTAGTTTTCTTGTAATATATATATATATATTAGAAATTACCAATATGTAACTGTCCCGTTTAGCAATCTGGAGAGGCCAGGAGGCCGAAATAAATTATAATGCCGACAGTTACAATGTGTACGTGAATTTTTTCTTTTTATTCTCGCTCTGTTTTCTACATTGAGTTCTCTTACTTGGATTTCTTACCAAAATTATTACACACACGCACACTATATATATATATATATATATATATATATATATAATTTTTTTACTATTTCATATATACACATATTATAAAATAATGTATTACGTATATAATTTCGTTTTGGTATTTACTTCAACGGTGCTCAATATATGAGAAGAGCTTTTTTTTAATAGTAAAAACATATACTTATGGCAGGTAAGCTATACAGAAACGTTTGTGTTTCTTCCTGAGTAAAATTATCAGATTCAAGTCATTGAGCCTGATGATTTCCCTTAGGAATAAAATACACACTTTTCGGTGTAGTCTATACGCCGTAAGTATATATATATATATATATATATATATATATATATATATATATATATATATATATATATATATATATGTTATTGTTTATTATCTATGTACCTATACGTTTCGTCCTTTTTAATATGGACTCATCAGCATAGCGATATGACTATTCACTATCATGCGATTCGAAACCCTGGATTACAAGTATTTTGCAACTCAAATCTAACGTCGCTAACCGCTCGGCCAATTTTAAATAGCTGATAAAACATGATAATTTTAACATTTTAAAGCGGCTTGACGTCTGCTTCTATTAGGGAAGGAATGATGCATTATAAAGCAAGTGACGTCATGCTGTGTTAGTACTATCATTACAGTGCTCTACTTTTTTACGAGGTGCGACAAATATAAATATTTGTTATTGTTTATATATATAAATTGTAATATATATATTGTAATATATAAATTGTAATATATATATTGTTTATATATATATTGTTTATATATATATATTTGTTATTGTTTATATATATATATATATATATATATATATATATATATATATATATATATATATATATATATATATATATATATATAAGGATTCAATGAATTAGAACATTACAATTGTTCCAAGAATTAGAACATCAAGTCTAGTATGGCGTACAATCGTTTCCAAAACATTTTCGAAATACTTCATTTTATTTTATTTCATAAATTAAAAAAGCTACTCCAAAAGTCACTTCATCAGCGCCTGTAGCACCACGTCTTACAGAAATTCAAAGAAAAAATAACAAGTTCGTCGTAGAGGAACATCTATTGACAGAAAGAGCCACATAGACAAATATTAGAAAAAAGAATAAGTTACAAATATAAAATAAAAAATAGAGGGATAAAATAATAATAATAATAATAATAATAATAATAATAATAATAATAATAATAATAATAATAATAATAATAATAATAATAAAACATTAAAAAAGTAAAAATAAAAATAAAAATAAAATATAAAAAATATAAAAAAATGTAAAAAAGGAAAAAATAAAAATAAAAGGATAACAAATAAAAAAATAAATAATAAAAAAACTATGAAGAAGAAAAAAAAGAAAAGGAAAAAAAAAGGAAAATATTGTCTGTATTACCATGAATATGGGTTTCATACAACCGAAAATTTGAATAAAAAAAATGATTCAATAAATATTTAATTTATTTGTACAAAACCACACGTCAAGTTGTCTGGTTTCTCAATTTTAAAAGTTTATCTTTTAAACGACGTTTCAATTGTAGCAACACCTATATCATTATTATACACACGCGCGCCAGCGCTCTTCACTACAGAGCGGACATTTAAAATAAAAACAGTTCTTTCAATAACACCAATAGATTGTCGATCTTCGGCTACGCCGTAAGACTTCGACCACGAAGAAGAAAAAAGAAATGAAAAAATATATATATATATCGTCTGTATTACCATGAATATATATATATATATATATATATATATATATATATATATATATATATATATATATATATATATATATATATATATATAAGGAGTAAGGCTACCAACATTTGTAGAATGTTTTTTTCAACATTTATTTATTATTTTGTTGTTTTTTTCAACATTTATTTATTATTTTACCATTTTATGATTTTATATATAACGCGTTTCAAGCGGTGGCCCGCTTTCATCAGATATGAAAATCCATTTGAAGAAATGTCTTTCGATTCGAGCAAATGTTGTTTCATTTGAGGAATTTGTTATTGTTTTTGCGCATGCGTGGGTTTGCGGGTGTGTGGGTATCTTTGATTTTTATTTTTATTTTTTATTTTTTATTTGTCATTTTTCCTGCTTCTCTTGGTCAAGTGCGTGTTACCCATCCATGATCCAGCGGTCATCCCAGCTTTCTAGGGTGCGGGAGATTTTCTTTTGAAATTTAATACTTTTTATTGCTTTTTGTCGTCTCCAAAAATTGAAGTGCTGTCTGCGCGCGTGTGTGTCCGTATGTGTGTGGTCTGATCCTGAGTCTTGTGAATAGATGGGCAATACATACACACACACACACACACAAACACGCACACACACACCCATGCGCGCGCACCCACAGGCGTGTGGTTATAGTGACAGAGAGGGGGATAAAGGTTGAATTATATACACATACATACATATACACATACACACACACATATATATATATATATATATATATATATATATATATATACATATACATACATACATACATACATACATACATACATACATACACACACACACACATACATATACACACATATTTGCAAAAGATAAATTAATGCAAACGGTCCAAATAGATTTGAACTTGGTTTGGCCGATTTCATAGTTCGGTATTTTATGTGTAAATTTAATGTCTATTGTAAATGATTCATTTAACACAAGTTGCTATTTGACTCATAGCTGTGTAGAAGTGCGCAATAAGAAGTTATGTACTAATATTATTTTCCTTGAATAAGAGTTTTCCAGTCTATAGATAACTATAAATAGTTATTTATGTTTGTACTTAACTAGAGGTGGATAAAGTGTGATCAAAGTGTGTGTTGTTAGAGTTATGATCTGTTTAATGTTGGATTAAATTAAAGTATGAAGTTTTTTCTTGTGTTAGTAAGTAAGTGTAGTCTTGGCTTTGGAAAATTGGCATTATTTTGAATTTTCCTCCGCTGCATGAGTGCACATGTTGGGAGACGAATAATTTACGGTTTTCTTTGATTTTAATGTTGCTTTTATGTAAAGATATTAAATGTTTTCGTCGCACCTATATAAGCTTCATTACATGTTGTACATTCTAGCACATAGACAACGTTCCTGGAGGTGCAGTTAAGGTCTTTTTTTATTTTGAATGTTTGTGTTGGGTTTTTAAATGTGTATGAGTTCCCCTCCATTATTATGTCACAGACCCCACATCTTTCCTTGTTGCATTTTGTGACCCCTTGTATTGTGTGTTGGTTGAGTTTAGATGAGGTTAAAATTTGTTTGAGGTTTTTCGGTTGGCGTTTGCTTTTTATTATTTTTGTTGTTTTTAATATGTCGTTTAGTTTGTTGTTATGGTTGAGTAGGGTTAGGTTTCTTGTTATTTCTGTGAATAATTCTGGATTGTTTTTGTTGTGTGTAGAGTTGTATGCCAATATTTGTTCTTTGTTTCGTTTCTTTGGGATTCGTAATTGTTCTAATGGAATGTTTTCTGCTAGTTCTATACCTTTATGTATTATTTGTAGCGGGTATCCTCTTCTTTTTAAAGTTTTCCGTAGTTCCTCCAGTCGGACAATCCGGAGGTCTTTGTCACTGACTATAGTACAGATCCTGCGTGCTAGGGAGTAGGGTATAGATTTTAGGCAGCTTTTGGGGTGATGGCTTCTAAAATGGAGATATTGTTGGGTGTCTGTGGGTTTGTGGTAGATGTCTGTGATTATGTGAGTGTTTTTAATTTTAATCAATACATCTAAGAAGCACCCCGCAACCACACTCACACACATACACACAACAAATACAACATAAACACACATACACCTCAACCATACACTAACCCTTACGAATACGGGCCAACACAATACAAACCTAAATACTTCCACCCACACCGACCAATACAATAAAAAAAAACCTATCATACACCCCACACCACACCAACAAACCACCACAAAATACCCTTACTCAACAACCCCTACCAAAATCACCCAAGTAAACCTTACAACAATTACCCACACCCACCACACCAACAGATGAAACCTTCATACAACAACCTCCCACCCTACCACACACAACAAAACAGACCCTACAACCACCCAACACACCAATGGATACAATCGAAATACTCCAAACACTACCCACATCATCAAACAAAACAACCATATAACAATTCCTACAGACATAAACTTACACAACAATACAGACCCCACAACTACGTCCACCATCAAGAACCTCTACCAAGATACCCCAACCCGAAACAACTAACTCACAATAATAACACATTCAAATATACCAAAATAAACCCTTATAACAACACACACAACGCCAATTATAACAACACGCACGACACCAATTTTGCCAGAAACCAACACAATCCTCTAAAACACACACAATATATAGAAAGCAATCACTCTTCAACAACTCCTCAAATCAACGAAACAAACAACACTCATCCTCATTTTTTAGAAACCCCTCCCCGGACAACAATCCCAGATTAGACAATTTAAAACCCAAAATTATCAATTTATCCACATACACATTTACAAAGGAGGAAATAGAAATACTAAAATTAGGCCTCAAATTCTGCCCAACTCCCAAAAGTAATATCACGGAACTGAGGAAGGACCTTAAAGAATTTGAACGCAAATTTAGACTAATAGAAACACTAAACAATAAAGATAACAAAACAGATCAGTCATTAGTGAGAAACAAATCAACATATTTCCCTAACAAACACAACAATACGAAAGAACTAAACACCTACTTTGAAAACCTATGGAACATCAACCCTCAGAGTAAAACTAAACCTACCAGTAACCTAACATCTAAACAAAACCAAGCACTAGATAACATCCTAAATAATAATAACATAATTATAAAAGAAGCTGACAAAGGCAGTGCGGTAGTCATCATGGACAAACATTACTATAAATCGAAAATTACAGAGGTACTAGAAAACAATGATTACTACAAATCAATTAGCACCAACATTGATAACAACACCATTTCAAAAATCACAAAACTTTGCACAACATACAATAATATACTAACAAAAAAAGAAAAAGATTTCCTAACAAACTTCATGATTAAAATAAACAACTTCTATGGACTACCTAAGATACATAAATCAAATGAGATAAGGAATGCCATCAACACACAGGCATCAGAATATATTAGTGTCCCGAGTCCTAGTGACCTTACATTTAGACCCATAGTAGCAGGACCATCATGCCCAACAAGCAGACTGAGTAACTTAATTGACATATTACTACAACCATTCACCGATCAAGTCAAAAGCTACATAAGAGACGACATACACTTCCTAGGCTCCTTACCACAAATAGTAAATCCCGGGACTAAATTAGTTACATTTGACGTCAGCAGCTTATATAGCAACATTCCCCATGACTTAGGTAAACACGCAATATCACACTGGATGGACAAACACCCACAAATACTACACCACAGATTCACCAAACAATTCATCCTCGACAGCATAGACATAATTCTCAACAACAACTCCTTTGAGTTTAATAACAAAAACTACATCCAGATTCTAGGTACAGCAATGGGAACCAAAATGGCACCAACATATGCCACCCTAACACTAGCCTACCTAGAGAAGATCTTATATGAAAAGATAGAAGACATATATGGACAGAATATTCAAACTGTCTTCATAAAATCTTGGAAAAGATACCTGGATGATTGTTTTATCCTCTGGGAACCCACATGGGGGGACATCAATAAATTACACAACATACTACAGAACCTACACCCCAAGATTAAATTCACCATTGAACACAGTCAAACAGAACTACCCTTCTTAGATGTATTGATTAAAATTAAAAACACTCACATAATCACAGACATCTACCACAAACCCACAGACACCCAACAATATCTCCATTTTAGAAGCCATCACCCCAAAAGCTGCCTAAAATCTATACCCTACTCCCTAGCACGCAGGATCTGTACTATAGTCAGTGACAAAGACCTCCGGATTGTCCGACTGGAGGAACTACGGAAAACTTTAAAAAGAAGAGGATACCCGCTACAAATAATACATAAAGGTATAGAACTAGCAGAAAACATTCCATTAGAACAATTACGAATCCCAAAGAAACGAAACAAAGAACAAATATTGGCATACAACTCTACACACAACAAAAACAATCCAGAATTATTCACAGAAATAACAAGAAACCTAACCCTACTCAACCATAACAACAAACTAAACGACATATTAAAAACAACAAAAATAATAAAAAGCAAACGCCAACCGAAAAACCTCAAACAAATTTTAACCTCATCTAAACTCAACCAACACACAATACAAGGGGTCACAAAATGCAACAAGGAAAGATGTGGGGTCTGTGACATAATAATGGAGGGGAACTCATACACATTTAAAAACCCAACACAAACATTCAAAATAAAAAAAGACCTTAACTGCACCTCCAGGAACGTTGTCTATGTGCTAGAATGTACAACATGTAATGAAGCTTATATAGGTGCGACGAAAACATTTAATAATAGAGTATCTTTACATAAAAGCAACATTAAAATCAAAGAAAACCGTAAATTATTCGTCTCCCAACATGTGCACTCATGCAGCGGAGGAAAATTCAAAATAATGCCAATTTTCCAAAGCCAAGACTACACTTACTTACTAACACAAGAAAAAAACTTCATACTTAAATTTAATCCAACATTAAACAGATCATAACTCTAACAACACACACTTTGATCACACTTTATCCACCTCTAGTTAAGTACAAACATAAATAACTATTTATAGTTATCTATAGACTGGAAAACTCTTATTCAAGGAAGATAATATTAGTACATAACTTCTTATTGCGCACTTCTACACAGCTATGAGTCAAATAGCAACTTGTGTTAAATGAATCATTTACAATAGACATTAAATTTACACATAAAATACCGAACTATGAAATCGGCCAAACCAAGTTCAAATCTATTTGGACCGTTTGCATTAATTTATCTTTTGCAAATATGTGTGTATATGTATGTGTGTGTGTGTATGTATGTATGTATGTATGTATATGTATATATATATATATATATGTGTGTGTGTGTGTGTGTATATGTATGTATGTGTATATAATTCAACCTTTATCCCCCTCTCTGTCACTATAACCACACGCCTGTGGGTGCGCGCGCATGGGTGTGTGTGTGTGCGTGTTTGTGTGTGTGTGTGTGTATGTATCGCCCATCTATTCACAAGACTCAGGATCAGACCACACACATACGGACACACACGCGCGCAGACAGCACTTCAATTTTTGGAGACGACAAAAAGCAATAAAAAGTATCAAATTTCAAAAGAAAATCTCCCGCACCCTAGAAAGCTGGGATGACCGCTGGATCATGGATGGGTAACACGCACTTGACCAAGAGAAGCAGGAAAAATGACAAATAAAAAATAAAAAATAAAAATAAAAATCAAAGATACCCACACACCCGCAAACCCACGCATGCGCAAAAACAATAACAAATTCCTCAAATGAAACAACATTTGCTCGAATCGAAAGACATTTCTTCAAATGGATTTTCATATCTGATGAAAGCGGGCCACCGCTTGAAACGCGTTATATATAAAATCATAAAATGGTAAAATAATAAATAAATGTTGAAAAAAACAACAAAATAATAAATAAATGTTGAAAAAAACATTCTACAAATGTTGGTAGCCTTACTCCTTTACATATATACTTTTCTCTCGTTGGAACTGCACTAATACTGCACTACCCTCTTTTCTATATATATATATATATATATATATATATATATATATATATATATATATATATATATATATATTTATATATATATTTAGATATATATTTATATATATATATTTATATATATATATATATATTTTG
This sequence comes from Sepiola atlantica, assembly GCA_963556195.1. NCBI lineage: Eukaryota > Metazoa > Mollusca > Cephalopoda > Sepiida > Sepiolidae > Sepiola > Sepiola atlantica. The sequence continues at coordinate 42,096,283 of OY744550.1, forward strand.
GTACAGAAAAATTAGTACAACATTCGTACCGTCGGTTTCAAGCACGAAAAGTCTTAGCCATCCGGCTCTCTTCAGCTTCTGTTGTCATCTGTTTTGGAAATGTGAAGTCACATGACACTCTCGTTGGGACGCGTTATTTGCTCAGTGTGTTGTGTATGTTTGTTTGAATTTAAATTTAGTGTAATGAAACTGTTGAGATTTAAACCCGAAAGAGATTTGGAGAGATATAAGAATATAAAATTAAAGAGAATAAAAATAAAAATAAAAATAAAATTAAAAATAAAATTTGAAAATAAAACATAAAAATAAAAAATAAAAAATAAAAGATAAAAAATAAAAAAATAAAAAAATAAAAAAAATAAATAAATAAAAAATAAAAAGTAAAAAGTTTCTATGTAATTCCCGTGAGCCAATTTTATGAATTTGTATCATTGGCCGTTACTGTTTTTGGGTTTGAAGATGTGCGTTCTAAAAGAAGGGAGAAAAGGGAAAGAGAAAAAAAGAGGTTAATGGGAAAACCATTAATTAATATCGTGTTAAAATTCACCCCGAAGTAATTTTAATAAAGAAATTGCTGGATCTAAGGGAGGTAACTTTGTTGGAAATATAAAGGTTTGAGGTCGTTTAAATATATCTATATATATATACAGGGTCTGTCTAAAAAGTATCCGACATTAGGCCAGAACAATATTTCAAATACCTGAAGGGGTTGGGACCCTAATCCCCTTCAAAGTAGGCCCCTTGTGCTTGCACATACTAAGCCCACCGATCCATCCACTTCCGGAAACATTTCTGCAAGTCTGCTTTTAGAATGGTGTTCATCTCCGCCGTCGCGTTCCGCATTATCTCTTCTCTAGTCTCAACACGAGAACGTTTTAGTGGCGTCTTCAATTTTCGAAACAACCAGAAGTCGCAAGGAGCCTTATCTGGAGAGTAGGGAAGTGGGCGAACGACTGGAATTCCATGTTTGGCCAAGAAATGTTGGATCAATTGGAGTGAATGTGCGGTGGCGTTGTCGTGATGCAGTTGCCAGTTTTCGTCGTCCACATCTCTCGTCTTTTGCGCATAACTGCGTCACAGAGACGCCGGGAGACATTTTGATAGTACTCCTTTGTCACTGTTTGTCCTTCCGGTGCGTATTCGTGATGTACAATTCCACGGATATCAAAGAAGACAGTCAGCATCACCTTGATTTTGTGTCGCACCTCTTGCACTTTTTTTGGCATTGGAGACTCGGGATGCTTTCATTGCGACGACTGTCTTTTTGTTTCTGGGTCGTACCCGTACACCATGACTCATCTCCAGTTATCACGGTGTTCAGAAACCCAGGATCAGTGTTGCCGGTTTCCCGAAAGTCTTGTGCAACTTAAAAACGGAGGCGATTTTGTTCCTGCGACAAGAACGCTTGTCACTCTCCGCTGATGTGCGGCTATTTTTGGATAGGATGAACCACTCCTTAATTTGTGTTACACCCATTGCATGATCTCCAAAGACCTGCTGAATCTTACGAATTGTTTTGCTTTGAGAATCACCAAGCTTTTGACAAAATTTGATGCAGTACCTTTGCTCAACATGTTCAGTCATCTTGAGAGAATCGGTAATCCGACGAACACGTTGTTTAGCACCTCGCTCAGCGACCGACAGGCAGCGACTAACGCACAGGAAGGCGGTGATAAAATTCACACATTTGCACGAAGGTGCCTTCTTTCACTGTGTAGAGTGGTGACGCCCTATTGTCTCTATTTCGCACGGAAAAAATTAAAGGTCGGATACTTTTTAGACATACCTCGTATATATATATATATATATATATATCAGTTCCAAGAATTCAAGCACAGCGATTATTTGACGTACGATCGTTTCCAAGACAATTTTGAAAATTTATAAGTTATATATATATATATATATATATATATATATATATATATATGTGTGTGTGTGTGTGTGTGTGTGTGTGTTTTGTGTTTATGTGCATAACATGATAGTTAACGTCTTAAAATTGGAACCGAGCCAAATCAAAACAGCAGATCTTGCACGCACACAAACACCTCAATATACTTTCAGATAGAACAATAATACAGTGACTGAACGTAGCACATTAAGTGTTAAGCCTTATTTAATTAATTATTATAGTGCTGTATAATTATTCCCTTTTCTGTGTAACTATGGAAAAAAACGAGCGAAAGTCGAATACCAAAATCTTTTTCTCAAAGGCTCCCTAAAAAACAGCGCCATACCAAATTTCCACGTACTATGCAAAAAAAGGAAAGATATATTTGCACGTGCTTCTGTCAATCAGTCCAAGCACATTTTTGTCGTGTTTGAACTCCCAGCAGTACAGGGGGATATTAAGCCTCTTCTAGATGATAAAAATATGTTTTATTATTATAATTTACAGAAAATACATCATGTATATATATATATATATATATATATATATATATATATATATATATATATATATATATATATATATATATATATATATATATATATAAGTATTATAAGGCTATCACAATGCAAGCTATGGAAATATGTCGACGTTCAGAAGAAAGACAAAAACAAGTGATTTAAAAAAAATTTTTTTTAATTTTATTTTTATAGAAAATTTTACTTGATTACGCAAGACACAGTGGTGTTCCATAATATATTTCGAGGAAATACCCTTTTATCAAATGGTAGATGTTTCAAATCTCCAAAACACGTGCGGAATGGTAACATGCTTATAACGCAGTGAATGTTACTGTCCGCAGTAAATGGAATAAAACTATAACTAAATGTTTTATTTTCAAAATTTCATCTTTGATTTAACTGATGAAGTGTTATATTTGTTTGAATTAAATTAACTATTCAAATATTTTTTTTTTCTAGAGTGGGGATTTAGCTAAGAGCAGTATTCAATTTTTTTCTTTCTTTTTTAATATTATCTATTTAATATATATTTTTTTAATATGGGGGTGTATACTATTATTATTGCATTTTATTCTAACAGTATTCATTTATTTGTTTTTTCTAATATTAAAAAAAAACTCATTTTTATAATTAACGAGTTTTTTGATTGATACTATGTCCAGATTGTTTGTAGTTCGCGGCATATGTAACAAACAAAATAAATTCTTTTAAATGACGAAGTAGTTCTTGTATTTATTTGTAAATGTTATTATTATCTACTTACTCTTAAATTATTTAATGTGTTTAGTAAATTGTTATTATTAAAATTTATAATTTTATTATTAACGATTTTTTAAAATTTGAAAAAACAATTTTTTTTCCAGAAAAGGGAAGCCATCTCATAAAATTCTTGTATTTATCTACCTTATAATAATGTGCATATACGAGTATGTATTAATATATATATATATATATATATATATATATATATATATATATATATATATATATATATATATATATATATATATATATATATATATATATATATGATTATTTTTATTTACACAGACATGTACAAAATCTGCGACACTGGCATGTCGATATTATCGATCAACAGTTATTATAAACTGAGATCTCATCAGGCAGAGTTAGAATCCGATCTTAACCTTAGATCATATTTGCAAAGTCATTCACCGGAGCTTTTAGTTTTAAAGTTATCTCTCGCGGGCACCACACTAAGCCTCCACCCCTCCTCAAAAATATGATAACATCTATATTTAAAAAAAATTTAAAAGTCTATTTCCGGACAACGCTGAGTTCCCCTTCTCCATCAAGCATATACCACATTGAAAATCTACTACTGTATTATTACACACAACTGCTCTATCTAGGATATTGAGCACTGACTACCGAGAGACGCCGAGTACCTTTTCTGGTATAAAATAGTATTAAAAAATACAGTGAAAATATTTATCCCAGGCAATGCAGCATTTAAAAACAACTGCTCTATGTAGTATTGCTTTATTTGATGACTTCCCGGCAACAGCGAGTAAACACATTTGCTGAATTAACTTATACCACTTATCAAATATAATACTATTAAAAACAAAATAGAGGAGGTCAAAAAGTGTGTGCAACATCTTTATATTAAAACTTCTACCTATCTTAATCCGTTTCTCTAACCTTCTCTCTTCCCGGTTTTTCCACATCCCTCCCCCACCTCTTCCACCTCTGCCCAGCCTATTCCTATCTTTTGATTTAATCTATTAATAATGGAGATTATGCATCTGTCTCTCTGTCTGTCTGAATCCGAAACTCCATCAGAGTAATATTACTATTTACTTAGTCTGCCGGCTTCTATTTATAGTACTACAAAAACCGCCGTAAACATATAAATAAAGTAGAAAGAAATTTCAAGAAGAGACTGCGATTAGAACAGAAAACGTGTCAAGAATCTTACTTTTTTTTTTTTTTTAACATAGTTCACCCCAAACAAGGCAGGCCGCCACTGTAGACGTAAGGGGCTACTGAGAAAAAGAAAAGGGGAGAAGGTATGGGGTGGTCAACCTAGATTGGGATCAGCGCAGCGAGGTGACTGTTTACATTAGTTTTAAATTTCTGCATGTCTGTACTGTTGGGGAAACAGGGGGCAGGGAGGGAGTTCCAGAGGCCAGCAGTACGAGGAAAGAAGCTATTTGAGTAGAAGGCTCTCCGGCATCTGGGGACCTCCACAGTGAATGAATGGGATTTAGTTGGTTGTCGAGTTAGTCTAGTGAATTTACGTCGAGGGGGCACCAGAGCAGCACACTCATCGGAGCATAATCCATTGAAGTATTTGTAAAACAAGCACAAGGATGCTACATTGCGGCGATGGGACAGAGGCTGGAGCTTGGCTGACAGTGAGGGACCTATTAGGTTGGCGATTCTTTTTTGGACCTTGTCAAGGAGGGAGAGACTAGTAGATGATGCACCAGCCCAGATGTGACAACAACACTCCATGCATGGGCGGATGGTGGCTTTGTAGAGATACATGATAATGTCAGGTGTGAGGAGTTTACTAGCACGGTAAAGGGAGCCAACCTTCTTTGCGGCAGCCTTGGCAATGTCTTCAATGTATTTGTTCCAATTCATGTTACCTTAAAATTACAATTTGCAATTTAAAAGATGTGGCACAAGGCCAAAAAGGGGGGGGGAGGGGGTCGAGGGTCGTCCACTTGGTCTATTCCCTATGCTAGTATCTGTCACCACAATACCGCATTCACTCCATGGGCGTAATCTATTTAAAATTCCCCAAATGATTATTTAAAATGCGTTTTAAACGTAAGAGTCTTTTGGTTATATACAAATAGTCTCTGAAAAATATTGGTATTTACAAATTTTTTTTTTTTTTGTGTGTGATTTTTTTTTTTTGTGCTTGATTTTTTTTTTCTGATAACATGTAGATTTACAATATAATACAATGAATGATAGGGAGGGGGGCCTAAAAACACCCAAAATAAAGAAAAATAACAATAATTAAAAATAAAAGAACTAAATAAAATGCTAAAAATTGGAGTGGGTTAGTAAAGAACCTCCTTACCTGTCTAATTGTGAACTGCTCTCTGTTTTCCAGTGTAAACTGAAAACAAGAAAGACAGTTCCTAAGTGGGATTGGGGATTTACCTAATGGATAAAAGAAAAGTGGGGGGGGGGGATTTGAGGACAGTTGGTATCTTTCAGGATAAGTACCAATTGGGTCGGACCAGGGATAAAAATAAATCTTGGGAACGGGCATCCTGAAAGATTACTAATACCAAAAAATAAATATAGGGGCAGGACTCATTTATACCTCTAGCAAAGGGACTTCAAGCTTCTTGTCTTTTTAAAAACGTTTTTGACTTAAAGACGGTGTGCGCCATGCCTAGACAGGGAACACGAACTCAAATCGACCAAATACACATAAACTATCGGTGTGTATTCACCTTCTTCTAAACTGCGAGGCATGCAATCTCCTCTTATCAGATTTAATTTTGATTTTAAGCTGATGTTTAAAATGCAAAATCAAATCGTGATCAGAAGGCGATGCACCCCCGTGACCTATCTCTAAGCGTGAAACCCACACTACTAGTCTAGCTACGGCTAGGATCGTGAGAAACATCATTCGTTTCTCCCTGGTCAACAAAGGAACCACATTGTAGATTACAGATGCTACATCCAGGCGAACAAGCTGATCGGGTACGATGCGAGCCGTCACCTCGTTGAAATATTTCCAAAACTCACAAAGCTTGCTGCAAGTGAAGAAGGCGTGCTCAGCCGATTCTTCTTCGTCGTCCTCGCAGCGAACACAATATGGACTAAGCACTACTTTGGCTTTGTGAAGCCTGCCATTGAGGGATAGAGCATTCCTAACTAATCGCAGGTCAGAGAGAACTCAGAATTATTGAGATACCCCCGGCCTGGCGCCCAACACCACTGAGAGCGGATCTCCTCCTCCGACCATCCCAGCCGCTCACCCAGCGGATCAGAAGCGGCCCCCTTCACTAACTCCCTATAAAGTGTCTTTTTAGGTCACTGAACCCCGGCAGCAATCTGAGCTCGGCATTCGGCGAAGAAATGCGTTTGTCCTCTTGGTCTACGTCGGCCTTCGACCAAGTGGTCGGGGATGAGGTTGGGAAAAGCCTTCTCAACCGCAGGGCCCCACGCAGTTACTTCCATCAGAGTACAACTCAGGAATGACAATCTCTCGGTATGTCAATGACTTGCCAAGTCAGGTATTCCCAAGCCTCCCTCACACAGACGTTGAGTGCAGACCTGCCTTCGGACAAGCGGCTTTCTGTCTTGCCACAAAAGTGAAAAGAGCAGACGCGTAAAAGCCAAGCGGTCGTCAGGCAGGGGTAGTACAGCCAAGCGGTAGAGGATGAGCGGAAAGATGTAAGTGGCGCATGCCTCAGCTCTACCCCTAAGGGAAAGCCCCCTTCGAAGCCAAATCCTAACAGATGCTTCGACCTTAGACTGTACTTCCGACCAGTTCTTATCAAGCTGGAGACCCGGACTGAACCACACACTGAGGATCCAAACCGGGCAATTTGTCCAGTTGAAACGGCCTAGCAACGCAGGCGCGTTGCTCCAGGCAGCCAACTTCAGGCCATTGGATTTGCTGAAATTGACTACGGCCCCTGTCACATCTTCGTACTGTTTGAGTGCCTTAACCACAGTGCATATGTCTCGTAAAGTCGACACACACACAATGACATCATCGGCAAACACGGAAACCTTGGCTCACGCACCATCAGGCAGAGCAATTCCGAGAAGGGCTGGTCTCGTCGCCCCGTCCCTGAGTTTGCGGAGAAAAGGCTCCAATGCAAGGATGTAGAGCAAAGGCGACAACGGACAACCCTGACACACCGACTGCGAGACAACAAACGACTCTGATCGCATCCCGTTTACTTGCACCACTGCCGTCGGGCCGCGATACAAAATGGAGATCCATTTGCAGAAGTCCGGTGTAAAACCGGTGGCTTCTAGAACAGACCCCAGAAAACGATGATCAACCCTATCAAACGCTTTGGACTGATCTAAATTGATCAGCGCGGCTTCAGTGTCGTCTTCTAATCCCTCTATGATCGTGCAAATTGTTTTGAATCGATCTCCCCTTCACAGCGTAGGTCTGCTCAGGTTAGATCAAATCAGCGGTAACAATCTGCAAACGATTCACAAGAACTTTAGCCAAAATCTTTAAGTCTGTGTTAAGCAGACTTATGGGCCTGTAATCATCTAGCCCCCCCCCCCACCATGCCCATCCTTCTACTTCAGTAATGTAATCACGCCCCTGGTGATTTGACCAGGGATGGAATCCTGTTCAAACCAGTGAGAGGGACGAACATGTGCGACATCCTCAAATAGAATTCATAAGGAAGACCATCGATTCCCGGTGATTTGTTGTAGCCAGTCTGCGCTTCAGCGTGGCAAGGACCTCACGCTCTGTAACCGGACCATCACAGCTAGCCACTCGAGCCGCTTCCAGGCGGGGCGAGCCGGCCTAATAGCTGTCAAACTCCTCGACCCGAAGTCTGGACAGCTGCGTAAAACGTTCGGAAAAATGCGACCGAAACCCCTCACAAATCTCAAGTGTCGATACCAGGGATCGGCCTTCCAGATTTTTGATTTCCCGAATGTATTTCTCTGATCTACGACGGACTACAGCGCTACGTTCTCGAACGTCATAATTCACGGCTTCGTTGGACACTTTATCTAACCTAGCCCTAATTATTTGACCTTCATACCGCTCATTAGTCGCGCGTTTCAGGTCCCCTTTAACTAGTTCTACGGTAAGGGAGTCCCCCCCCCCCCCAGCCACCGCCCGGGCCAACTTATCTTCTAACGACTTTTCTGTGCTGGTCTTATCTAATGCAGGGCGCTGGCCATATTGGACACAAAAGTCTCTAACCTTAGACTTAGTGTTAACCTACCACCTACTCCCTGTAACCGACCCCACTAAGCCCCGCTGTAGAACATTTTCGAGCTTTTCCTGGAAGTCATGCACCTCCAGTAAAGAGGTATTTAACTTCCAGTACCAGGCTAGGCCTATTTGCTAACTTCAGACGGGCCATGACTAATTTGTGGTCCGAATGACCTAACCATTTGAACGTGGGACAAGATAAAAAATCTACATCGCCTCTTCTAACTAGCATCCTATCCAAGTAGGTACTTGCAAAGGATGTGCCACTAGAGTTCCACGTCCACATCTCCCGCCCCGGATGATCGAGAAGAAATTTGTTGACAAGATCACACGAGGCCATCAGGTCAGACAGACTGCTCTCACACCGCACCAACCCACTAGTCCCGCCCACCCTGTCTATTTTTGGATCAAGGATGGCATTCCAATCACCCATTAGTACTAACCGCTCCGAACCAACAAGGAACACCTTCAACCGCCGAAAAAATGAAACCCTCTCCCGAATGATGTTGGGCGCATAAACCGCGACGACTCGGAATGTACTATTGCTAACGGCAACATCGGCCACGACCAACCTGCCTTCTGCATCTGCGTGTACAACGTTTACATTTGCGGAAAGGTTACGACGCACTAGCAAGTACTACAAGAATTGTTGTATGCTGAGAAGACATCATAGTGTCCAGTCAGCACACTGCAATCCCTGTACGAAACGTAGTGAGTCTCCTGTAGCGCAGCCACATCTACGTTACGGGCCATAAGATCCCTCAGAACGCGAGCAGTATGGCTTTGGGATATCATGCCCCTGGTATTCAGGCTAGCTAGAAACAAGTTTGTGTCCATTATTCTATTCAGTGTCGATCAACGGCTTGAGGTATGCCGGTAAGCAGTTCGGACGTAATTCGTCCGTCTTGTGCAATACCTCTGACATCCAAAGGAAAGGTTAATTTTAGGGCCCTATAAAATGAAGGGTGGACGTAAATAGGGACCCGCCCAGTGCACATAGTTCTCAGCTCCTTGAGGGAATCGTGCTTCTCCTTCACCAACCTCAGACCCGGGATTGCCCCCTCCGCTGCTTCAATCATATGCCAAAGCGCCTTTGTCCGGCCCACTCTGGTATCACGGACAAAGGTAGTTACGAAGGGGACGTCGGGAAAGTTTTGTGGCTTGTCTATATCAAGACCCCGGGCCCGAGTAAGAAGCTCCAGCGGTCGGATGGTTTTTACTAGACGTGCCGATAAGTTCACTGCTGATGTGTGAGGCTCCACGTCACAAATCCGGTCACCAGGAAGAAAAGGGAGTCTTCGAGTTCTCTCGGTTCTCAACAACGGAGAAGGAGAGGGGGAAGCAGATCTGGCGTCGACGAAGACTTCCTGCTCTGGCTCTTCTTTGTTGACTGGGGGGGGGTGTTCTGTTCAGTTGAAGGAGGTGGGGATTGGGGCGTTGGGGACTGAACAGCAGAGATAGTCATCTCTGTTTCTACAGGGGTAGGGGTTTGGGTCCCAGTCTTTTTCACTTTTCTCAGTTTTCTGGGTTGTTTTTCGACTTCTTTGCCAGAGCAGTCGGTCACCATCAAAGTTATGTTCGCCTCCCCTTCGGAGTCAGACGAAGTAGTGGTGACCGGAATCTTCCGTTTTAGGTTTTCTCCCGCTTCGGAAGAAGTAGACGGCACGGCTGGGGCAGGCTGAAGCTTCTGGGTGGGTAGCTTGGTACCTGACGATTTAGTGGGAGGCTGCACTCTTTGGTCATCCGGGGGACGCATCGATTTATTGGAGAGAACGGAACTGGTTTTTGTAGTGTTTTTGCGGACTACAGTGTTCCACCCCTCCTCTGTCGGTGCAGCTACTGGAGTCTGCGTTGAAGGAGCTGCTGGTTCCACTTTGGTTATCCCGGCCTGAGCAGCCGGCGGCTTATTGGGGGCTCTGGTTGGGCAGTCTTTAGCCATATGCCCCGACTGCTCACAGTGCCAACAGATGGGTCGTCTACCTTCGACAATGATGGACATTGTCCAAGATTCGTACCTGAGCCGCGGTGGAATGGCTTTGAAGCCGGCCCGGTCCAGGCACATTTCGATCTTGTAGTCCCCTACCATTAGGTTATGGGGGCCTCGGATCGGGATGATGGCTTCGACGTCCCCATACTGGCTCATGACAGCACCCAAATGTTTGGAGCTGATATAGCAGGGGACGCCGAGAACGGAGACTGTAGTTCTCCTGCGGCTCAGGTACTCCGGTTTTATTTTGATGCCGGCGTGTACAAAGTCTGATTTCGCCAGTTTTGTGGTGATCTCCGCTGTTGGGAGCAGCAAATCCCATGAAGCAAACCTCTTTTGGCAGATGTATGTTGCGGGGATCTTCAAATCCCCAAGGAGTTTTGCCATTTTGTCTTTGGTGACCCTTGTCAGTCCTTTGTCTTTTTGCGTCAGACGTGACGAACGTTAGTATGTGCTTTTTTAACTCTTACACAGAACCTGGGGTGGGTCGGAGTATATTTCCGTCCGTCAGGTCTTTGTACGTGGAGTCAAATAAGTCCCTGTACTCTTTTGGTGACAATTGTGACTGGGGCCCCCAGGCTGCTCCCATCTGTGCTGGAGACGTGAAACGGGAGTTGCTGGTTGAGGCATTCGCTGACCGGCCTGGATAGATTTGTCTAACGACGCTGCCGGTGTCTTCTGAGTAAGAGGGAGGGACGGCCAGTCGGATTGAGACAACACCGGCGGTGAATTTGGTTTCGTCACTCTCCTCTGGGTGCTGGCGACACCAACTGCTCCTTTTCTCCTCTTCAACGTAGTAGTACACCCCTTTTTGACTCTGGGCCGAGAAGGTCTGCTGCCAAGCGTCGGGAAGGATTCGTCGCTGCTGCTGTACAGATGATTGCCACTGCCGGCGAGACTGTCGTTGCTTCTGCTACAGCTGAGTCGCAGGTCTTGTAAAAGTTCACGTTTAACAGCCTCCCTGTCATAGAAGAAACTGGCCGCCGGTGGCATCTGGTCCAGGTGGGTGACCTGCTCTTCTTGCAGGTCCAACGACCTAGCATTCCTTATCCCTTGGGGGGGGGGGTAGAGTGCGTTCCTCCCTCCCGAAGGGGAGCTGACAGTTGAAGCCCGTCTTCTGGGGTACATTACGGCTGGAACGGTGGCGATGGCATCCCACCCTCCTGGACCACCCCTAGGAGCTGAGCTAACCTTGCTGCGGGGGACTGCAGCAGAACTAGTCGGAGTGCCACCTAAGGCAGCACCCCCGTGCAGGGACCTTTTGCTCACTCCAGCCTTCAGGGTCTTAACAGGCGCCCGAGTGCTGGAGCCCAGGTTGAGCGAAGCAGAAGAACCTGGACTTTGGCATATTTGGCCCAGACCAGCCTCCATACAAGTATAGAGATTGATCTATTAGGCTATTTCAACAGAACTCGGTCTGCTCCTCTCTTCTCGTTCTAGAAAACCAATTCAGGCCTGCCGATTCGAAATCTACTAAACGTCTGTTAGATGTGACTCTAACTGTTAAGTAAAAGTCTGCCAGCTGCTTAAGCCGTAAAGGAGAACAGAACCTTCCTGCAAAAAATAGAAAACCTTTAAAGTTAATTAATAACCAAGGGAGGCGTCAAGAAAGATGGCCCCAAAAGGGGGCCGAAGAGACAAAGCTCTACCAACGGGGAGCTGCCTCCCCAACGGGGGAGGAATTAGAGTGGAGCATAGACAGTAAAAAAGTAGAACAAAATAAGAACAAAATGCCAAAATAGAGGCCGAGTAAAAGTAAGAAAATCTTACTTAAACTCATACATTTTCAACTTCCTTATATACTGTTACAAAAAGTCGCTCATACACTAGACGGGTTTTGCCATTTACATAATTCATTCCTTTTAAACTTAAATTACATTCATATTTACAAATATACACTTATAACTGCTATTATCAAATTTACATATGTATTTACAATATTTTCCGATAAGGTGATATTAATAAAAATTATTCATACAATTAATTAAACACATTAAGAAACCAGCGTGTTTCTTAAACCATACTTTAGATGGCAAGTACTGTTAACATTGCAAAGTCACCCTTTCGGAAGTGACGTCATTTTGAGAGGATTTATTTCCACATTATAATTCTTTATTTTCATTACAAGGTGTTTTGTTGTAAATTAAAGTTAAGCAAGGCATATCCCAGCCATTAGTAAATGGCTGACCATTTTGGAAAAATAAATTGCTGACTCATCCTTCCGGTCCTTCCGGAAGTGACGTCATTGTGAGAGGATTTTTTTCACATTATCATTCTTTATTTTCATTACATTGTTAAGACAAGGTGTTTTGTTGTAAATTGAAATTAAGCAACAAATATCTCGGCCATTACTAAATGAGTAACCATTTTGGAAGAATAACAAAGCTGGTTCTTTGATATGACGTAGGCGCCTTCAATAGCATATTTAAACGAGTTCTTTGATACGACCGAGGCGCCTCCTAATATTTTTTTTCTTTTTTTAACTATGTATGGGGGAGTGTAACATTTTTTTTAGGGAGGAGTCAATTTTTTTTTTTTTTAACTAAAAATATTCTCATGTATAGGGTAAAAAAATTGGGGGGGGGGGTAAAATTGATTTTTTTCTCTTTTTTTAACTGAAAATATTACTATGTATGGGGGAGGCTAAAAAAAATTGGGGGGTTCAAAATATTTTTTCTTTTTAATTTTCTTTTTAATTAAAAATATTTATATGTATGGGGGAGGATAAAAAAAAATTGGGGGGGTGGTCAAAAAATTTTTTTTCTTTTCTTAACTAAAAATATTTCTATGTATAGGGGAAGGTAAACAAATTGAGGTGGGGTCGAAATTTTTTTTTCTTTATTTTTACTAAAAATATTCTTGGTCGGAAACAGAAAATCAATGTCTAACCACCCAAGAAATATGACTGGTACTCCATCGGTTTACGGGTGAGCGTTCATTTCTGATGCGGCAGCCTAGCAAAAATATGCTAGTAATAATAATGTAAGTCATTCACCCGAACATTCAGTTTTAAAGTTATTACAACCTCTGTTTATATTAACCATATATTTGGTGGATAATGCTAATATACTACCTATCCATATAAAAACTTTTTTATTTAACCTATATTTAGTTTTTACTTGTATTTTATTTACACAAGGCGAGATGTGGGTTTTGAATAAAAGTGTTTCTGTGGAACGAACTGGATTCGAACCCAGCACACTATGCCACCGTATACCCAGTCTACGGTTTCATCATGATCATCATGATCATGATCATGATCATCATCGTCGTCGTCGTCACTCACTAGGAGTTCTCACACAGGTCATCGTCAGTGATTGCTCACCGACAACAACCGGTGGTATTCCCTAGAGTCTGAGTGACAGCAAGCCTCCCCAGATTTCCAGTACTCTCCAGCTCTTTTCGATAACCACCGCAAATAACCCTGCAGCATCGCAACAACCGCTTATCATTGATTTCTCGCTGGTATGGACCATTGGTCTTCTCTGGGATTCAGGTGCCAATAAGTCTCCTCAAGGTCCCAGCATTTTCCGCACTATTCCAGTGGAGGTCTGCTTTGTGCTGCCACTCCTCGGTCTTCTCATCCTCCTTGACCCTTTACAAATATTTTGTGTGGCACCATTTTTTGGAGGTGGGGTTGGGGAGAAAGCTTATGAAGTGCTGTTTCTTGCAGTTTCTGTTTATTGGTTCGTGTTGTGATGTTCTTCATGTGGTTTTGTTTTCTTCCTGCTGTAAATTCCACGTGGGTTGATTTTTGCTTTCGAGGATTTTCCTTACGATTGCAGCTGTTTTGATCATTGCCGTCCTTTGTATGGTCTCAATGATCCCTTTGATTCCAATTTCTTTACTCTGTGTCTGCTGGAACGGCAAAGTCTACGATTTTGCAAGATTTTTCCTTCTTGTTGATTATTATAACATCCGGTCTCCTTGCTTGTATGAGTTTATCTGTTTGTATATCAATATCCCAGATTATTTTGTGTTTTTCGTTTTCCAGTACTGTTTCTGGTTTATGTTAGTACTTTTGTCTGCGTATTCGAAATTCAATCGTTTGCACAGTTCCCTGTGTACTGTTTTCCCCACACAGCCATGTCTGTCCTTGTATTCTTTTGGGGCCAGTTTGCTGCATCCAGTTATTATATGATTTACTGTTTCGTCTCATTGTCCACACAGTCCGCATACACTGTTTTCCTGGGTTTCATCTAATTTAGCCTTAATGTGGTTTGTCCTAATCACATTGTTCTGTGTAGCCATCAGTAAAGATTCCGTTTCTCTGTTCACGTGTTCTTTTTCTTAGCCATGCCAAGGAGTTTTCGTTTGTTTCTTCTCTGGTCAGTCTTATAAAACGTCCATGTAGTTGTTATTCTTCCCACTTTTCTTTTCTTGTCGTTTTCTTTCTGGTTTCAGTGCTTCCCGAATTGCTCGTTGGAACGGTGTCTCTTTCTGTGGTGATTAGCCTTTCCGTGTTCTGAGTTATGTATTTCTCCAGCTCTTTTTTTGAGTCTTCCACACAATGTTCTATACATACCAGTCCTCTTCCCCCTTCGTTTCTTTTTATGTAGAGTCTGTCCGTATTGTCTTTGTATGTAGTGCATTGTGCATGGTTATTGATTTTCTAGTCCTCTCGCCAAGGTGCCTGAGTTCTTCTTTAGTCCAGCCTATGAATGGTCCAGAATATCTTATTAGTGATACTGCCCAGGTGTTTATTCCTTTTACTAGATTTCTGCTATATAATTTCGTTTGTAGAAGTTTTCTTGTTCTTCGTAGTAAATATTCTTTTTCAATCTTCTCTTTCATTTCTGTAGATTTGATGATGTCTGCTTCCAGAACTCCTAAATATTTGTAGCTTTCCTGTTTGCCTAGCGCCCTCATTTCCTCTTGGTTGGGGAGTTCCATGCCCTCTGTTGTCTCCAGTTTTCCTCTTTTTATTTCTAGTTGTGCAAACTTTTCCATTTCGAATTCCATTTGGATGTCCTGACTGAAGATTCTGGTCGTATTTATAAGCTTTTCGAGTTCCTTTTTGCTTTTTGCAAATAGTTTTGCTCTTAGTTTAGTATCTGTAAACTTGTATGCAGCATCACATTTTCTGAGTATGTAGTTAAGTGGCATCATGGCTATTATAAACAGTAATGGTGATAGCGAGTCTCCTTGGAAAATGCCTCTCTGTATTTTTATCTCAGTTAAGTATTGTCATCCAAATGTCAGTTCTAGTCTCCATGTTTCCATTGCTTTCTTGATAAGATTAATAATCCTGTCGAGTATCTTGTATACTTTTAAACATTCAATTATCCATGCTTGACGGATTCTGTCGTGAGCTTTATTGTAGTCAATCCATTCCATGGATATGTTCTTTTTTCTGCTTCTTTCAGAATCTTTTGATCTATGTATAGCAGATCATGCGTCCCTTTTTTTCTCTTTCTGGCATCTTTTTTGTTCTTCGGGGAGTAGTCCACGATTGTTCAGGGATTGGTAGACTTTTTCTCTCAGTTGTGCCGTCAGGATTTTCCACATTGTTGGTAAACAGGTTACTGGTCTGTAGTTGCTTGGGATCGTTCCTTTTTTGGCATCTTTTTGTATTAGCGTTGCCATTATTATTATTATTATTATTATTATTATTATTATTATTATTATTTGTACTCACTAGGAGGTATCACACAGGTCATCGTCAGTGATTGCTCATCGACAACAACCGGTGGTGTTTCCTGGAGTCTTGAGTGACTGTTTTCGATAACCACCACAAATAACCTTGCGGTATCGCAACAGCTGCTTACCATTGATTTCTCGCTGGTAAGGACCATTGGTCTTCTCTGGGATTCGGGTGGCAATAAGCCCACCCAAGGTCCCAGCACTCTTCCAGTGGAGGTCTGGTTAGTGCTGTCCCTCCTCTGTCTTCTCATCCTTCTTGACCCTTTACAAATATCTTGTGTGATGTCAGCCTAGGTTGGCACCATTTTTTTTGAGGAGGGGGGGCAGCTTATGATGTTTCTTGCAGTTTTTGTTCATTGGTTCATTTGTGTGTGTGTCAGCTGAGGCCAGTGTAATTTATTGGAAGTTAGATTATGATGTGATATTTCTTGCAGTTTCTGTTCCTTGTTTCGTGATGTGGTATTATTATTATTATTATTATTATTATTATTATTATTATTATTATTATTATTATTATTATTATTATTATTTCATAGTAGTCTCAACTTTTGGATGTTTTAGTTGTTTTTTTTTTTAACATCAAGCCAATTCCCTTGACCTTTAGACAGTCAAGCTGTACCTTAACACTTTCGCTGTTCTTAACAGGCAAGCTTTTTGCATAATTGGGAACGAAATTGTCTCGTCAATCTGTTTAAGCCATTTATGGTGGCTTTTTGTTATGGTTCCAAGCGTTCTAATTACACCGAGAATCACCTTTACTTCTTTACATTTCCATAGTCTAACTAATTCCTATTTTAGATCTTGATATTTATTTATTTTTTCGTGTTCTTTCTCCTGTACTCTGGTATCGAAGGGGCAGGCTATATCAATGATTAAGCGAGTTGTCTTATTTTTGAATGTTCAAGAACCTTATCAGTTTGTATGCGCATGTCTCAAAGAAGTTTGACATTGTCGCTCTCCTGTACTACTTCTGGCTTATGCTCATACCACTTCTTATTGTGGTCCAATTCATAAAGTTTGCATATATTCCAGTGTAGTACCGAAGCGACTTTGTCGTATCTCCATTTTTTATATTTCTATGCTCAAGCGCATACCATCAGGACTGAAAAAAATAATAATAAAATTCTCTGGAAGAAAATCAGAAGTTTAACTATAAGGAGCAGAAATTTACGTCGCTCTTCTCAAGGTTATAACTGCCGGGGTGGAGCTATATAGACATTATAAGCATGTCAAAGTTTATTTTATTTTCCCAACATCGGCTAGCATAATTCAAGTCTCCACACCCTTTATGCAATTTACTCATTAAAAAACTACATGCGTCAGTCGCATAAATGCATACACAATATATGTTCACGCATGCAAGTCATGACACACCCGAAAATAAGCGCATACGTTTATCACCACTTAGAAAATCACATACACACACACGCCAAAACTTGACATGCCTAGCTATTCACATACATTTACCACCCCTTTGAATTCACCACTTAGAATTCTCTCATACACACGAACGTCTACATGACATGGTTAAAACCACAACCCAAATACACACACATGTCACCGTATATTTAATATTAGTTGCAAACATAAATGACATGGAAGACCATTCATGGTAGCACATACAAATAAGCACACACTTCCACCGATAATTATACTCATATATTAATATATTACTTCTACATACGCTAACTTGGGTAGTATAATTACAGTCCTAAAAAATAGACAAAATGTTCCTTTCATATTTCAAACTGTGTAGCCTACAGCAGACATTTTTATTCACTCTATTATGCTTTTCTATTAATTAAATGCGGTTATATTCATTTAATTTATGTTAAAATCAATTGATTGTAAATTTCAATTGGTATTTATTAATCTAATTAAAAAATTTTTTTATTAAACTAAACTGATAATAACAGTAAATTAGTTAACAACCACATTTCAAATAATTATAAAATCATACATCAGAATGACAACAAATTCTGTAAAAAAATAGGGCAATCATGCACACAAAAAATACATCAACAAAACTATAACACAATTACATAACTATGCCTGCAAATTAATGTCGATAATAAGCTAGCCACCCAATGGAATAACACAGCAGTTAACTTTTCAAAAATTCTAAAATAATATTGATTGAACATTACCTGCGTATTTTACAATAGAAGTGGAACGGGCAGTATTAAAGGCACTATTATATTATATTAATTTACAGCAATTTACTATAGGCTTTGTATTTATTTGTCTACTTGTTTTATTATTATAATATTGTGTAAACTACTCATTATATTCTACACCCACACAACCAATCACTGTGGTTTTTATATTTAAAGTTTACTATTAACTTGTTAGCTTAATGCTTAATTTTATATTTAGTAATGGATTTAAAATAATATTAGTTACATATTTAGCTGGTGAGATTCTTATTGTTATGTTAAATCAGATAGTATGTTAATTAAGGTTTATTTATGGAATACTATGGTAAATTATTTTGGTTGTTACTATATTTATTCAATGTGTACTGTTTGAAATGTTTACAACTAATCCCTATGTTATCTCTTTCATTCAGCAGCTTGTCTCTATCAGGGAACGTAAAAAACAAAGACAGCATGCAAGTGTTGGAGTTGTGTAGACTGTTTATATACAATTTATTGATAAAGCTCTACCTTGTATTGAGCACTATTTAAAAATATTTATTTTAACTTTATTTTATCAATATATTCAAACTTGGTTAATGTATATATATATATCTATATATTATAGATACGAGATAAACAAATTTACGACATATTCATTTACAACGTTCCAAAAATTCAACATAAACAACAGTTTCGTGTATGATCGTTTCTGAGACGATATTGATTTTTTTTATTGATATCAAGTATCTTCATCAGCACAGTTCAAAGTTAAAACATAGCATCAAGACTTGAGTGCAGATAATTCTGTTATACAGTAATTCGAGAGGTTGGATGGGGTTAGGACATGATAATTACAATCCACTTTAAATAGCATACAAAGCAATTAAATCAAACACACAAAGGGCCACAACAGGGGAAATAAAGACTGTCTACGGTACAGGTACAGAAAAGGGTATTTTTTACAATTAAAAAATGTTTTTCCAAGAGACAAATACAAAAATATGAGAACCAATAGTTTAACAAAATTAATTGATAAATTCGCCATTAATTAGATTGAAGAGATGTTCTTTTAATAGAACTAGTTAAGGAAACATTATTTTAAAACATATTATAATAAAAAAAAATTTAAAAAACAGTAATGAATTTGCAGTTTAACAATTGCACTAAGTAGAAGTAAGTTATAAGATTATTTTAAAATTAAAAATGATAAAAAAATAAAAAATAATACATTACAAAAAATAAATAAATAATAATAAATACTTAATAAAAAAAAAAAAACTTGAATAAAATAATAATAATAATAATAATAATAATAATAATAATAATAATAATAATAATAATAATAATAATAATAATAATAATAATGAAAATTAAAAAGTTAAGAAATAATAAATAAAAATCAATATATAATGAAATATAATTTTAAAAAATAATGGTAAGAGATTTAAAAAGAAAAATTCATAAATGCATAAATTCAAAGTTAAATAAATTAAAAATACTAAAAAATTACATATTAATTTTTAAGAAAATACATTTTTTTAGAAATAGTTATTCACAGAATTTGTTCAGAAACCGGTTAGAACCCAGTGTGTCAATTAATCATACAAAAATATTATACAAAAAATCGAAAAATAATAAGAAAGTCTTTTGAAGTACAAACTATAGATTATTTTTATACAACCAGAAGATGATATTCAAAATTAACAATACAGTTTTATACAGACATATAAAGATGAACAAATATTTATTTTAGATATAGATATCGTCCAGTTGTTTTATTACAAAAAATGAACTACCAGGAAAACCTGACTTTGCTCGGGATAGAATGATGAGTACTTCTATCGATCCTGACCTAATCTCCGTGAATTCCGCGTCGGTAGCGTTTGGGCATGCTACGTAAACACCCGAGAGATGCCGAGGCGAATGGTGGCAGCCGATAACTTCGATATGTTGCTGCGTCGTATTTTTTTCCCAGTTTTATTTCCAAGAAAGCTTGCAAAGAAAACAAAACAACAAAAAAAAACGAGCACATAGCGAAATTACTGTTAATAAATACATTTTTGTTTTTCTTAATCAACAAAACAATGCTAAACAACTGTTAATAAATGATAATAATAATACCTTTTCTTTCTATCAAGCGGCACATGTAATAACATTTCGGACATTTTCTTTCTTTTTGCCAACAGCTTTTTTTCCTGGCAGAATGGAATGACTCCTTCGGGAGATTCAACTCTGCTACACAGCTCTTCGTAATTCAGTTTTTAAAATTTTTTTTTTTTAATTTAAAAAGAAATAAACATACACTGGCTTTGATCAATTGCTTCTGGCTTTAATCAATTTCAATACTGATTAGAAAAATGGTCGTCTGGTTAATCGTTCGGCATCTCTCTGCCACCATTCGGCTCGTCATCTCTCGGGTGTTTACGTAGCACGCCCGACGCGAAGTTCACGGAGATTTTGTTAGGATTGATAGAAGTACCAAATGATGACCCGCTCAGCCCATAACACAATATTACATTTTTTTTCTTATATATCTTTTGTTGCATTTTACAATATTAAATTTTGAAGGTGGTGTCGAAGGATGTACTCAGCATTGATTGTGTGAGAGGGGGTGTAAGGTCAGTACCCCTCCCCCGGAATCAATAAGGACGCCTTTACACTCCTTCCCCAACCCTTTTGCTAACATGTATATATATATATATATTTTAATTTCTAAAATTTTCAAACTATGAATAAAATACATTAGAAAGTCGCATGTCTTTTACTTTTGAAAAAAAAACGTCATGACGAATTTACGTCATAATGGTAACATTGTCAACGTAAGGTAGAAAATGAATGGATGACCAGCTTTCTTCGCAGGGGGTGGCATTCATCGTTGCATTAATCGAAAATTTATTGGGATGTACATTCGAGAATTATTCCAGTTTTCTAATAAGAAAAGTATGTTCAACATTTTTATCCTGCTTGTAATTGTTGCCTCTAAATCATTAGGAAACTATCAGATTATCTTTGATAAACACTATTCTCCGCCTGAACATATACCAGTTGTGGATAATATGTATTACTCAGTTCCGCTAAATCAAGAAATCAGCAAGCCTATAATTGCCTACTTTGTGGACGCGAATGGGGATCGAATCACGGACGGCCCATTATTACATACAGTTGTCCGAGTGTTTACCATAAACGTCAACACTGCTGCCAACGAGAATATTACAGATGAATGGAAGAAGTCTGGCGGTACTCTATGTCAAACTGCTGTTGTGACCGAAGACTACCCTAAGAGGATGGACAGATCGAAGGCAATCACCAGATGTGGGACATCTCCAGATAAAACAGCTTTATTCGTGCATACTTTAAAAGGAAGAATCTTCATAGATGGGATCTTTCATCAGCATTCCTCAGTCCCCAAACACCCTAGAATTATCAGAATCGTTTGCTCTTCACCAAAATTAACTGCTGATACACATCCATTTTTGATTACAAAACCGGCTGATCATCTTGTGCTTGATAAATTACCACCAATCAACGTTATTGCAAATCACCCTTTCCAACTGACAGCCATAATTACCGATCGAAATGGGTTGCCTCTGACCCGTGGTCTTGACTCGATAGCTTACGTCAATTTGGTGGTCCCCTATTATTATAAGACTTTCTACAACACAGATGATAAGCAGATGATGTTTAAACATTCTTTAGTACGTTTGTCCGTAGATAATATTGACAGCATACACATTAAGGATCAAGTAATTCGCAAGAAAGCATCAAAGGGGTTCGTCTATTTTAATGGTATACGCATTCTGGACACGATCTCCAATCTCCGACTCAACCTTACAATGACAATGTTGAGATTTCCATGGAGTCGAATACCAAATTGCCGTGCTTGTTACGATGACACAAAAAACGTAACCTACAGGCAAAACGAGATCAGCTTCCCAAATTTAGGTGCTGAGTTCTATAAAAAAATTAAACCGATGCTTCTGACAAGACCCATGAATATTCTGACCCAGACGGCAAGTTATCTTAAAATCGCAAACAGCACCTTACAAAACTGGAAAAAGTTGGTTGATCCGAAAATCAATGCCATTCGTATTGCAAGGAATATACCCATACCAGGAAATTTTAGCGTTTATTTATTCGATAAGGACGCCGAAAGGATTTACTCCGGCCCTGATGCCGATCTTAATTTAAGTTATACCACTATTCCACCGGGTGTGTGTGTTAGCAGAGACGCCACCCGAAGACTTTACGGAGGTTGGGCAGATCTATGTGTTTCAATATGTCAATTGATTACCAAAGTGAAACTAATAGTGTCCGTCGTAAACAAAAGTGCTATTACAGTTGCAACCCCAGATTTTCGAGTCGAAGGCATGTTACATATCATACATTTGGGAAATTTTAACACTGAAAATGACGGCCTACGAACCGAATCAGGTATTAATAATTTTATATCTAGCGCCATATCCGAAACAAATGAAGGCATCATTGTGAAGCAACTTGCCAGATCAGGATTTAAATTTAACCTCATATCGTTGGATGCGAGTAGTAAATTCGACTCATCTTTATCAGTTTATTACAACCTAACAACATTCCCATTAGACTCAATTACTCATGTTCAAGGTATTATTAGTTCGACGAATGAGCATATTATATTTGATAATACCCAAAAGTTAACAGTCACGCGAATTCCTTACATTTCTATCGTAAATTCCTTGAACAGGTTTTCACACGAATCAAAATATCTATACGTAAACAGAGTTTGTTGGTCGGAATCATTTATCTTAGACTCCGTTATCAATCTGCTGAAACACCGCAATTGGATGATGATCATCATTTTGAGAGAAGCACATATACCTTTAAGTTTTACTTTCCGTCAAAAAATGAGAACTAATAACATCAATATCGATAAAGATGTCATCTTTTCGGAGCCAAGTCATGGTAGCAAAGTTAGCGACTTATATTTTCCTGTAGAAATGAAACACATTGCTGAGAGTAACGGTCGAGTAATATTTTTATTTGCCAATAGCAAAATGCAGGAATACATACTGCGGGATGCTTATCTGAAACATATGGACACGGAACACGGCTACCAATGGGTTATCATTGGTCCTTATGTTTGGGAATTTCCATTTCAAGATCAGGGGATCTATACATGTGGTTCTAAACAGTGTATCGATACATTTAAAGGCACCCTCTTCGTAGGTGAAACTTACAATGTCACTGAAAATCATAACACGTGGGTAAGAGTTTTAGATCGAAATTTTGCCATTAGTAAATTCGAACGTCAAAAAGGAATCGTCGAATATCGATCTTTGGTGGTCAGTGCTAGACAGGCATTGGGCTACGATGCTTTTCTGTTGTTAGCTTACTCCATTAACAGACTGGTTTCACAGGGAAAATCTATTACCGGATGTCGGATAAATAAACATATTCAAAATATGCGCGTAAAGGGATTGACTGGACGTATTACAATGAATTCGTACGGCGATAGATTAGGGTATCAAGGATTTTTAGCACAGATCTGCCCTTTTTCGCATACATTTTTCTTTATTCGTTTACTGATGTTTGATTATTCGACCCTAACTGAAATCCCCATTGAACGTGTTCTGAAAAACGTAACTTCTGTTGCACAAGTACTATTACCGAACTCCACCCAATATAATCTTCGAACATATCCTTCGCGCACTGGAATGATAAGTCTAGCTAGATATAGATTAATATCCAACCCGAAAGAACGGTGGCCTTCCGTGATGAAATTTCGAACTGAAATGGTCGTACCAGCATTTACCTGCAACCATATGTGTGGGTTCAAGCGGATTAATAAAAGCGATGTTAATTTATATGACACTGGCAGATGTATAAGTAACGGAGAATGTCAGTGCAACCCAGGATATGCCGGTAAGAATTGCAGGATTCTTACTTGTAACAAGTGCATACATGGCGAGTGCATTAGTCCAAATGTTTGTGATTGTGACTCCGGCTGGGAAGGCACACACTGTGATACAGCCTATTGTGATTTCTGTGTAGAGGGCACCTGCGATTCACCTGGGAAATGTACATGTTTCCCATACATAATGGGCCAATATTGCTCGTTACGCGTGACGACTGTTGTAATTCCACCCGTATTTGGGGTAGTAATGTTGTGTCTCGCTTATTTTTGCATCAAAATGTTCCTAGATCACCGGCGTCAAATATCAGTTTTAGTCAATAACGACTGGGTAATTGACTCTTCTTCTATAGACTGGAGCCAACCTGAACTCAGCTGCATTAGTCGCACATCTTTCCCAAAACGATCCATGACATTACTGACATCTAGAATTATAGAAACATACGTATGGAAAAATGAAAAATGGTTCGCGAAACGCATACCCAACGTTAGCGTTGACATCAATGATGTGAATGTGCGTAGTGAAATGGTAGAGTTAACTAAAGTGAAACATGCGAATCTGATCAAATACGGCGGCTCTTGTCTCACTTATCCTAATGTCTGTTTGTTCATAGAAATAGCTCACAGGGGTAGCTTACACAATGTTCTACACGTAACATCACTTAATCTCGACATGGACTTCCGCTATTCATTTATGAAAGACATCTGCTCTGGGATGCGATATTTACACGAAGAGACGAAGATAGGCTCGCACGGTCGTCTTACATCCTACAATTGCTTGATTTTCTGTTACTGGACGATAAAGGTATCCGGATTTGGTGTACCCACTCTCCGCTATGGTAAATACCGTACGCCAAAAGAGGACCGTTCCGAAGATTTGAAGAGTTTATTATGGACAGCACCGGAACTTCTTAGGAATATCAACTGCTTGGATGAGGTAAAGAAGGGAAGCAAAAATGGTGATGTTTATTCCTTTGCAATAATAATATCAGAAATATTAACTCGGGAAGACCCTTACAATTACGAACTTGAATATATATCTGAAAGAGAACTGCTTGATTTGATCATAGACCCTTTTAACCATGAAAATGATAGTACCCGTTTAAAATGGAAAGATATCGGTGGTAGTAACATGTTGGATGTCAGGCCGATTTTACGCAAGGAAAATTTAGCGCACATTATTACACATTTAAAAATGATCCGAAATATTCTTGCGGAAGCTTGGGATAATGTCCCTTCATCTCGACCGTCTTTCAAAAAATTATACTTAATGTTGGAAGAGTGCTGTCCATCTAGCGGTTGCTTAATGGACAATCTCATCAACCTCATCGCATCGTACTCAACTAATTTGGAGATGATCGTCCTGGAACGTACCAATGAAATCAAAGAAAGCAAAGAGAAATCCGAACAGTTGCTCCGCCAGCTCCTACCGAGCAATATAGCGGAGGAGTTGAAAAGAGGCCGAAAAGTAATTCCAGAATTATTTGAATGTGTCACAGTCTTTTTCAGTGATATCGTAAATATGACAGAAATTGTGATTGAAAGCACACCCTTTCAGATTGTTGACTTTCTGAACGACATTCACAATGCTTTCCAAAAAATCATCGTAAAATACAATGTCTACAAAGTGGATATGATTTGTGATACTTATATCATAGTCAGTGGTCTGCCAGAACGAATAGGACAGCAACACGCCGGAGAGATCGCTACAATGTCACTGCATCTATTGTCCTTGATCACGGGGTTTAAAATCAGGCACCGACCGACCGAAACCTTGCAAATGCGGATCGGTATCCACTCTGGTCCGGTCGTGTGTGGAATTGTCGGAACAATGATGCCTAAATACTGTGTTTTCGGCGACACGGTAAACACGGCTTCACGAATGCAGTCGAGTAGCATAGCGCATCGGATTCAAGTCAGCGATGCGACAGCTGAAATTCTCAAAGAACTTGGAGGCTATCACCTAGTTTCTAGGGGCATAAGAGAGGTTAAAGGTCGTGGGTTAATGTATACGTATTGGCTGCATGGAAAACGCGATTTTCACAAAGTTTTACCAGATGAATCGTTAGCCATCTCTCTCTCTCGGCATAGGTTCAAATAGACTTTCTCGTTATTACAGTCGGAATACGGTAGATCTGACAGCACAGGAGAACATATGAGCGAATACTGAACACGAGGAACGTTACGCTAATTATCTGTGTCACCTGAGATATCTTCAGTTGAATAATTTCAAATATCCATATTCGGATCAAATCGTCGTATATTAAAATGTTGCACAGTTGAAGTAAAACTATTGGTAATCATTCTTTGGGTTTAAAACTTTATTATTTGTCATCTTTTAATTTTTATGAAAAGCTAATTTGATGTATTATCTGAATTGTTCAGGCTATTATTTTCATATTTGTGTCGCTCAATGTAACCTCCGGCCGCCTTCGGGTGCATCTTTCCAAAATT
The DNA here is from genome assembly GCA_963556195.1 of Sepiola atlantica. NCBI lineage: Eukaryota > Metazoa > Mollusca > Cephalopoda > Sepiida > Sepiolidae > Sepiola > Sepiola atlantica. Next base: position 42,122,721 of record OY744550.1, read on the forward strand.
GGAAATTTTTTATGTCGAACTCGGGAATCTCTACGGAATTTAGAACTCAGTGCTTTATTTAATCCAAGGCGGATGTAGATTGTTCTCATCCCCTCAGATTCCCTCTGATAAGGGGTTAGTTTATTGCTAATCTCTGGGGCGCCCCTACCGGAAAATACCGACTGGGCTGCTCAGGCATTTTTGTATGACCGGGTAGAAGTGTTAAGTATGTTTACAATTTCATTTTTAAATTCTGAGCTATTATCGCTTATAGTTGGGTGGGATTGAACCTTCAACCGTCAGAAGACTGTTACTCAACGCCCTTTCTCCGCTGTACCACGGATCCATATGATTTCCGAGTTCGACATGAAAGTTCCAGAGTTTGACAAGATGCACTTGAAGAAGGTCAGACGTTGCGAATGTACCAACCAAAATGAGAATACTTATCCGAATAATCCATATAGTCCAAATTATCAATCTTCATCTGAAAGATTCAGAAATAAAAAAAATATTTGATGTTTTGTCTAACTGTACAAGTGAGGAATTACATCACGTGTACAATTAAGGTCTCCCACGTATTTTATGGATACACAAAAAGTAATACAGCTAAGCCGAAGCAAACTGATTATATTTCTTAAAAGTACACGAGATGCAGTTTTGTTGTAATCAATTAAAAAGACATATGAGACCCCAAAAAGTGCAACATTTTGTTTTTTCGTGGTTTTGTTCTAGGTTGGATTTAGTCTATTACATACTAAAAGTTGGACAAGATCCGAGTATCGAAAGTGTCAAATTTCGAATATGACTTGTTTTGGTTTACAAGTCATTTTCTATTTACATGTGAAACACTAACTCTGTCAGTTTTCATTATAAATCAATAAATCTTGGATTTTTACCCAAGTTTTCAGGGTCAATCTTTCACATGAAAGGATTACCAGTGATGCCAAATAAACCCTTATACAATATCAATCGGTACCCCTACACCCATTACCCTTGTATCCACCCTGATTCACTTACGTCACAGTGCTTTTTCAAAACTTTTAAATCCTCATCATCATCTTTCACTGGATCATTTTTCGTATTGTCACAATTTCCGTTTTGGCAAAATTTAGTCCATACCTCCTGCAGGTACACCTTAGGTTATTGCATCCTTCTGAACAGTTACAATGAATTATCTGAATCAGTGCATCTGGAGCAGGGCTTTTGTCCATCATCACTGGAACAAGTTTTCTCCCTTCCACCTTCCGCTCCCACTCAGATGGCACCATTTCATCACTACATCTCATCCACTTCATAATCTGGTAGTAAGTCCGCAAAGAATGAAATTTACAGGCAGAGGGCATTGGTGGGAGTCGTTCTGACGTGACGAACGTCTTAACTCTTGCAACTTTCTTGCAGAGCATATTATATCTGATAGATGCAAGGGAGTTTTTCTCTACCCGCATTGAACAAAGCTACCATTGCCTTACAACCATTGGTTTCTCCAACATCCTCGCTTTGCTGTGGTAGAGAAAATGCTTTTGAACAGTCTGTCATTGTCTGTTCTCTCTTCTTCTGTACAATGTCTTTTCCGATTTCGAAAAGGTCCTGAACATTGACATCCTCGTTAGCAGTAATCTCTGTGATAATACTGCATAACGATTCATCGCCTGAAAACGGCTTAAAGCTGTCTAGTTGCTCTGCAACTTTTCCGAGGTTTGTCTCATCTCTTCTCACCCGAGAGGCAGACAACTCCTTATGTCGTTCGCTTGTTGTGTAACTTTGTGAAATAAGTTATTGCACGGCAAGGTTGTAAGCGGATGACATAGTGGACAACATGGCCCAAACTGTTCTCTGGTGCTCAGACATCCCACTACCCCGTGTGAGCCCACCATAGCTTTGCAGTTCCCAATACTCCATTCGATCAGCTGCAACAAGTGCCCTAACAATTCCTAGCATGTGCTGATAGTTTATTCATAGATTGTTGGTTTTGGAGGCCCTTACAAGTTCATCCCTTATCAGAGTTAGACTGTTGTAAATCCTGCCGATGGAATCTGATTCCAACAATGACTTCAAGTCATATTCACCAGTCTCCATCAGCATGTACAGCCGCTCAAGTTCCTCTATTTGGTCCTGAAAACCAGGTTCATCCTCCAAGATTTTGGCAACAATCTGACGTGTGAGACACTGATCCACCAGCATGTGGCCACAAAATGTTTGTTGCCCTGCCTTTCCGCTCATCATGTGTACGACGGCATTTTCACCATATACTGTCTCCATAATCTCCTTGAGTCTGCTGCCATCCAGCAACGTCCTATATATTTGCACTCCTTATGCATCAGGTGCATCATGTCTTGCCAGCTGGGAGTAGTCTGGTTGAAGCAAAAGAAAGCTTTGATGAGTTTTGCTGCGGTTTTGAGAATTGTTCGTTTTTGTGCTTGCTTTATCATCTGTCGGGGGTGAATTGTATTCTTCACGAAGAATGTCACAAGTTTTTTCCCCTAAATGTTACTATGTTTGCGACACCACAACAGCCTTTGGTCACAAATAAAGAGTTTCCATATCGACTTATCAGCTTTTCCTTGAGGTACTGATTTCCATATGCCGTTGATGTACTACCTCGTAACTATTCTCCCATTTAAGCAACAAGGTCCTATATCGTTATCTGTTCCTCATCGTTTTCCTCCAAGAATACGAGCGCCCCTTTTTACTGGCCGAGCAAAATCATCCTTTTTTGAGACTAAAGCAATGTCCTTTTTGTTTATGCGAACACTAGTTCCAGCTTCAACAATGACTTTCACACCCCTTTCGATACTTGCACGGTTGACACCTGCAGCACTCTTTTCTCGAAGCACTACGGTCTCATCAAAGTCCAAATCTTGTTCGCATAAAGGATAAGTTTCTCTACTGGTGGCTGAACTCATGTTTGACCCTGAAAATATACGAGAATATATGTGTATTAATATATGGAGCTAGTGAATTGTTTATGAGGGCAGTTTTTGATGGGGTAAAACGTGGTCTCTTTGGGGTTTTCAGTTGTTTTCTCAGGAATCCTATAATCTATAAAACAATTTCATTTATATATGGAGGTAAGGGGCCCGATTAATTGAAGAAATTAATAATTCACCACTGGTACCCATATAAAAATAATCACCCATATGCCTGTTTGTGAACCTGGTGAGTACAATAAAGGGGTTTAGGGGTACAAGTACCAATGTGGATGTAATGAGGGGTTTAGGGGTCGAGTACCCCTAGATATGGTATAAGGGTTTATTTGGCATCACTGGTAATCCTTTCATGTGAAAGATTGCCCCTGAAAACAAGTAAAAATCCAAGATTTATTGATTTATCATGAAAACTGTCCGAGTTAGTGTTTCACATGTAAATGGAAAATGACTTGTAAACCAAAAAAAGTCATATTCGAAATTTGACACTTTCCCATACACGGATCGTGTCCATTTTTTTGTATGTTGTAGCCTAGATCCAGCCCAATATAAAAACATCAAAAAACAAAATGTTGTAATTTTTTTTAGGTAGGGGTACTCTGGCAGTATTTTGACCCATCTAATAAGACAGAATGAAGACTATTGTCGCCAATATATTGATGGAGACGTTGTCGTAAATTCTCAATCACCCTCCGTATCATCTCAGGTGGAATTCCGTCGATTTCCTAGCTGGCCATTTCCTTCAAATCCTCAAGAGTTCGAAACCAATGCCGAAAAACTTTTTCCTTTAGATATCTCCAAAGGGAAAATTGACACGTGCTAAAGTCCAGAGCTAAAGTCCAGAGCACGGCTCCGGACATCCAATCATATTCAAATCATTTCCCTTTCTCATAACCTGAGTCTTTGGGGTATACTATCAAGGAGTTTAATACATTTATTTAATACCTCTATAGTAATAAAAGTGTCTCTGTGTGTGCTTTTCTCGCTTCTACGTGACCAGTGGCATGCAGGGGGTGGACATTCAATTATATTCAATCATATTTTCGGTACTAGAACTCATACTTGAGTCTTTGGGGCATACAATCAAGGAGTTGGCCCGGGAATCACAAGAGCATCACCAGCTCTCTGCACGCTACTGGTCCAGAGCCTTAATCATCTAAGAAAGTACAAATAATAAAGAAAATGTCTAAAATGAATTGTTTTATTTTTTTCATCTAAATGTTTATAATTGATTTACAATTTTTTGGACAGATTGTCAATCTGGATACTTCTGCAGATTACGGATCGCGCTAAAACTGACGTTCGTTTGGCACTCCCGGTGGTTTACGTGACCGACGAAACGCAGAAGTAGCGTAATCTGTAATCTGTTCCAACTACGTTTGATAATATCATTGTGTAACTGGGAATACGTTATTCTGTAACTAGCTTTACCGACCCAGTATTCACCGTGAATCAATTACGTTCAATGCTCGATAGCCACGCGTTTACTGTTCAAGCTTAAGGTGAACCTGATTTTCAATTAATAAGAGCGAAATAAGACGTAAAGAAGAAGGAAAAAAAATGAGAAAAACTAATTAAGGAACAATAACTCTTACCAACAGAATAAGAGTTATTCCCCACCGCTGATTTTTTTTAAAGGTGACTAATTTAAGAATCTCTACATATTAGATTAAATATTACAAAAATTAGATTGTCTATGGCCAACACAATGTATACCCCTGTAAGGGTAGCTGCGCATGTAATAGTGAAGCAAGGATTGCGCAATTACCACACCTCTTCTAAGTCGGCACTGCCTGATTCAAGGGGCAAGGAGAAACAATTCCAGGATAAGCGTAGAGCACATACAGCAGCACCTGGTATTCACAAATAGTCACCCATTTAGTACTAACCAGGCTCAACGTCGCTTAACTTCGGTGATCTAACGGAAACCGGTGTGTCAACGTGATTACTTCAAATTTAAGACAAAATATTATCATAAAGTAAATATACGTCAATATAACGTAAATATAAACTTAAGCATATCAGTAGTAACACTCATATTACATAAGTTATTGTTTTTTGGAGGGGGTCATTTTAGATAAGATTTTATATACGAAAACTATTATTTTTGTTACGAAAATTTTATCGGGGGGGGGGTGGTGGTAAATATATTTGAAAGTTAAAAGAGACGGACCCACACGAGTAGTCAGTATATGATTTGTTTTAAATTCAAACAGGGGGGGGGGGGGTAAATATATTTGAAAGTTAAAAGAGACGGACCCACACGAGTAGTCAGTATATGATTTGTTTTAAATTTAAACGGGGGGGGGGGGGGGGTAAATATATTTGAAAGTTAAAAGAGACGGACCCACACGAGTAGTCAGTATATGATTTGTTTTAAATTTAAACGGGGGGGGGGGGGGTAAATATATTTGAAAGTTAAAAGAGACGGACCCACACGAGTAGTCAGTATATGATTTGTTTTAAATTTAAACGGGGGGGGGGTAAATATATTTGAAAGTTAAAAGAGACGGACCCACACGAGTAGTCAGTATATGATTTGTTTTAAATTTAAACGGGGGGGGGGGGGGTAAATATATTTGAAAGTTAAAAGAGACGGACCCACACGAGTAGTCAGTATATGATTTGTTTTAAATTTAAACGGGGGGGGGGGGGTAAATATATTTGAAAGTTAAAAGAGACGGACCCACACGAGTAGTCAGTATATGATTTGTTTTAAATTTAAACGGGGGGGGGGGGGGTAAATATATTTGAAAGTTAAAAGAGACGGACCCACACGAGTAGTCAGTATATGATTTGTTTTAAATTTAAACGGGGGGGGGGGGGGGTAAATATATTTGAAAGTTAAAAGAGACGGACCCACACGAGTAGTCAGTATATGATTTGTTTTAAATTTAAACGGGGGGGGGGGGGTAAATATATTTGAAAGTTAAAAGAGACGGACCCACACAAGTAGTCAGTATATGATTTGTTTTAAATTTAAACGGGGGGGGGGGTAAATATATTTGAAAGTTAAAAGAGACGGACCCACACGAGTAGTCAGTATATGATTTGTTTTAAATTCAAACGGGGGGGGGGGGGTAAATATATTTGAAAGTTAAAAGAGACGGACTCACACAAGTAGTCAGTATATGATTTGTTTTAAATTCAAACGGGGGGGGGGGGGTAGATATATTTGAAAGTTAAAAGAGACGGACCCACACAAGTAGTCAGTATATGATTTGTTTTAAATTTTATCGGGGGGGGGGGGGGGTAAATATATTTGAAAGTTAAAAGAAACGGACTCACACAAGTAGTCAGTATATAATTTGTTTTAAATTTAAATGGGGGGGGGGTAAATATATTTGAAAGTTAAAAGAGACGGACCCACACGAGTAGTCAGTATATGATTTGTTTTAAATTTAAACGGGGGGGGGGGTAAATATATTTGAAAGTTAAAAGAGACGGACCCACACGAGTAGTCAGTATATGATTTGTTTTAAATTTAAACGGGGGGGGGGGGGGGGGTAAATATATTTGAAAGTTAAAAGAGACGGACTCACACAAGTAGTCAGTATATAATTTGTTTTTTTTCAAAATACATTACTGACTGGTTTTAAATTTTCACCTGCCAGAGACATGACATTCGTACTGAATTGGCTGGCAAGTATTCTGAAATAGCAGTCTATTTTTGATAGCCTTTCCATATCAAGGATAAGCCTGACAACTTATCAATATGGCATGCCTCGAGCACATCTAGCACCTGGTATTCCCAAATGGTCACCCATTTTAGTACTGCCCAGGCTCAACGTCGCTTAACTTCGGTGACTTAACAAGAACCTGTGATTATGCTGAACTGACAATAATGACACAACAATAACAAATGAAAAATGGCTTGTCAGAATGAAATTTTGATTTGTCAGCTTAAATGCTATTTAGGTAAAACTTTTAAAATCCAGTCAACATTATTTTATATATTAACCATGAATGAAGATTTAATATGATATGATGATGATGGATATGAATGGATGATATGATGTTGTTATTGGGAATGAAAGCATCACTTACGGCGGTCAATGCGGTTTCGAACGGTATAAGACCTTAAGAGTTAGATAGATCGAACATTTAAATAATATTTCCCCAACACTTCATGATTATGATTGAGAAAATAAGCATGTATACATTGCTTCATAAAGTTAGATACGTGTATATGTTTATATATTTGTATTACCGGATTCACTCCTAAACTAATTAACCGATCATTAAGCTGCTAGGCGTAAGGTGTCGAAACGTGAACTATGTCTAGTTCCATTTGATTTTATGCAAAGAGGCTAAAATGGAGTGAAAGAAAAAATGATACGCTCCGATTTTTTGTGAAATTTAAAAATAGGTATCAACTAATAAATATTCCTCAAATTTCAGTTTCCTTGGAGTAGTTTAAAGGGTTTTTATGGGGGTATAATATGGGAACAACCTCTCATTTGAAAATTCAAATATTTCAGATTTGCATTGAATTTGATCCATACTCATTCGATATCAATTAAGCAAGATTCCCTGAATTTCAATTTTTATTAAGTGTCCTTAATCTTAATCCTTAGATTTGAGAAATGTTCTAGAATCAAAATCATTTAATGAATTTTGATCAAAATTCGAATAAAGATTATAGACATATGGTTTAGTATCATTATATATTGATTTTAATCTCTGTAAGTGGCATAGAAAGTGGTGCAAAACTTTTGTTGGGAGAATTAATTTTATCTTTCCTAGGAACGAGTATACTTTTGGTTAATATCTAGGAAACTCACTTGTTTAATATTATTTGTAATTTCTACTCTTAGCCTTGTTTTATTTATTTGCTTATGTATCATCTTTCTAATTCAGTCGCATTTAGCTTTAGTGGAGTTTCTAACTATCAGTAAACCATTGTCTCTATACAGACCTATATTCTCTACGTCTATATAATTATTCTCAGTAATATTGTAATATATACTCCTAAATCCGATGTTTCAGCAGAGTCAAGCGATCCCATAGAGACATCGTCTTTTGATGACGATTATATATATATATATATATATATATATATATATATATATATATATATATATATATATACGAGAGGCGTTCAATAAGTCATTCCCATGACCCACTTCCAGTTGTCTGATCTAGATGAAATTTTGCATGTGTAATGATTTATATCTATATGTATTATGTTGCAAAAACAGCTCTGAACAAATTGTGGTTTCTGATTAACAGATGTTTGAACTGAGTCAGGTGTGAAATGGAGCCAGTTGAGTGTCATGCATTTGAAAGGACGCACACCATAGGAGACTTTTGATGGAATGAAAGAAACTTATGGTGATGACCTTGTAAAACGCTAGCATCGATGAAACTTTGGTCCGTCACTATGATCCAGAGACCAAATCCCAATCAATGCAAAGGAAGCACTTGGACTCATCACCTCCAAAGAAGGCAAGGGTACAGCCCTCCGCTGGCAAGGTCATGCTCACAGTCTTCTGGGACCAGGACGAAGTAGTAATGACAGATTTCCTGGCAAAGGGTACTACAATTACAAAGCCTATTATGCTTCACTTTTGATGAAATTAAGAGAAGATATCAAAATCAAGAGACGGGGCAAGATCAGCAAAGGTATCCTCCTCCTGCAGGACAACACTCCGGTCCACAACTCGCATATGGACAGATCAGAAGCACGGGCGTGTGGCGATGAAATCCTCCCCCATCCCTCTTACTCTCCTGACCTTGCACCTTCTGACTTTCATCTCTTCCCAGTCATGAAGTTGTTTTTGAAAGGAAAACGTTTTCCAGATGATGCAGCCTTGATTTCTGAAGTCACGATGTGGTTGGAAGACCAACCTGGCGTGTTCTACAAAACCGGTGTCCAGAGCTGCATCAAACGATGGGAGAAATGCATAACTCTGGGTGGTTCCTATGTAGAGAAAGACTAATAACTGTGCCCTGTTTAATTAATCTACTGCTATGAGAAATGGGTCAGGAGCATTACTTATTGAACGCCCCTCGTATATACATGTATTCGGTCGCATTTAGCATTAGTGGAGTTTCCTGCTATCAGTAAACCATTGTCTCTATACAGACCTATATTCTCTACGTCAGTGGTTCCCAAATTTTTATTTGGTCCGCACCCCTCAAGAAATTTCCCTCAAACCTTGCATCCCCTAGAATTTATATTGTGTTCAAGGATAAGTTGTGCGAATTTCGACTAATATCTTATCAACAAAAAAAAATCGTAACTTTATTCTTTAATATAATTTGCAAAGAAAAATTACATATGTAGCCAAGAAACAAATCAAATTAATAATGGAATGAACCTTAAAAATCATGTCTTACTTGAAATAGCACTACTAGCTAAGTGGCAATAAATAGTACAATATAGTACTAGTTTTCAAATGCTTAGATAATTTACCTTTTTCTTAAATAATGGCTACAAAAATCAAACAAAGAAAACATACTTTACAGAAATAATTTCCTTAAAACATGTGCGAGATAATAAAATCGAAATTCTAAATTTCAAAAGATAACTTTTAATTTAATGACTTTTTTTTCCTGTTTATTACTTAACATTTTTAAAAACGTGGAACAATGTTACTGATAGCAACACGTAAGTCTGCCTGTGTTTTCAAGCGATTTCTAGAGCTTGTCTTAATTGACAAGAGAGTACCAAATCCTAAAGCCACGTGTTGAATCAGTGCTTATCAATTTTTTAGAAACTTAAGAAGCATAGCAAGAATTTCGATTATCATCTACTGAAAGATGGCAAGACCATTCCTAGACAGCTATATAAATTAAAGTCAACTGAATTTTGGTTTTTGGTGCTGCAATCTCTATGAACTTTTAATATAGCAAATTACATGATAGCTCTAATAAATATGCCATTTCAAATACATCTGTTGAGAGGACTTTTAGCATATGCTGGATGTCTGAAGACAACATCCAAAAATAGAATTCTTATCACTTTTTAATGTCACAAAAACTGACGTCAAAACCTTGTACATTTCCAAGGAAACGTTAATAACATTCAAAGCTCCTATTTATCTACGTCCCACACAGTAGAATGTGACACAAGGTCGGAAAGTGGGAATGCACTCCAGAGGTGGAGTGCTAAGGGCTTTTTAAAAAATTGCCTGGGCAGAGTGCACTTGAGCACTAAACTCAATCCTCCCCAAAGAGGGGAGGCAAAGCCTGGGAGCGCCACTTCCCAGAACTGCACAGCTGATACGTATACAAAACAATATTTTTGTTTAGTTTCAATAAATTGTAATAATATGAAGTTCTTAAAAATATTTAAATGGGTGTCGCGGTCCAACAACATCGCGACGGTTGTTTATTTTTGGAAAACACGCCATCTTGGAAAAACTAGCAGCAGCAGTAGTTCACTGTTTGTTTTGCCACGATCTGGACATCAGCAGCAGCAGCTATTTTTCTCCAAACCCTTTTTCATGGAAATGTACTGGCTGCTCCCTGTTATATTTAGAAGATTGGAAAAACCCAATCTTTAATCGCCATTTTTGTAAACATGACTCCGCAAAAACAACGGCAAGCGAATATATTCCTTATTTTTCTTTTAAGGAATACAAATGCATTTCCCGACTGTACCGAAAAACCCACTAATACACCTACGACACCGGTCGGCAATGTATTACAACGAAAGACCTTTTCGGTATTTATTTATCGAAGTTAATCCCTTTCACAAGACCAACGAAAGTAACTTGGCACATGCTACATGAGATCTCACGTTTTCGACTGAAAAAAAGCAGCTCTGACTCCTGCACTAGCACCCTGCAGCTCTGACTCCTGCATCAACACCCTGCAGCTTCGACTTCTGCTCCAGCATCCTGCAGTCCAGAGTTCCTGCACCAGCACTCTCCTGCTCCAACATCCTGCAGTCCCGAGTTCCTGCACCAGCACTCTCCTACTCCAGCACCCTGCAGTCCCGAGTTCCTGCACCTGCACCCTGCAGTCCCGAGTTCCTGCACCAGCACTCTCCTACTCCAGCACCCTGCAGTCCCGAGTTCCTGCACCTGCACCCTGCAGTCCCGAGTTCCTGCACCAGCACTCTCCTACTCCAGCACCCTGCAGTCCCGAGTTCCTGCACCTGCACCCTGCAGTCCCGAGTTCCTGCACCAGCACTCTCCTACTCCAGCACCCTGCAGTCCCGAGTTCCTGCACCTGCACCCTGCAGTCCCGAGTTCCTGCACCAGCACTCTCCTGCTCCAGCACCCTGCAGTCCTGAGCTCCTGCACCACCCCTGATCCAGCGACACCATCTCATTCCACTTCACTTGTTATTACCATATGGTAAATAAACATCCTTCTTTAAACTGTTCACCAGTTGTTTGTCCTCTCTTCTTTGCCATTGCCGTTACTTGCCCGTGTCCACCTTTTCTTAGTTGTTGGGGCCGATCGATCACACCAACCCCAACGGTCGGTCGGTCGGTCCCGCAACATCGGTAAAAAAATTAGCTACATTTAGAAGATATCTAAGCGGGAAGGGTTGGGACGGATTTTACCAAAACAATTTGCCCGTTCAAGGCAACTCTGCTCTGAACGTAATTCGCAGCACACTGGCCCAAGGTTGCCAGGTAGTGCTGCAACAGCTGACGCTTGAACTTATGTTTTGAGGCATGTCCATCCGTCCGTCCGTCCGGATTTTTCTCCGCAACCATCCATTGAATGTCTCTGAAATTTTGCATGAAGTTGTAACTTTGGTCAGGTTAGAAAGTAACATTCTCCGATTTTTGAAAAAGGGGGTCAAAAGGCCCCGAAATGGCAAAAAATGACATTTTTTGCCCCATAACTTTTCATCCATCCATTCAATTTCTCTGAAACTTGGCCAAAATGTGGAGGCAATTGTTCCTAATAGAAAATAAGTATCGCTGACCTTGGAAAAAATCTGGTTCGCGCCCCCAGGGGGTCAAAAGGCCCTCGAAATGGCAAAAATGACTAAAGAGTCATAACGTTTGATCCATCCATTCAATTTTTCTGAAACTTAGCCAAAATGTAGGGGGAATTGTTCTGGATATAAAATGAGCATCCTTGACCTCAGAAAAATTCTGGTTCGCGCCCCCAGGGGGTCAAAGGGGGGGGTCAAAAATGCCCCAAATTGCCCAAATTTATTGCATTTTACACTCGCCACATCGAGTCACATACAGAAGGGGACCACGCACGCGCGGCTTGTTTAATACCGTTAACAAACACGTTCAGTTTATGGCCTAAACTTTAGGACATTGTCAACACGCGGTTACATACATGGTTGAATTAAATCTATTCAGCCATGAATTTAATGTTATTACAATATGAAACTCTAAAATGAAAGCAATGTATTGCGAAAGAAAACACAAAAAAAACACAAAAGAGTTACAATATTCTATTTTTATGTAAATTTTTTTCGTTCTCCCTGAAATATCGTTTCGCACGCCCAGGGAATGCGAGCGCCCCAGGTTGGGAACATCTGCAGTACCTCCATATCATTATTCTCAGTAATATTGTAATATATATATATATATATACTTCTAAATCCGATGCTTCAGCAGAGTCAAGCGATCCTCTAGTGACATAATCTTTTTACGATGATTATATATATATATATATATATATATATATATATATATATATATATATATATATATATATATATGCATGTGTAGGTGCAGCATATGTGTGTATCTGTATTTATACGTATACTGTTCTGTTCAGGGAATTAATTTTATTCTTCTAGTTGATTATAGGAAGATGCGAAAGATAGATATGAAACTAGATATTGAGATCTGCCAGCCTATCTTAGAGTCATTACAGCCTGCCCAGTGCCAATTTAAAATGTGGAATATATTTGTGCCTCACCTTCTCTTTTTGTCTTGTTTTACCACATTTAACAGTTTCTGTACCAATGACACACTATACGGCCTAATCGCATTGACACATCATTTCTCGTTAGATGACCGAAGTCTAGTGACGTGGAGCCTGGCCAGTACCATATGGGTGACTATTAGGGAATGCTAGGCGCTGTGTGTAATCTTTTTATGACCTAAATAAACATGCGGCTGGAAACCAGTTGTGAATTTGATATTCCCTGTAAAGGTTCCCTTTTGGAGGAAGCCGGCATAGCCTAACCGGGGCTAAATACCACACCAGGTATCACCGGTATGATACCGATGGTAACCTCTACACAAACAATGAACTAAAAAAATTAATTAATCAAATCAAAGATCAAAGAGAACTATCAGAGTTGTAGAAGAGTGAGAAAAAAATGGGGTAAATCTTGTCCGACTCTACATTGTCCACATGTATGTAATGCACTGATATCTAGGAGGAGATAATCCCTTCCGTGTTTGTTATCGTGTTTCATTTGGACCACACATAAGTAATGCACTGATATCTGCTTAATAGAGAAGATAATGCCTTCCGTGTTTGTTGTCGTGCTTCATTTGGACCACACATAAGTAATGCACTGATATCTGCTTAATAGAGAAGATAATCCCTTCCGTGTTTGTTGTCGTGTTTCATTTGGACCACACATAAGTAATGCACTGATATCTGCTTAAAGTAGAAGATAATCCCTTCCGTGTTTGTTGTCGTGCTTAATTTGGACCACACATAAGTAATGCACTAATATCTGCTTAATAGAGAAGATAATGCCTTCCGTGTTTGTTGTCGAGCTTCATTTCGACCACACATAAGTAATGCACAGATATCTTCTTAAAGTAGAAGATAATCCCTTCCGTGTTTGTTGTCGTGCTTCATTTGGACCACACATAAGTAATGCACTGATATCTTCTTAAAGTAGAAGATAATCCCTTCCGTGTTTGTTGTCGTGCTTCATTTGGACCACACATAAGTAATGCACTGATATCTGCTTAAAGTAGAAGATAATCCCTTCCGTGTTTGTTGTCGTGCTTCATTTGGACCACACATAAGTAATGCACTGATATCTGCTTAAAGTAGAAGATAATCCCTTCCGTGTTTGTTGTCGTGCTTCATTTGGACCACACATAAGTAATGCACTGATATCTTCTTAAAGTAAAAGATAATCCCTTCCGTGTTTGTTGTCGTGCTTCATTTGGACCACACATAAGTAATGCACTGATATCTTCTTAAAGTAGAAGATAATGGCTTCCGTGTTTGTTGTCCAGCTTCATTTCGACCACACATAAGTAATGCACAGATATCTTCTTAAAGTAGAAGATAATCCCTTCCGTGTTTGTTGTCGTGCTTCATTTGGACCACACATAAGTAATGCACTGATATCTTCTTAAAGTAGAAGATAATCCCTTCCGTGTTTTTTGTCGTGCTTCATTTGGACCACACATAAGTAATGCACTAATATCTGCTTAATAGAGAAGATAATGGCTTCCGTGTTTGTTGTCGAGCTTCATTTCGACCACACATAAGTAATGCACAGATATCTTCTTAAAGTAGAAGATAATCCCTTCCGTGTTTGTTGTCGTGCTTCATTTGGACCACACATAAGTAATGCACTGATATCTTCTTAAAGTAGAAGATAATCCCTTCCGTGTTTTTTGTCGTGCTTCATTTGGACCACACATAAGTAATGCACTGATATCTGCTTAATAGAGAAGATAATGGCTTCCGTGTTTGTTGTCGAGCTTCATTTGGACCACACATAAGTAATGCACTGATATCTTTTTAAAGTAGAAGATAATCCTTTCCGTGTTTGTTGTCATGTTTCATTTGGACCACACATAAGTAATGCACTGATATCTTTTTAAAGTAGAAGATACTCCGTTCCGTGTTTGTTGTTGTGTTTTATTTGGACCACACATAAGTAATGCACTGATATCTGCTTAATAGAGAAGATAATGGCTTCCGTGTTTGTTGTCGAGCTTCATTTGGACCACACATAAGTAATGCACTGATATCTTTTTAAAGTAGAAGATAATCCCTTCCGTGTTTGTTGTCATGTTTCATTTGGACCACACATAAGTAATGCACTGATATCTTTTTAAAGTAGAAGATAATCCCTTCCATGTTTGTTGTCATGCTTCATTTGGACCACACATAAGTAATGCGCAGATATCTTCTTAAAGTAGAAGATAATCCCTTCCGTGTTTGTTGTCGTGCTTCATTTCGACCACACATAAGTAATGCACTGATATTTTTTTAAAGTAGAAGATAATCTCTTCCGTGTTTGTTGTCGTGTTTCATTTCGACCACACATAAGTAATGCACTGATATCTTTTTAAAGTAGAAGATAATCCCTTCCGTGTTTGTTGTCGTACTTCATTTGGACCACACATAAGTAATGCACTGATATCTTCTTAAAGTAGAAGATAATCTCTTCCGTGTTAGTTTTCATGTTTCATTTGGACCACACATAAGTAATGCACTGATATCTGCTTAATAGAGAAGATAATGCCTTCCGTGTTTGTTGTCGTGTCTCATTTTGACCACACATAAGTAATGCACTGATATCTGCTTAAAGTAGAAGATAATCCCTTCCGTGTTTGTTGTCGTGCTTCATTTGGACCACACATAAGTAATGCACTAATATCTGCTTAAAGTAGAAGATAATCCCTTCTGTGTTTGTTGTCGTGCTTCATTTGGACCACACATAAATAATGCACTGATATCTTCTTAAAGTAGAAGATAATCCCTTCCGTGTTTGTTGTCGTGCTTCATTTGGACCACACATAAGTAATACACTGATATCTGCTTAAAGGAGAAGATAATCCCTTCCGTGTTTGTTGTCGTGCTTCATTTCGACCACACATAAGTAATACACTGATATCTTCCTAAAGGAGAAGATAATCCCTTCTGTGTTTGTGGTCATGCTTCATTTGGACCACACGTAAGTAATGCACTGATATTTTCCTAAAGGAGCAGATAATCTATTCCGTGTTTGTTGTCGTGCTTCCTTTATAATGGAGCATATATTGGTGAAATGTATTGATTTCAATGAAATCCGCTCTAGACATTATCAGATGGGGGACCTAAAGTATCTATTTGAGCAGACATTTTTGTATTCCTGAAGGATGTAAGATTGGACAAAGAAATTCAAATACTCCATCTCTTTGCTAACATAATTTTATTCTTGTACTAAACAGAATCATTACAAATAATGGTTATTGTATTTTACTTTACTGAGGTGTTGATATGCCGTAAAACATACCGAATTAAAACAAACCAATGTCAACAAAAGGTCGATCTTTTACCACGCTAGACTCGAGAAAAGCAACCAGAATAGAGTAGGTTAAATTGACCCCGGACTGTCTCATTTACTAAATGGTTAGTACAGCAGGAAATGGTCATAAAGGATAAAGGAAGGTGAAAAGGCAGAGGAGCAAGCGCATCATTCAGACATCCACTCCACAGGTTTTTTGTGTGTCACAATGCAGGGTTAACTTTACAAAGGTTTTGCAAAAACAAAACATTTTTAAAAAATTGAACATAAATTGTGCTTGGCACAGAAATTAACGCCAAAAAGGTTAAACTTTTCGATAACACAATGCAGGACCGGCGGGTCAGTTATAAAAGTGGGTGGGGGGCTCTCCTAAAAACGGGGAGCCCAGTTAAACACATGCATATATAACTTCATTATTGATGACCGTAACACATGTTTTGTTTATTTGTAGTTTTTAATGTTTTCATATGTATTTTTTGCTACTGAATTCAAAAATCACATTCGTTTTGGCATGACATCGATAGTTTTTTCAAAAAATTTCTTCTTAATTTAATATTTTCGCGTTTTATACACAACCTTTCTCTACAGCAGTATGTTGTAAAGATAACTACACAGCATTTAATACTTTTTTCATATATTTAATGGTATTTAGTAAATACAATGTTAGTTAGAACAAAACAAACCATACAACTTTGCAATGTAAATGCTTTCATAACTCTTTTCTTAAGATCAGAAGTAATTTGACGATCGAGATTTTCTAAAGTGTACACTTTCATCTTTTCTGACAATAGACCATATATAATCTCCCATCATCGCAGTATTCCATCGTCCTTGATATCTTCTTTCCATTGTTGCGATGTCCTGATGAAATCTCTCACCATGTTCTTCACTGACATCACCCAAGTTTTCGGGAAAGAAATCTAGATGAGAATACAAAAAATGAACTTTTAAGGACATACGACAACACAGTTTCCTGAACCTCTCAATAAGCTTTGATACCAGTTGTATGTAATTAGGATCTTTGTGATTTCCTAAGAATTCACGAACTACATCACAAAATGCGCACCAAGCTTCTTTTTCAGCTTTTGCCATCGCTCTTTCCAGTTTCTCCGACTTCAACATTGCATTTACTTGGGGTCCAACAAATATACCAACTTTATATCTTAGCTTTGGAAACATGAGACGAATTTTTTGAAAAGCTTCTCCTCCAAAATCTAAGGCTTTCAAAAACTGTTTTACTAATCCTAGTTTAATATGAAGTGGGGGTAATAAAACTTTGTTGGAATCTACTAGCGGCTGTCTGAGAACATTTTTCATTCTTGGTTGCAGTTCCACTCGTGGGGGCCAATGCACTTTCTTGTAATGATCATCATCAGCTCTGCTGTCCCATAAGCAAAGGAAACATGCATACTTTGTGTATCCACCTTGTAAGCCAAGCAAGAAGGCAAGCATCTTGAAATCACCACAAACATCCCACTTGAATTCAGCATAATTTATTTTGTCAATAAGTTGTTTGACATGATCATTATTTTCTTTCTTCTGTACGGAGTGTGCAAGAGGCAAAGATTGGTATTTATTTCTATTGTGGAGCAATACTGCTTTGAGACTTCGTGATGAACAGTCGCCATTCTGCAGGATCATGCGTGTGTCCAAGAGCAGTAAACAAACCAGTAACATCATTACAATAACACAGATCATCACTAATGTCACAATAAATTTCAAATTCCTCATGTCGTTTTCGGTACACAGATGACCTACAGTCTTCCCCTTCAGCCTTGATGTAAAGAACTTCTGCCTTAGTGAACCTAAATCCCTGATTAAATCATCTAGCTCACTCTGATTTGGAAAGTGAGGCTCCGAAGTCGTTCTTGGTACAAAAGCTTCCTTCATTTCTTGTCTGCTGCTACTTGCTGACCTTTCAGATGAAATATCCATTGCATCTTCCGTCTGTAAAGAAAAATAACTACATATAGCAACTTAAACAAAGACTTGATAACATTAGTATTCCATAAATCTGTAGGAAAATAAATGCGTTATAAATACTTAATATTCAAGTTAATTAAAAGTAAAACTTTTTGGAGAGTACGATGAGAAGTAAACTTACATTTTCTGGTGGTTGTGGTACTGGCATGCTGTCATCATGTGGGACATATGCTTTACATGATGGTATGTCTGGATACTGAAGAGCTTGTCTTCCTTTAACTTTTCTGTACTTTGTCACATCAATCATACAAAAGTAACGAGTATGGAGAGCCGAAGAACCATCATTGTGATGGTTCTTCGGCTCTCTCCATACTCTGGGAATGGCAAAAGGCATTGCCCTTCCTGTACATCTTAGCCATCCTTCTAGAGTAGATCGACAGCTTCCACATATCACATGAGGGGCCCATGATTTGTCCTGGTCACCCATGGGAATTCCGAAATAGATTATGTATGCTATCCACAAGTTGGCCCCTTTCACGATCTTATGTAATACCTGCTTTTTTCCAATATAATAACCACACACATAGCAAAATGTATTTGAAGAATTTTTACATTCTCTAGTAGCCATCTTAATCAGAACAGAACTTAGTAATTGATCTGAAAGAGAAAATTAGATATACATTTATTAGCGGAACATATAGCATTTTCCAATATATGATGACATTGAAAAGCGATGTATTTCTATAAAGGTCGATGATACAGAAAAAATAATAACATTTTTAGAATCATCAGAACAAATTTATTAAAAAACAGTAAAAAACAATATAATAAACAAAACTTTGTAAAAAATTGTTACGTTGTGTAATTTATTTAATGCAGAAGACACTTCGCTGCTGATGCACTCATTTACCTATATAAATTCGGGTATGTTCTAAGATGGAGAATTACTGCCACATCTGGAGAGGCGCCACTAAGATCACTCTTTCTTAGCTTGACTTACTTGTACTAACTTGAAACAGCATTCACTCGGAGTGGGTTGAGCCGGCTCTACACATCTTTTCCACTGCGTCAATCTCGAAGGCTGACCAAGCCTAACGATTTAAAGTCAACGATTGGCTGATCTCTAGCCACTTAATGTTCCAATGGCGAGCTCCGTAGATTGGGAGCCCAGGTTAGGTTCAAGGTCAGCTGTTATCAGTCAGGTTGTATTTCTTTGTACACCACATCGCTTTTTTCCAATCCTGTAGATGACCTCTTCTGGTTGACGGAGAAGGGTATGACCCAGCCAGCGTAGACGTCTCTAGATGAATGGCTTGTTAGAGGAAGCTAATTTTGCAGGAGAAACATACTGTGTTGTTTGAGACGAAGGGCTACCATCGGACACGTGAGGGTATGACGCAGTTTCAAAAGTTTCCAATCACCTAAAGTTTTCCACTTCTATTGGTCAGAATTTACTGCCATAAAGGAGGATCGTTCGCAACAGACTTTGGCGCTGCGCCTTATCTCAAATCTTGACTAGAGCCGGGAATTGAGTCAGAAAGAGGTCTGACGTACACGGTCAATTCGTGCTTTGATGTCAGTACTACTTTGACCCGTGACTGTGATAATGGCTCCAAGATATTTGAAACTTTCAACCTCTTCAAGAACATCACCATTGAGAATGATGGGTGTTTTAGCCTGTTGAGGCGAAGCCGGCAACGAATATCTTTGTCTTCGAGGCATTTATTTTCATCCTAATCTGAAATGCAACAAACTGAAATTCAGCAAATGTTTTACCGAGCAGCGCGATATCATCTGCATAGTCTGTCCTTGACGGCTAAGTTGCAACAAACTGAAACTGGGAAACTCTTTTAAGGTATTCGAAGTGACCCAGTTAATGGCATAATGGAAAGTGTTGGCGAAAGAATACATCCTTGCCGAACGCCAGACTGTAGGGTGTCAAAACCTCACTGTAAATGTGGGATCGTGTTAAGTCGTAGCAATTAATCAAAACATATTAAATTACGTTGTTTATTTATATTTTTTACATAATAATAATTATGTAATGAGATAGAATGATAGTTAAAATAAAAATTAGTACACATTAGTTATTTAATTACATTACTGCATAAGTTATGTTACATCGGAAGTGAAACACGTGTGTATATAGGTTTATTTGAAAATATTATTCATAAATATATATATATATTTTTTTGCTAGTTGTTGATTAGCTTATCCTTTATTCCATTTTTATTTTTACATTTTGTCTGAAACATTGTTTCTTTTATTCCTCATATATATATATATAAATTCCCGAAACAAGCCCCCCCCCCACTTTACGGTCATCAATAATGAAGTTATATATGCATGTGTTTAACCGGGCCCCCACACACTTTTTAGGAGAGCCCCCTCCCCACACTTTTATAACTGTCCCGCCGGTCCTGGAGTATATCTATATTAATGTACTAAGAAAACTATAGATCTTGTTTGATTGTTATCTTTCTACCTTGCTGGAGTATTTGTATCCGTGCACGGTGGGCGAAGTATCATAAGAATGACGTCACTTTGTTAGCCTTCATACTGGATCACATCACAGAAGGCGTTGTGCATACTTGATAACGTTGTCAAACGCGTTTTGCATACTAGATTACGTCACAAAAGAATGACCTCATAGAGCACAATAAAATAGAGAGAGATCGAGAGAGGGGAAGATATTATTTCTGACGCCATGACGTAATTAAAAAAGCGATTGGAAAAGTAGTGGAGAGAGTAAGAAAGAGAGGAGAAAAAAAGAGAAGAGAAAGTAAGGGAGGAAAAAGAAATACGAATAGATAGATAGATAGATAGATAAAGAGAGAGATAAAGAGAGAGAGAGATAAAGAGAGAGAGAGAGAGAGAGAGAGAGAGAGAGAGGGGGACGGAGATAGAGATAGTGCATGCAAAAGTAATAATTATTAATTACAAAAAAAATCAAAATCTGGCATCCATCCTTTATAACTTTATACATTACGTCATACATGACGTCGTACATGTTAGATTTTGATTTAAAAAAATTTCTTTAACTTTTTGTTTTTGCTGGGGATGAGGCATCCTACGGGATGGCAGACATTCGTCCGCTATTTCAGACACTTCAACCGAGAGATCTTCGTAAGATTCTAACTGTCTCTTCAAGCGCAATTGTTTGTATCTCTGTTGTACTTGCTTAACCGGGTATATTTGCCAGGTAGTTTAAAAAATTCTTTTTCTTGAGTCCGGTCGCTCCTATAATTACAGCATTGATGGATATCTTCGTAAGATTCCAGTTTCTTTTCATGTCGTACATAAGACCTCGCTATTTAGTTATCGTCTCCTTCTCAGTTCTGTTTAAGCCAGCATCATTAGTAACACTGACTTCAACTAGGGTTGCCACTTTCTCTCTCTTGTTCCATATCACTATGTCAGGTTTAATAGGTATGTAGCTGTAGGAATGTCATAGTGATAGTGGATAGTGGATGACGTATTTCCAATAGTTATTTTTTTCTATAAGTTCCCAGGACTTTCTGCTACATCGGATATTCAACTTTGTACAGATGGTCCAACGGAGATATATAAACACTCTATTGTGGCGCATTGTATAGTAGCCATCCCCCAGCAAAACATTATAACTGGATGTCATGTGGTTCACACTCTCCACTTCTATGTGGCAGAACCTGCATTGTTGTCATTGCTGAGACCACTCATCTTCTAAAAAGCATTAGTCATCAAGCCTTGATCTTGGGCAGCCATTATCATCCTCTTCTGATCATAGTGCATCGATTCTCTTTTCAGACAGTTTGCACAGCCTTCCTTATCTTTATATTCATGGGATAGTTCATCCAGAAAATATTTGGCACGTTGTTGGTTGGCCCATTCTTCGAGTTTTCTGCAATAGAAGGTCTCTGTGTATTTCTATTTGCTCTTTTGGGCCATTTCCGTGACAGGCTATTTTTCTGTTTCTGTCTCATTTGTAAGACAGTCTTATTCAAAATGTTTGGCTAATTTTGTGATGAAGTTATTCTACTGACTCCTGTTTCTTGATTTTGATATACCATCATAAGGTTTGGGTTCTGAGAGCTCATCAGATATTGACCGGTACTCACAATAGTGGCTCGATGTTTATGGTCAATTTCTGAGAGACCCATACACCCTGCTCCTCTGGGAAGATACAGCCTTGAAATACACTAGTTTCTGTACATTACTGTGTACAGTGTCAACATTTTCCCTGTTTTAGTGTCTAGTCTGTTAATGTCTTTTAGTGGCCAATCAATAATGACAAAACTGTATGTTATCATTGGCATGGCTAGTTGGTTAATGGCAGTTACTTTGTTTTTGTTTGTGAGCTGAGTTTTGCAAATCTTTCTTACACGGCGTATATATTCCCTGCCAATTGTTTCTCTCATCTTAGCATATTGAATTAAATCGTTCTCTTCTATGCCAAGATATTTTTTGTATTGTTCCTGCTCTTCTAGGTGGTTGATATCAGTATCTTCATCACGCTGTATGTTTTCCGTTTGGATCTTCTTCCCAGCTGTGAGGTAGCACTTGGCATATTTGTCCAGGCCAAAATTGATTCCAATATGTTTGAAGAAGGTATGTACAACCTGCAAGAGTTGGCTTAAGTCAATACATACAGCTTGAAGTCATCCATGAAGAACAGGTTGTTGACTCTTTTGCTTAGGTCTTGTTGGCGGCCCTGACTTAGGTTGTAGGTACTCCGGCATTTATTCATCGTCAGGCAAAAGAGTAAATGAGATAAGTTATCCCCTTGAAAGGTTCCTTTGTCGCGACCTGTACACCGTTTCTATCGTTTACAAATTTCAACCACGCCTTCATCAAGAAACATAGGCGTTAAGCTACACCCCTAAACGACCAAGCACAACCGTAGAAATAAAAGCAGAAGCAGCTGAGTAGTGTTGGGATTTTTCCCGTTAAAATGAAGGACGAAGACTGTAGTCCGCTGGAAGAAAAGTTGGTGGTATAAAAACGTGACTAGACAAGAACAGAGATAACAAACAACTTGGGTAGATAAAGAAAGGGTATTTATATAGATGAAAAAAGAGAAGAAAGAAATAGAATGTTGCTTGCAAAAGAAGTGCCTTTGCGGACTCACTGTAAATGCCAGTTGTCTTGTAACAGGATGCTGTGAAGAGTAGTTGAGAACATCAAGAGGGCTTCGTGCGTATTATATACGCTAAAAAAGCATGAGCCCGCTCACACCAGACACAGCAGAGAAGAACGTTGTTAACGGCTGCGAGGCTGGAGAGAAGATGCCGTTGTTTTAAAAAAATAGGCGCTCTCCTGGGTTTTATGCAGAGATTGAAGCAGTGGTCTGTGATTGGCTGATTTTCCTCCAATCACAGGGCACTTACAATTCACTGCGCTTAATAATAATTCCAATGGTAGTTTTCGTAAAATATATTAGTGAAAATATTTTTGTACGTGATACCCCCTATTTTATTAAATATGAACAAAATATATTCGGATCGATCGAAATTTTAATATTATATAAAGTCAAAGAGTCTAGCAAAACATATCCGATTTTTTTTTATGGAGCTGTATTTTTGCAAAATTTCCATGAATTCTTAAATAAAAAGTAGAAATACATGTCACATTATTGTTTTGAAAATGTTTACTTCCGTTTCTCATTAATATATACTATAATCTGTTGAAATATAACGAAAACATTTCTAGAAATAATTCATTTTTAATAGATTTTGAATCCTTTAAATGCTGAAATAATTTAGAACTTTTAATGTTTAAAAATCTATTTTAAAAATAAGGCTTCACAATTTTTCAAAATATTTTAATACAACCTTGTCTGTAACTAATCTTAGAGCGACATCGACAGCGTTCTAATAATTTATGACTTTTAATAGAACTTTAATTCACTATTGGTGAATAACGTTTATTGCCATTCGTTTGACATCCCGGAATGTATGGAAGAACGTTGCGTTCTGCTTACACTGATTAGCTGTCTAAGATGTTCACATCTTAAGCAGAGCAAGAATACTATTTTCTTTCTCTTTCAGCCACCCGTAGATATCTAAAATATAATCATAATAATGCGCATTTTTGTGTATGTAGGAGAGGTAAGCTACATAAACAGATTAGTGTTGGGACGATTAATCGGAATCGGGAATTAAAAAATCGGAACATTTTGGGGTATCGGAATCGGTATCAGAATCGGAATAATTTGAGCCTAACTTTGGATTCCGAAAACGATTATTAAAAAATATTGTTAAACTTAATTTTCTATTGCTGGCATTAATGATAAAATCATGAATATTTATTGATTTTAAACTATGAGAAAAACTAAAATCTATAGATCATAATAACATCAAAAATACGATGTAAATTTAGTTTACTTGTGTAAAAATTGAAATGCGGTCTTTTTCCCGATGAGCTTTTGTCCGATGAGCTTTTGTCCACTCTTTCAGTATTGGCAAACCTTAGAAGAAGTGTCCACAAAGTTTGAAAACAGACGTAGAACATTTTCAATACCTTAATTGAATTAGTTATAAATTAGTGAATTAAAAAAATTTCACGGCTCTACATAAGTTCTTTGATTTTGAGTTTCCGTGTCTTTTAACTGGTTGTAAAAAATTCTAAATATATAAAAAGTGGATATTTTAATGTGAGGTAGAAGTTAAGTACATTATTTTTACTATATAAGTAGTAGTAGTAGTAGTAGTAGTAGTAGTATTATTATATTATTATTATTATTATTATTATTATTATTATTATTATTATTATTATTTATTATTATTATTATTATTATTATTATTATTATTATTATTATTATTATTATTATTATTATTATTATTATTATTATTATTATTTTTTGTACTCACTAGGAGTTCTCACACAGATCATCGTCAGTGATTGCTCACCGACAACAACCAGTGGTATTTCCTGGAGTCTGAGTGACAACAAGTCTCCCCAGACTTCCAGTGTTCTTCACCTCTTTTCGATAACGATGATTTCTCGCTGGTAAGGACAATTGGTCTTCTCTGGGATTTGGGTGGCAACAAGCCTCCCCAAGGTCTCAACACTCTCTGCAATTTTCCAGTGGAGGTCTGGTTTGTGCTGTCCCTCCTAGGTCTTCTCATCCTCCACGACCCTCTACAAATACGTTGTCTGGTGTCAACATAGGCCGGCACCAGTTTAAAAAAAAATCAATTTTTCTTTTAAATTTTTAAATTTTTTCCTTTCAATTCCTTTTCTTTTTCTTTTTGTTCTTTTCCTTTTCTCTTCCCTTATTTAAAAAAAAAAGAATTTAAAAAAATCTTTTACTTTTTTTAGGGGGGGGCTCGGAGGTGGTGGAGAGGGAGGAGCTTATAGTGTTTCTTGTAATTTCTGTTTCTTGGTTCATTTTTGTGTAGTGATAGCTGAGGCCGGTGTAATTTAATGAGGGGGGGGGAGATTATGAAGTGCTGTTTCTTGCAGTTTCTGTTCCTTGGCTCTTGTTGTGGTGTTCTTCGTGTGGTCTTGTTTTCTCCGTTGTAAATTCCTTGTGACTGGTTAGCCTTTGTAGCTTATGTGTGTTAGTTTCCGCATTCGAGGATTTTCCTTAAGATTGCAGCTGTTTTGATCATTGCCGTCCTTTGTATGGTTTCGATAATCCCTTTGATTCCAATTTCTCCCAGTTTTTTTCTGCAGGTTTTTTGGGATTGTTCCTAGTGCTCCTACGATTATTGGTATTATGCTAACTTTTTTCATGCTCCATATTCCTTTCAGTTCTCTGGCAAGTTCTGTGTATTTACTTCGTTTTTTCGTGTCTTTGATCTTCACTCTGTGACTGCTGGAACGGCGAAGTCTACGATTTTACAAGATTTTTCCTTTTTGTCTATTATAATAACATCAGGTCTCCTTGCTAGTATGAGTTTATCTGTTTGTATATCCATATCCCATAGGATTTTGTGTTTTTCGTTTTCCAGTACTGTTTCTGGTTTATGTTTGTAACATTTGTCTGCATATTCTCTTCAAATAACTAAATATTAAGTTATAGAGTCGTTAATTTTCGAATTACCGTAAAAACCCATGTAATACGTGCATATATTTTCGCAAAGGTAAAAATACACTTGTGAGGTGGGGTTGATAAAAATCAATAAATATTTATAATTTTATAATTAGTCCAGCAATGGAAAATTTAGGTTAAAAAAAAATGAAAAAAAAAAATGAAAAGAGTCCTTTTGGCATCGGTAAATTGGCACAGATTTTTCCGATTTCGATACCGATTCCGATACCCCCAAAGTTCCGTTTTTTTTCTAATTCTCGATTCCGATTCCGATTCCGATTAATCGTCCCAACACTATTGCTAGTTTCTTTATAAAATTCATTGAATAATATCTTTATTTTTTCGTGATTTAAAATACAACAGTTATTGGTTTGTTTATAAATTGGGAGTGGTAACAGCAGTGACAGACTGGGTCTGGAAAAAAATTGGTTGCCCAGTAACGAAGGGGACCCGGTTCTCCTACAACTATAATGCTATCATTTGATTTTAGCAACGCACAAATAATATTGACTGTTCGGCCCTGGACTCACGTACCGGTTAGACATGACTATTCCCGTAACCTTTTTAACCTTTGAAGTTGCCGACCAGCTCAAATCACTAAGTGAAACTTTATTTTTACGTTTACACCTTTGAGATTTCTTTAATTATGCTTTATTCTACATGATTTGTAAGAATTGAGGATTTTTTATCCCCTATTCTTAACTTAACAACACGAAACTGAATTAATGAAACAGACGAAACCTTTATTACAACAACAAACGAAATATTCGTATATTTGAGGTTACCTATACCGTTTGGTATAGGTAGAAAGAAACTTAGGACAGTCCGAAAGAAGAAGTTAAAATTTCTTCAGGCGAAGTGGACGAGGAGAGAGGCTGAGACGATCCGCCAGGGTACCGTCTGGTGATCGTCCTCATATCCTAAGGGAACTCAAGTAGTCTCTTAGGGAACTCATGATAGCAATGCGAGCTGATTGGCCAAACCAGCTCACAGGGACACTGATACGCATTACAAAGTAACTCTATGACTGCTACATCTTCACTCCCTGGCTTAATTCCTTTTCATACACTTCTTATTTGTGTCCTGTCCTATTTTTCTTTCTCGTATTTTTTGGGCACAGCCTGAGTAGGGTTTGTTCATACCAAGTCAAATATACGTCCTCGACAATCAGTCCGACTAGTCTAGGTCATTTTTGAGTAGGGCTGCCGGGCTGATGCATTGTTCTCTGCAGTTATAAGAGGTCCGCCCTCCTAGGCTCTACCTTCTCTTTTTGAGAAGGGGTTAGTTTATTGTTAATCGCCTGAGGTGCCCCTACCAGGGAATACCGACGTGCCTACACACGTATTTTTTTCATGTGCTAGAGTGCACCTCCTCTTATTCGTTGGATTTTCAATCCCTACTTTCCGACCTTGTGTCATATCTTTCCGTGGTGGAAGGCCGGTAAACACCTACTAAAACGGTTGTCTGTGTTTGCTACTTTAATGAATTCACTTCATGAGAATTACTTGCTACCACGTAAGCTGACTCAGTCTGTCACAATGCAGGGCCATCAACATCCAACAATGAAAGTGGTGCTATGGATCCGACAGGAGGCGAACTCAAGTCGTCAATCACCGTCAGGTTTTACACTAGACCATCTCCACTTCTATACATACGACCCGTTGGATCGTCCGTTGAGCTAAGGTTTTTATTGTTTAAATCAAGAAAAAAGTGAATTTGCAAAGACAGTTAAATAAAAAAATTTAAAAAAACGGAATCCAATATTAGTAGCTTTCTGCTCGCTGTATCACTTTTTTCTCTGTCTCCTTCCTCTCTCTTCTCTTTTTTGATACGGGTTAAATATTTGTTACTACTTGTGGTGTTATTAAATTTGTTTGTAATACTATTCTAATCATTTTATTCGATTTTTAGTAAACAAAGAAATATCTCTCTCTCTCTCTCTCTCTCTCTCTCTCTCTCTCTCTCTCTCTCTATATATATATATATATATATATATATATATATATATATATATATATATATATATAACTTCTGTGTAATATAGCAGGAAAAATCCCAGAAAAGTGGTCGATTATTTAAGAATTAAAGTTAAAAAATTAAAAATTTAGAGCGTAATATCTATTTATTTTGGTACAGAAAAATTAGTACAACATTCGTACCGTCGGTTTAAATCTTAATTGTTACTTTTCACCCCCCCTTTTTCAAACCTTCCTTACACTAAATTTAAATTTAAACAAACATACACAACGCTCTAATCAAATAACGCGTCCAAACGAGAGTGACACGTGACTTCACATTTCCGAAACAGATGACAACAGAAGCTGAAGAGAACCGGATGGCTAAGTCCTTCCGTGTTTGAAACCGATGGTACGAATGTTGTACTAATTTTTCTATACCAATATATATATATATATATATATATATATATATATATATATATATATATATATATATATATATATATAATATTAAATTATTTTTTACCTACGTACGGCGTCGTTTCGAGCGCAGGGAAATAATAATCTCAGACAGTCACAGGCCGCGAACCCCGTTCACAGATACATCTTGAATCTGTAGGCGTTCAACTAGGCCACGAGGGATTGTCACGTAATAACGGAGAAATTAAGTGATGTTCACACGGCGAGTGTAGACACCTAAACATTTGATAGCACTCAACGACAGAGTCGGAGCATTGCACTGAAGCTTTTAGGTGAATGTTTATTTTTAATCTTTCCGACTTTCAATTTTACTTGGAAGGGGCTTATAATAATATTAAATTATTTTTAATATTTTACCTACATACAACGTCATTTCAAGCTTATAGCTCTCAACAGCGCAGGGAAATAAAAATCTCAGACGGTCATAGGGCGCGAACCATATATATATATATATATATATATATATATATATATATATATATATATATATATATATATATATATATATATAATAATGGTAATAATCCAGGTAAAAAATATCCACAGGGAGGTAATCCAGAGAATTTTAACCGGGTTTATAAAAGTGTTCAATATCAAAATAGAGCTTTATATATGATAATTTTATTTACACAGACATGTACAAAATCTGCGACACTGGCATGTCGATGTTATCGATCAACAGTTACTATAAACTGAGATCTCATCAGGCAGAGTTAGAATCCGATCATATTTGGAGAGAACCATATATATATATGGAGAGAGAGCGAGATAGATAGATAGATAGATAGATAAATAGAGAGAGGTGGAAGGGAAAGCGATAGAAACAGTATAAACAACAACAAGAACCCAAATGCAATTATAGATGCACTAACGAGTTCCCTGTAGGGTATAGCTATTTTATTTCAAGCGTAGTGTATAGATGCGATTTAAAGACGGAGAACAACACCCGGACTTATGTGGCACCTTCAAGGACAGGTATAGAAACCATAGTGTTCATTTAGGAAAAACTCCTACATCGCCATTAAAATTATTTAGGAATTAATTAGTAAGAAAATTTATATTGAGTTAGAAAAAGTCTATTGTAGATAGAGCGAACAAATATATACCTAACAAAAGGAAAAAAATGTAACATGCCCACGTTTAGAATTTTACCATATAATTACTTCGAGTGATAATTTACTAAACATTAGGCAAGAGATTCTACAAAATTGGCTACACAGGAACGGATACATGCTATCTAGTTGTACACCTAGTATGTAATTGGGAAACCAGTAAATATTTAATCAAATATACATAAAAAGTTAATTTGATTAACTTCATAATAGTCTTAGAAGTTTTGGAACCGGTGCACGATATATGATACACGACCTCCCAAAAAATCTGTTTTATCTTTCTTTACATTTAAAATTAGGAAATGGGTGTTTCTGCAATTTGGAATGAATTAGCGGCACCGAATAAATTAGCATTACGTTGGAAAAATTAGATAATTATTTAGATAATAAGCATATTCGAAGTTCTATAATAAAATAAATACTCATTATTAGAATTGTTCAGCAATAATAGTAACTCTAGAATATTATTATTTTACTAGGAAAAATAAGAAGTAAACGGGATTAAAGTCCTACTAGGGAATATAAAAATCGCATGAACTTCTTTGACGCTCCGGAACGAGTCTCAACCCACTAGGTAGATAAGTCTTTCATCTTCAAAATTAAGCTTTATAGACAAACCAGTAAACTATGAACTTAAAGGAGACATTAAGCATTGGGGCTCTTAGAATTGAGTGGTTAAGCTTTCTGTATTAGATACAAAGATATCCAGTAAGGGGGGGGAGTAAGAAAGCATTGATACTGTGGCAACCTAATTGGTAATCATTGTGTAGGGAGTGGGTTCAATTTTACTCAATAAATGGGGGTGGGGTAGGTTCTTTGCATGTTCCATCGGGGTTAAACATTGTTTGGGAAGAGTAGAGGGGTAGTTTAAGAAGGGGGTTCACAGTTAATTTGCACCCTAAATTAACAATTCAATTTCATCCGGATGAGTTGTATTACAATTCATTGGATTATTAAATAGTATTAAGGTCAGTACCTTGTAACAAGTAAATTAACTCCTTAGGGGTTTAGCAACATAGTCCTTCTATATCTATTTAAGGATGAACCAGGGGAAATAACTCATTAATTCTAAAAATAAGTATTACCTCCCTTTCCCTGTCTGGCTTAATACTTCTGTGGGTAAATGACCGATCTCGTAATTTTAAATAGAAAAATAAAACTAAGTAACTGAGTTCGTCTCTATGCTTCTGAGGTTGAATTAAATTTCTGAAAAAGGGTGAATAACTCTTTAATTCTAAAAATAAGAGTTTATCCGTGTGGCTAAACATCTCTGTATGTTGATGGTCGATCTCGTAGTTTTAAATAGATAAATAAAACCAAAAATAAATGATTAAGAGAAATTTGTGTTGAGACTTTAATCCCCAGTACTAATGTTTTTGTAGATTCGCACCCGATTTGCTGCGAGGCTTATCACCCTCATAGTTAGCATCAAAACAATGGAGGGTTCGCATGTAATCTCTGGTTTAAAAATAGCTTTATTAGACACTTCAAGATTTTAGAGTAATAATTAATAATAAATAGCAGTTAATAATATTTTACTGATTGATTTTGAGGCTTGTTTTTTTATTTTTACTTCTACTCGTGGAATTTCGATCTACTAGAGGGTTTTTTAGAGATAGCTTCGTAAATATCAACTTTGGTGCCTTCGTTGGGAAATCTGATTCGAGTGTTTTTTTCAAATGGGGGGTAAACATTTTTTCCTTTTTCTTTTTACCCAAGTGAGTATTTGCCATTTATAAAACGGATTGCCGAATTTTTATCAGAACTCAATCTGGAATTTCTCCTCCTGAGTTTTTGCCCAGGATGGGTATAAGCAATACATATAGCGTTAGTTTTAAGTTTTAATGTTTTTTCTTTCGTTTGGAGGTATGGTACGGGTTCGGTGGCACTTCCCTAAATGGTAAAGTTTACAAAAAAAAATAATGCGGCCATGTTACTGACCCTGTTTCCTAGAATACATATTACATAATTCATAATGATGAAGCTTTTCACGTCATAGACACACCACGTACTTTCAAATATGTGTTTCTTCAAAATCAGTCATTTTGAAAAAGTCTTGAAAGAAAGACGAAATGTTGATGAATATTTTTCGGTTTTCCTTTTTCATTTTCCATTTTTCATTTTCCATTACATTGAATTATTATTTTGATATTTATCATATATATATATATATATATATATATATATATATATATATATATATATATATATATATATATATATATAAAATTTACAAAAAGCCGCTACACAGGCATGTCGATGTTGTTATCGATAAATACTAATTAGAAACTAAGATCTCATCAGGCGGAAAAGGTTTGATATTTCACTCAGATGTTTATATTGGGAAAGAATGAAAAGTAACACGCACACAAACACACCCACACCCACAGACACACTGACCTAATAATAAGAATGATTAAACAAGGTGGCGATCAAAATAAAATATTTAGACGATTAAATAAGGCAATTACTCGCCATCCTGATGCTTTTAAGTATTATCAAATTAATCAAACTAAATTGATAGAGCAAATCCAAAGCTATCTAAATATAAATAAAAAATAATGTAGAATATGTATAATCGTAGATATAACACATATACTAATTATATAAAAAATGGTTACACGTAATAAACTGTAGAAAGGGATAAAGAAAGAAAGAAATATTAAAAAAGTTAAAAAAGAAGAAGAAAGAGAAAAAATCGACAGTTAGCTTATAACGCCGATTGGAAACGCTGTGAGTTAAAAAAGAAGAAGTAGAGAAAAAATAGACAGTTAGCTTATGAACGCCGGTTGGAAACGTTGTGAGTTAAAAAAGAAGAAAGAGAAAAACTAGGCAGTTAAGCTTATGAACGCTGTGAGTTGGCAAGGAAGATTAGTATTTATTTAAAATTGATGACAAGGAATTAAACAACAAAGGAGGAGAGGGCGGAGAAGGAGGAGGGGAGAAAAAAGGACTAAAAGTATATATATATATATATATATATATATATATATATATATATATATATATATATATATATATAATTTTAAATTATTTTTCTATATTTGGATATGTTGATATTTTTTATATATTTAATATAAAACTAAAACTAAAAATACATTCATCACCTAAAAAGTAGTGTAATGGATTCGTCTAAACACTTTAAAATGCAGCAACATTTTTGTAAGTAATGGATAAATTTTATTAGACAGACGAACAACACAGGTAAGGAGGACTTTTTTTTCTTTTTTTTTAATAACTAATATAAGTTAGCAAAATATTTATACGGAACAAAACTTAGGTTTAGTATACGGAACGTTTATGTTTTTGTCATTTAAGGGAAGTGGGGTCTGATCAACTCTGCTGGAAAGCCATGAAATTAAATACTGTCTTGTTTTTAAATTTCCGAAACAGGTTTTCATGGTAAACAACTGATGATCCCTTAAATAATGTTAGAAACAAACTAATATAATAACTGTAAAAATTAAATTGACTTACATGAGTGATTTTCCACTGAACGACTTGGGACGTAAGGTTTTTTTAAATTTAATTTAATTTTTTTACATATAGTTTTAATGGTTGAGAAACTTCCAAGACTATATATATATATATATATATATATATATATATATATATATATATATATATATATATATATATATATATATATATATATAAATTAAATAAGTTCAAATATATTGGAAAACATTTACTGAAAAGTAATATTTCTTAAAAAGTTATCAAAAGCTTTATAAATATACATTATATAAACATCTAAAATGGCCTACATAAAGGCAATTCTGTTTCAGTACTGATTAAAAAATTGGATGGTCTGAAATTTCAGTCTCTCAGTCTTTATGGCGAATTATTTTTATTACTAGCTTTGGCCCCGATGAAGTAAAGTAGTACTGAAACATAATTGTATTTATGTAGGCAATTTTAAATGTTTATATATATATATATATATATATATATATATATATATATATATATATATATATATATATATATATATATATATATATATATGTGTGTGTGTGTGTGTGTGTGTGTGTGTATTTTTATGTAATTATTTTTATTGGTGATTGTAGCGTTCGTTGTTATTTTGCTTACTATTATTTCGATTGTCTCACTTTCCTGATGCGGCTGTGAGCCAGAAACACGTGTCCATGGATTACTTTTATGTACGTTAATAAAAAAAATATATATTAATGAAAAATACGTCCTATGAAGTTATGGGCGACTAATAATGCAATTTTCTGCATTTTTACACTTTTATGTACGTATAAAATTAATATATATATATATATATATATATATTATTTGAAGCGATCATTTCGGACGGGCCCGCCAGTGAGAAGTAATAATACAGCCGTCAAATCATAGCTATAAATGCATGTCCCCCGCGTTTAACACTGTTAAGACGGCTGACTATCGTTGTCTGCTCGGCATAATAGGATTTATTTCTCACCAACTTTTAAAGTTATTCAGAATGCTCTCATCGGTTAGGGCGTCGGGATTTAGAGTTAAAGGGGACTCTGGTTCCGGGGTTCTAATCGTGTGACTGGTTTGAATAATTATTTCTACACTGATGATTCCGAAAGGATGAAACGTATACGTCTGTAGATAATTAAATATTCATAATAAAAGAATTATATATATATATATATATATATATATATATATATATATATATATATATATATATATATATATATATATATATATATATATATATATATATATATATATATATATATATATATATACCGTATTTCTTAATTGGGAGAGTTTCCCAGCAGAGTGCTCAATTATTAATGCAAAAGTAAAATTAACTAAATAATTAATAAGAGCATGATATTTATTAATATTAAATAAAGTGTTACAACAACATCCGGACCAAGGTTTCAGATCCGAGAAAATCGGACGTTCATCAGCGGAGTCGTATAGCTTAATGAGTGAGAACAACCGCCAGGAATTTCAAAATATTGTCCGTTGGAAAGATGGAACACTCTCAGATTTAAAATTGTCACGTGCGTGGAATATTTGTAGTCAGTTATGGAAAAGTTTCAGATCAAAACAACAGCCACGCTGTACATCGAAAAAGCAAGAAATTAAATGGGAATAACGTTAACAGTTGGACAGATGGGAACCTAGCATGTTTAAATTGTCACGTGCGTGGAATTACGTGGCCCGTTTTGGAAAGTATTCAAATTTAACTAATAGAGACGCTATATATCTTATCGAAAGTAAATGGAGATAACGTTAAAAATAAAAATAAAATTATATTAAGTTAAAAAATATATAAATTATAAAATTAAAAATTATATTGAAATAATATGCTAAAGTAATAAAATATCTCTAAAAATATTAAATAATAAATCAATAAAAATAAAACTTATAATTAAATAAATTGTAGTCACACCATTTATAAATTTATGAAGTCGTAATGGTACTAATCATAAAAATTTTTAGGTACTAATAATAAAAGGGGGGGATAAAGAAAGATGAAAAAGAATAATGAAGAAAAATAAAGAAAAATAAAGGGAGGGGGGCGGAAGGGGTATCGTTAGTCGAACTCCAAAGAAGGCAAAAAGTCGTTGCCAACGAGGAATGAAAGGTAAACAGCTGTTGCGATAACGTAAAATGATTGACAACGGTCGGCGAAAGAGGCTGAGAGTTCTGGAAATCCAGGGAGACTTGTCACTCAGACTTCAGGGAACACCACTTGCTATTATTAACGGGCAATCACTGATAATGACTTGTGTGAGAAGTCTTAGTGAGTAAGAAAATAATGTCGATGATGATGATGATGATGATGATTATGATGCTGCTGCTAATGATGATGCTGATTCTGTTGCT
Source organism: Sepiola atlantica (assembly GCA_963556195.1). Taxonomy (NCBI): domain Eukaryota; kingdom Metazoa; phylum Mollusca; class Cephalopoda; order Sepiida; family Sepiolidae; genus Sepiola; species Sepiola atlantica. The sequence continues at coordinate 42,158,101 of OY744550.1, forward strand.
GCTGCTGCTGATGATGATGATGCAAGCTGCTAACTACTAATAGTCACACGGTCATAGATATAATGATTATCATGCTCATGATGATGATGAGTATGATGATGATGATCATCATCATCATCATGAGCAGCGATAGACCTAAAATGCATTGCGCATTATACTTCGGACTCGCACCGCTAGGGGTGATTACGTTAAACTGGGGATAAGAAAGCTCAGTTCCAAGCATGTTAATACAGATCCCCTCGGCTGCCTTGATATACCCCCACTTCCGCGATTGATTATGTTTGCATTTTGACAGTGGGTGGGTCATAGTCGTAATGTGACCCCAACGCCGTGGGATTACCCATGGGTAAGCTCCTTATGCCAAAAAGATACAATGGTACAAAGTTTGGAATCCTGCAAAGGGGAAATGCTCTTAATATCAATGTTTGCTCAAGCGCTTAAAAAGGCGTATTCTATCTTTATACTGGTAATATTTCCAGTACACCCCCCATATATATATATATATATATATATATATATATATATATATATATATATATATATATATATATATATATATATATATATATATATATATCACTCCGTACCTTTTTCTAGATATGCGATGTGAGTTTTGGTCATTAGATATTTTCCACTGAGCCGCAAAATGTGTAAAAAACTTTAGCAGCCATTCGGTGGAACATAGGCGAATCCTGAGTGAGTGTGATTGTATTCACCAGGATTGTTATTTAGAGAGAAAGAAAAGCGGAAGGAAAGAAGGAAGGAAGAAAGAAAGAGACAGATAAAAAAAAAATAACTAATGAAATAGATGAGAGTGAAAGAGGAAAACAATAAAAGAAGTTAGATAAAAAAAAAATAAAGAAAAGAAAAGAGAGAGAGAGAGAGAGTGAAAGGAAGAAAGGAAGGAAGAAAGGAAGAAAGAGAAAATATAAGAAAGAAAGGAATGCGGGCAGAAAGAAAAGAAGGCAGGAAAGGGGGGATAGAAAGGAAGAAAGACGAAAAGAATGCACGGAAGGAAGAGAACGGAGATAGAAACAAGAAAGGGGGAAAGAAAAAAAGAAAGACAATAATGAAGAGAGACAGAAAGGAAGAAAGAAAATGGAAAGGGAATGGGACACAAAAAGAAAGAAAGAAAGAAAGATAAAAAGAAAGAAAAGAAAGAAGGACAGAAAGGAGGAGGCGAGTGATTGAAGAAGGGAGGGGGTCAGATCAAAGAAAGATCGGCAATCGCGCAAGGAAAGTGCACAATATAAACCACGAGGATTTGTGGTATTTTAGAGATTAAAGTTGATTGTCAGGTGCTTTGCGCTTCTAACGTCCCCTCAGATATAAAAACAGAAACACTTTTGGGGCAGGGATTTTTTATTTATTTTGTTGTTATTTTTTTAGGGGTGGGGGGGGGGGAATGATTCGGGGTTAAAAAGGGCACAGATTTGTTTTCTTATATCGCCTTCTTTACTTTTCATTTATCTTCTCCACTTCGGCCATTTCTCTTTTTAATTACCCTTTTCGCATAATTCTTTTCTCTTTTCACCGAAGTTTATTTTTCCTCGCGTTCTTCAAATTCTGTTCTTTTCATTTCATTCTTTGAATCGGGCTTTTTTTACCATTATTTTTCTACTTTTCTCTTTTATTTCCACAAACACTTCTCTTGCGCTCATTCTACCTGATTATGCTTATATTTTATTTGTCTATCCTAATCTGTTCACGTATATTTATATATCTATCTACATAATAACTTTACATCTTCGTCTGTTGATATCTATCTATCTATCTATCTATCTATCTATCTATCTATCTATCTATCTATCTATCTATCTATCTATCTATCTATCTATCCGTCCGTCCGTCCGTCCGTCCGTCCGTCCGTTCCCCTATCTATCTATCTATCTATCTATCTATCTATCTATCTATCTATCTATCTATCTATCTATCTATCTATCCGTTCCCCTATCTATCTATCTATCTATCTATCTATCTATCTATCTATCTATCTATCTATCTATCTATCTATCTATCTATCTATCTATCTATCTACCCACCTACTTACCTACAAATTATTTATTTAAAAACTATACGTTACATACTTCAGAGATGTGCCATGGTTTCATTGAAATAGACTGACATTTTATTGTTGTTAAAAAGTTCGTTAGAACCCATTCAAATCATCAACAACTCACGAAATGAAAACAAATCGAAGAATGGAGTTCAACGATCACCGTTACGGCTACCGGTGAATTCACTCAAGCGTCCATTTTGGAGAAAGTACCGAGTCAATAGGGGCGGACTGTATGTTTATATGGGTCATAATCGTTACTAAGTATTATTTAGAATAATTTAATCGTTGATAATGGATGCTGTATGTTTCTCTTCTTCAACGATATATTCATATTTAGAGGTGATGGTGTGTGGTGTAGTTTATTGGTCGGTGAGTTGGTTAGATTTTGGGTAAGGGAGATATTCATGTTATTAAGCGTCATACTTATATTACTTTTTATAATTTATAATCTCCCTCCCTCCCCTCTCTCACTATATATATATCTTTTCCAATGCTACTTCTAAGTATATTTGATATATATGTATGTTTCGATCACATTTATGTGCATATATATATATATATATATTTATTTATTTATTTATTTATTTATTTATTATTATTTTTTTTTGCACACCCTTCATCTCAACATGAACCCAGCCACTATATATATTCCCCATAATTTACAGACTTTCTCGTCTTTTGTCATTTTTGTATTCTTCGTCCGCTCTTGACAAAGCCCACGTGAAATTTGGGCGAACCGTTGAGCGAAAAGGTCTTCCGCTTTTCCATTTTTAATTTCATATATATATATATATATATATATATATATATATATATATATATATATATATATATATATATATATATATATATATATATATATATATATATATATATATATATATATATATATATCATTCTTCAATTTCTTTTCATTTCGTGAGTAGTTGATGATTTGAATGGGTTCTAACGAACTTTTTAACAACAATAAAATGTCAGTCTCGGAAGTTTCTCAACCATTAAAACTATATATATAAAAAAGACAAAGAAACAAAACAAACATTTTAATCCCAAGTCGTTCGGTGGAAAATCACTTTTTTTATAAGTCAATTTACTTTTTGCAGTCACTATATTAGTTTGCTTCGAAGAATTTACGCTAGTCTTAACATTATTTAAGGGATCATCAGTTGTTTACCATGAAAAACTGTTTCGGGAATTTAAAAACAAAACAGTATTTTATTTCATGGCTTCCCAACAGAGTTGATCACCCTCCACTATCTATTATATATATATATATATATATATAGAGAGAGAGAGAGAGATAGATAGATAGATAGATAGATAGATCTATCGCATTGCAAACAATGTAATTTTTTAATTTTTTAAATCGAAATGTTGTAATTGTAAATTACCTTTGTTTATCTTTATTTCAGATACAGACACAAATTAAAGTAAACATAAAATATTGCATTCTAAATGGAATCGACATTTGTTGTTAATCGAAAAAGATTTCAACAAAAATAAAATAAAACATTTAAATCGAAAGTATTGATGCATACGATCCTAAAGTTAAAGATTAAATATTGGATTTCAATTAAAATTACCAATATATTTCATTTTTAAGTTAAAATAAAATATTGTGTTTAGTTAGAAAGTATTTTATTTACCTTCTCTCCAGGAGGTTAGACAGGTGTGGGTTTTGATGGAAGTGTTTCTGTGGAACGAACTGGATTCGAACCTGGCACACCCAGATCGTGTTGTTAACCACTTACCCCAATTTTACTTAGAAAGTATTGATGTATATGACTTTGAAGTTAAAGATAAAATATTGTATTTCTATAAAATGAATTAGGACACTTGACCCGAAATTAAAGATTAAATATAAGATTTTGATTGAAGTATCGATACCCGTGATTTTAAGTTCAAAATGAAATATTGTATTTAGATTGAAAGTATTGATGCGTATGATTTTAAAGTTGAACATAATTTAATTCTTGTTAAAGGTATCGATTGATTTTCAAATCAAGATTAAATATTGGATTTAGATTTAAAGCATCGATTGACTTGATTTTAAATTTAAAAATGACATATATATTGATTAAAAATATTGATGAAGTTGATTTTGGAGTTAAAGATTAAATATTGGATACTTTTAATCAAGTATCGATGTACTTAATTTTTAAATTAAAATCAAATATTGTATTTAGATTGAAATTATTGATGCATATGATATTTAAGCTAAAAATACAATATTAGATTTCCATTAAAAGTAACAATATACTTGATTTTTAAATTAAAGATTAAATATTGAGTTTCGATCGAAAGTATTGATGCAACTGGTTTTAGAATTAAAGATCAAATATTGCTTTTTACATTAAATGCATCGATATACTTTATTTTTAAATTAAAGATTAGATATTGAATCTCGATAAAAAGCATTGATATACTCGATTTTAAATTAAAAATAAAATATTACTATTCGATTGAAAGTATTAATTCACCTGATTTTTATGTTAAAAATAATATTGTATTTCTGTTAAAAGTATTTATACACTTAATTGTGAAGTTAAAGATTAAATATTGGATATCGATTAAAAGCATCGATACACCAGTATTTCTGAATTCATAATTAAATATTGTATCAGGATTAAAAGTATTGATGCACTTGATTTTAAAAGTTAAGATAAAATATTGTCTTTCCTTTAAATAGATACACTTGATTTTTTTTAGTTAAAGATATATTTTGATTAAAACATAGATACACAATAAGTATTCAAATTTGATTGAAAGTATTGAGGAATATTAGTTTGAAGTTAAATATACATTATTGCATGTTTATTAAAAGTTTACAGTTTATTTTTAAATTGAGATAAAATATACGACTCCGATTAACAGTATCCTTATACTTGATTTTTAAGTTAAAAATGAAATATTTGATTTAGATTAAAAATATTGATACATTTTATTTTTAATTTAATAATAATATAATGCATTTACACTGTTTAAATTTAAAGATAATATAATACACTTGATTTTTAAATCAAAGCTTAATTTTAAGATTTTTGAGTTAAAAATGAAATATTTTATTTAGATTAAAAGTATTGATATTTTTTTTAATTTAAAGATAATATGATACATTTCTGATAAAAGTATCCATACACTTGATTTTGAAATTAAACATTAATTTTTAGATTTCGATTAAAATTTTCTAGATTTTTTATTTTAAAATTTAGATTAAATATTAGATTTAGGTTGAAAGTATCGATTGATTTGCTTTTGAATTAAAAAATTAGATATTACATATTGATTGAAAGTATTGATACAATCGATTTTAAAATCAAATTATTTTTTAAATTTCAATGACATATTGTATTTCGATTAAAAGTATTTAACAATATGATTTTTAAGATAGCAAAATGCAATATTGGATTTCGGTTAAAAGTAACAATATACTTGATTTTTAAATTAAAGATTAAATATTTAATTTAGATTAAAATAATAATCGGTACACACGATTTTAAGTTAAATATGAAATATATTTAAATATTGTATTGCAAGTATTGATACACCTTATTTTTAAATTTAAAGATAATAAAATGCAATTCTATTAAAGGTATCCATACACTTGATTTTTAAATTAACGATGAATTTTTAAATTTCGATTACAATTATCGATGCCCTTGAATTTTAAAATAAAGATTAAAAATTGTGTTTCGAATAACATTTTCAATATAATTGAATTTAAATTAAATTATATTGGATTTCGATTAAAAGTGTCGATACACTTGGTTTTTAAGTTAAGGATTAAAAATTGAATTTCAATTAAATATATTAATGATTTTAAGTGAAAAATTGTATTTAGATTGAAAGTATTGTTGCATTTTATTTTGAAATAAAAGATAAAATATTGTATTTCTGTTAAAAGTATTTATTCACTTTATTTTTAAGATAAATTATTGTTTTTCCGTTAGAGTATCGATACACTCGATTTTTAAATTAAAGATAAAATATTGGATTTCGATTAAAAATATCGATACAATCGATTTTAAATAAAAATTAAATATTCTATTTAGATTGTATGTATTGATGCTATTGATTTTGAAGTTAAAAATGAAATATTTCAGGTAGACTATCTATACACTGGATTTTTTAATTAAAAATAAAACTTTGAATTTTTATTAAAAGTAAATATCAAAGAATTTATCAGAGAAGATCAAAGAATTAAAAAATAAAATATTTCAGGTAGACTATCTATACACTGGATTTTTAAATTAAAAATAAAACTTTGAATTTTTATTAAAAGTAAATATCAAAGAATTTATCAGAGAAGATCAAAGAATTAAAAAATAAAATATTTCAGGTAGACTATCTATACACTGGATTTTTAAATTAAAAATAAAACTTTGAATTTTTATTAAAAGTAAATATCAAAGAATTTATCAGAGAAGATCAAAGAAATAAAAAAATAAAATATTGTATTCAAATTCACTTAAAAATATTGATACACTTGATTTTAAATAAACGATACCTATGAACTTATATATTGAAATCTACGATAAAATATTAAATTTCGATTAAAAATACTGATGCACTTGATTTTAAATAAAAAATATCTATACACTTCATATTGAAATCTACGATAAAATATTGCATTTGAATTATAAAATATTCATTCACTTAATTTTAAATCAAATATATCTATACACTTCATATTGAAATCAATGGTGAAATATTGCATTTCACTTAAAAATATTAAGACACTTGATTCTAAATAACAGATATCTATACACTTCATATTGAAATCAAAGGTGGAATATTGCATTTCACTTTAAAATATTAAGACACTTGATTCTAAATAGAAATCTATACACTTCATATTGAAATCTACGATAAAGTATAGCATTTGAATTATAAAATAGTGATACACTTGATTTTAAATAAAAAAGGTACATGAACTTAATATTGAAATCTACGATAAAATATTACATTTGAATTAAAAATAATAATACACATAATTTTAAATAAAAAGTATCTATAAACTCTATATTGAAATTTATGATAAAATATTGCATTTCAATTTTTTAATTGAAATGCAATATTTTATCGTTAATTTCAATATAGAGTTTATAGATACTTTTTATGAAGAGTATAGATATCGTTTATTTAAAATCAAGTGTATCATTATTTTTATAATGATACACTTGATTTTAAATAAAAGATATCTATACTCTTCATATTAGACATCTACGATACACTAAATTTCAAATAAAAGATATCTGTAAACCAATATTGGAATCTACGATTAAATATTGCATTTCACTTTAAAATATTGATAAACTTGATTGTAAATAAAAATAACTATAAATTCATATTGAATTTCAATTAAAAATATGAATACACTTGATTCTAAATAAAATATATCTTTTAACTTCATATTGAAACTTAAGTTAAAATATTGCATCTTAATTAAAATTATTGATACACTTGTTTTAAATTAAAGATATCGAGAATTTTTATTTTTAAATTAACGATGAAATATTACATTCCAATAAAAAAATATTGATGCACTTGATTTTAAATAAACGATTTCTATACACTACATATTGACATCTACGATAAAATATTCTCCTTCAATTAAAACTATTGATACATAAGATTTTAAATAAAATATATCTATAATCATCATATGAAAATAAAAGGTAAAATATTGAATTTCATTTAAAGATATTGATACACTTGATTTTAAATAAAAGATATCTATACCATTTATATTGAAATCTACGATACACTGTATTTTAAATAAAATATATTAATAAACTTCATATTGAAATAAAAAAATTCATTTCAAGCAAAAATATTGATTTTACATAAAAGATATTAATAAATGAATATTGAAATACAAAAATTGCATTTCAAGTAAAAATATTGATACACTTGATTATAAATAAATGATATCTATACAATTTATATTTAAATTAACGATGAAATATTGCATTTCAATTAAAATTATTGATACATTCGATTTTAAGTAATAGGTATCTATATACTTCATATTAAAATCTTCGATAAAATATTGTATTTCAATTTAAAATAATTGATACACTTGATTTTAAATAAAATAAATCTATACACTTTGTATTGAAATTAACGACAAAATATTGCATTTCACTATGAAATTTTGATACACTTGAATTTAAATAAAATATATCTATACACTTCATATTGAAATCAAAGTAAAATATTGCATTTCAATAAAAAAAATATTGATTAACTTTATTTTAAATAAAAAATATCTATACACTTTGTATTGAAATTAACGACCAAATATTGGATTTCACTATGAAATTTTGATACACTTAGTTTTAAATAAAATATATCTATATACTTCATATTCAAATCAAAGTAAAATATTGCATATTAAAGTCAAGATATTGCAGTATATATGCATTTTACCTTTCAGTTAAAGATAAGTGATTGTCTTTTAATTTAAAGTACCGATAAACAGTATTTTTAAGTTAAAGATCTGTCATAATATTTCGGGCTAAGATATCGACACACTTCATTACTTAGTTTAAAATAAATGCTGCATTGCGAGTGAAAGTCTCACTTAACTTTTATCTTTATATTGTTTGATTTTAGTTCAACTTAAAATATTGATAAATGTATTTTTAAGTTAAAGGAATAATGTTGCATTTGCATCGAAGGTATGGATACACTTTACATTTGGAATGATGAGTAAAATATTGTATTTGTTCGAAAAAATCGATCAACCTGATTTTTAAATTCAAGGTATAATGTAGTATTTTGGGCGAAGATATATATATATATATATATATATATATATATATATATATATATATATATATATATATATATATATATATATATATATATATATATATATGTGACATAATAATGGAGGGGAACTCATACACATTTAGACACCCAACACAAACATTCACAATAAAAAAAGACCTTAACTGCACCTCCAAGAACGTTGTCTATGTGCTAGAATGTACAACATGTAATGAAGCTTATATAGGTGCGACCAAAACATTTAATAATAGAGTATCCTTACATAAAAGTAACATTAAAATCAAAGAACACCGTAAATTATTCGTCTCCCAACATGTGCACTCATGCAGCGGAGAAAAATTCAAAATAATGCCAATTTTCCAAAGCCAAGACTACACTTACTTACTAACACAAGAAAAAAACTTCATATTTAAATTTAATCCAGCATTAAACAGATCATAACTCTAACAACACACACTTTGATCACACTTTATCCACCTCTAGTTAAGTACAAACATAAATAACTATTTATAGTTATCTATAGACTGGAAAATTCTTATTCAAGGAAGATAATCTTAGTACATAACTTCTTATTACGCACTTCTACACAGCTATGAGTCAAATAGCAACTTGTGTTAAATGAATCATTTACGATAGACATTAGATTTGCACATTAAATACCGGACTATGAAATCGGCCAAACCAAGTTCAAATCTAGTTGGACCGTTTGCATTAACTTATCTTTTGCAAATATGTGTGTATATGTGTGTATGTATGTGTGTATGCATATATATATGTGTGTGTGTATGTATGTATGTATATGTATGTAATTCAACCTTTATCCCCCTCTCTGTCACTATAACTACACGCCTGTGTGTGTGTGCGCGCATGGGTGTGTGTGTGTGCGTATTTATGTGTGTGTGTATGTATCGCTCCCCTATTCACAAGACTCAAGATTAGACCACACGCATACGGGCGCACACACGCACGCAGACACGACATCATTCTTGGAGACGACGAAAGCCATAAAAAGTATTAAATTTCAAAAGAAACTCTACGCACCCTAGAAAACTGGAATGACCGATAGATCATGGATGGATAACACGTACTTGACCAAGAGAAGCAGGAAAAATGGCAAATAAAAAATAAATAAAAAAATAAAAGATACCCACACACTCGCAAACCCACGCATGCGCAAAAACAATAACAAATTTCCTCAAATGAAACAACATTCTTTCAAATCGAAAGACATTTCTTCAAATGGATTTACATATCTGATGAAAGCGGACCACCGCTTGAAACGCGTTATATAAAATTATAAAATGGTAAAACAACAAAATAATAAATAAATGTTGAACAAAAATTCTACAAATGTTGGTAGCCTTACTCCTTTAGGCAGCATTTTCTCATTTATGCAAACATTGTTAAAAATAACAGAATTCGTCTGTTTAATTATACCTTTTTTATTTTTACAATTTTTTCTAATGGTCTTTTTTGTATTAAAATTAAAAAAAATAATAAATGTTCCATAGTTTTCACAGGTTTCACGAACGTTTTTGAGTCTTTGTCGAATCATCCTCAGGTGTCAAAAGCAAATGAACAACAAAACTGGAGAAAGAAGAGAATTTTAAAAAGACGGCGGAGAAACGCGCATAGAACGTTTTTCGCATTGTTCCAGGAAGTCGTTGACGATTTTAAATTCAGCAACGCTGGATTGCATCACAGAACAAAATCGGATTAAGTTAAGCATTGTAAAATGTTACCACTGGTTTCATATGTGATGTTGCTAATTTTAGGTTGTTGTATTTTTATGTAGATAGTTTCCAGTATTTTTAATTTTTTAAAAGCTAATAGCTACATTGGTTTTACAAGCAGTACCCTATCCCGCCGCCTCACCATGCATCTCGTAAACTCTAGCTCAATTTACCAACATCTACAAAAGCATAACTGCCTCCCTCTGATTTAAGACAAATTCTAGTTAATAACACTAAAATTATACATTCTGAAACCAATTAAAAATGTTTTTGATCTAATACAAAAAAGACCATGAGAAAAATTTTAAAAATAAAAGAGGTATAATTTAACAGACGAATTCTGTTATTTTTAACAATGTTTGCATAAATGTTGTGGCAACAAATAATAATGAATGAAATCGTAAGAACATAACTTCCAAAATGACTTTTAAAATCAAGATGTGGACAACAAGAAATAATGAATGCAATCGTAGAATATAAATCCCCAAATGCTTTTTAGGTAAAGATGGGGACAACAAGGAATGATGAATTTAATCGTAAATCACAAATCTCAAAATGCTTTTGCAAATAAATACGGGGACAGATTACTAAAGTCCGCAGATTTTTAAGAGTCTATACATTTCCTTTATTTATTAAAATAACTTGAGTAATCTTCCGTTTTGCCGCACCAGGCTAGGAGCAAAGTGTAGTATATGTTTTGATCATATACACTCCTCCCTTTTCTTAAAATACACAACACGAAAAATCGAATCATCCGTATTGTAAAAAAAAAGACGCACTCTATAAAATTTTATTATCCATTCTACTCTCGTGGAGAGGAAAGTAAATAGTGACACGAACACATTTTAGAATGAGAATTCAAAAAGTTTTGTAAATAAAAGAAAAAATACACCGTACATAAAACAATAAATATATAATATATATCCGTCCAAATATAAATATAAACATGTTTTATATATATATATATATATATATATATATATATATATATATATATATATATATATATATATATATATATATATATATATATATATATATATATATATATATATAATGATAATAATCCAGGTAAAACATCCACAGGGTAGTAATCCAAAGAATTTCGACCGGGTTTATAAAAAGTGCTCAATATCAAATAGAGCTTTATATATGATTATTTTCATTTACACAGACATGTACAAAATCTGCGACACTGGCATGTCGATGTTATCGATCAACAGTTATTATAAACTGAGATCTCATCAGGCAGAGCTAGAATTTACCAACTTATCATTAATAAATTAATAAATCAAACAAATATACTAGTAAATTAATTAAGTCTAACATAATTATTAGTAATAACAATGACAATAATAATAATAATAATAATAACAACAATAATAATTGAAATGATATAAAATAATAATAATAATGATAATGATAATATCAGTAATAATTTAATTTAAAAGTACTAAATGCCACCATTATTCATTATTGATGATGATGATAATAATAATAATAATAATAATAATAATAATAATAATAATAATAATAATAATAATAATAATAATAGCGACAACAACAACGATAATAGCGGTCAATAATAATTAATTAAGGATTAATAAAAAAAAGTAATAGTCAGGTGAAAAATAAAATATTTAAGAAATATTAGAAATATTAGAAGGTAATAATAATAATAAATAATAATAAGATTAATAATAATATAGAAGTAGGTATCAATATAATGGTTGTAAATGTGGGAATATGAATCCGTTGTTGCAATAATACTGATCATATCAAAATGATAATAATAATAGCTATACTAACAGCAACAATCGCAATGGTAACCCCAATAATCATAACAATAGTCGTAATGATAGTAAAAAATAATAAATAATAATAAAACAATTCCAATAGTGGTAATAATAATAATAATAATAATAATAATAATAATAATAATAATAATAATAATAATAATAATAATAATAATAATAATAATAATAATAGAATTATAGATAATTTCATTATCATTAATGGTAATACCACCATTGTTACTAAAACTAATAATAACAATAAAAGTAAAAGTCAAGTAACGGTAACCATGACAATATCAATATTATTAACAATAATAATAAAGTGGTTATATTGTCATTGCTACTGCTACAAACAATAATAATTATGATAATAATAGTAAACAGAACATTAACAATAATAATAATAATAATAATAATAATAATAATAATAATAATAATAATAATAATAATAATAATAATAATAATAATAATCTCGATAATAGTACAGAAATGTCAAATTATTAAATGTAAAATAATTAAATTTAAAAATAATAATAATAATCTAAAATAGTAAGCAATAGACGGATAAAAATATAAGGGAATATTAGAGGGTAAAGAAAAATGACGAAGATGACCATTAATATTAATCATAGTAGTTGTAAATATGATAATAAAAATAAATATAAAATATTTAATAATAGAGAAATTATCTGTTGTGATAATACTAATAATATTAATAATAGTAAACATAATAGTGATAGCTATAATAATGGTAACAATGGTGACCACGATAATTTTAATAATTGTAATAATGATGATAATGATAATAAAAATAATAGTATTATAAATAATAATTATAAAATTAATAATAATAGTGATTTATAAAACTGATAATAATAGAAGTGGTTATTCAAATAATAGATATAATGATGGTTATAAGTAGTGATTGTAGTAAAAAAACTGTAAAATATAATAATAATAATAATAATAATAATAATAATAATAATAATAATAATAATAATAATTATTATTATTATTATTATTATTATTATTATTATTATTATTAATAAGAATGGTGTAAAATAATAGTTATGTTGACAAAATTACCGTTAGTGGATAGGTAAAGTGTTTTTATGAGATAGTATTAGCTTGAGGGGTTATAAGTGGATTACTAAGAAGGTGTAATCTATTATGCCTACAGATAATTGAGGTTTCTTGTTTCTTGTTTAGAAGTTTGCCTCTATCACTAAATTTAATTATTTCAAGTTTTGCGGTTAGGCAAAGGTAACAAGGTGAGTTTAGTGAACCGCAGGTGCTAGTTTTTCTGATTGTGTTCCAAGTCACTGCTGGTGATTGGTTATTGCTGGATAGTTCCAAGTAATATATAGAAAGTGAGTTTTTTTTTGATATGTAGAGTTATTAAAAGCATTTATGGCCGGTATATCTTTCTTTAAAGGTATTACCAGCCATGCCTATATAGTATTTTTCAGGGTTGGATTTTCTTTAGTAGAGATTGTTGATTGAGTTATTTGGCAATTTTGTTGTAATGGGCATTCTTTTTTGTTTGTGCAGTTGCAAGCCTTGGTATTTGTTGTTTTCATTACAGTAGTTTTTTTTTCATTTAGAATTTTATCGTTATGTTTTTAATTATTTTTTCTAAATTTTCGCCACAGCTATAGCTTAGGTGTTTTTATTAAAAATGTTATGCAGTATATTGTTAGAAGGAAAGTGTAGATTAATTAAGTCTAATAATCTTTAACCGAGTTTGGTTTTAACCATGTATTGTATGGAGGTGTGAACCAAATCATTTTTCTACCTCTATTTATGCGTCTGTTGTTGGGAGGTATAGGTTTGGTGAATTTAATTTGGGTGTTTTTGTATCCAGCGAAATAGCGATTTATTGTAAAAGTCCTTATGTTTGGTAAAAATTGCTTCATTAGAGGAGTTATTGTTGATTCTTTTTTCAGTTGATCTGGGGATATGTTGAATTATGGTTTTTGGGTGGTTAGAGAGTGGGTGGACATAGATTGGGTTGGCATTATCTTTAGTATAAGGTTCATATGTTTCTTTATTTAAGTTAAATGTTACTTCTAAGAAGTTAACTCGTTTAATATTAGATGTTATTTCTACTTTAAGATTTAATCTTTTCATTTTTCTAAGGATATTTTTTTTTGTTCTATCACATTTTTGTTCATTCGAGTTTTTAACTATTAACAATCCGTCACCCCTATATAAGCCTATGTCTTCTATGTTAATGTCTTTTAATAACTCTACATATAAAAAAGAACCTCACTTTCTATATATTACTTGGAACTATTGAACAATAACCAATCACCAACAGTGACTTGAAACACAATCAGAAAAAACTAGCACCTGCGGTGCCCTAAACTCACCTTGTTACCTTTGCCTAACCGAAAAACTTGAAATAATTAAATTTAGTGATAGAGGCAAACTTCTAAACAAAAAACAAGAAACCTCAATTATCTGTAGGCATAATAGATTACACCTTCTTAGTAATCCACTTATAACCCCTCAAGCTAATACTATCTCATAAAAAAACAAAAAAAAACACTCACTTACGGTAATTTTGTCAACATAACTATTATTTTACACTATTCTTCTTCTTCTTCTTCTTCTTCTTCTTCTTCTTCTTCTTCTTCTTCTTATTATTATTATTATTATTATTATTATTATTATTATTAATAATAATAATAATAATAATAATAATAATAATAATAATAATAATAATTATTATTATTATTATTATTATTATCTTTTACAGTTTTTTTTACTACAATCACTACTTATAACCATCATTATATCTATTATTTGAATAACCACTTCTATTATTATCAGTTTTATAAATCACTATTATTATTAATTATTATTATTATTATTATTATTATTATTATTATTATTATTATTATTATTATTATTATTTATAATACTACCACTATTTTTATTATCATCATCATCATCATCATCATCATTAGTACAATTATTAAAATTATCGTGGTTACCATTATTATAGCTATCACTATTATTTTTACTATTATTAATATTATTAGTATTATCACAACAGATAATTTCTCTATTATTAAATATTTTATTTTTATTTTTATTATCATATTTACAACTACTATGATAATATTAATTGTTATCTTCGTTATTTTTCTTTATCCTCTAATATTCCCTTATATTTTTATCCGTCTATTGCTTACTATTTTAGATTATTATTATTTACTCACTAGGAGTTATCACACTGGTCATCGTCAGTGGTCACCCACTGCCGACAACCTGTGGTATTCCCTGGAGTCTGAGTGACAACAAGTCTCTATTATTATTATTATTATTATTATTATTATTATTATTATTATTATTATTATTATTATTATTATTATTATTATTATTATTTTTAAATTTAATTATTTGACATTTAATAATTTGACATTTCTGTACTATTATTGAGATTATTATTATTATTATTATTATTATTATTATTATTATTATTATTATTATTATTATTATTATTATTATTATTATTAATGTTAATGTTCTGTTTACTATTATTATCATAATTATTATTGTTTGTAGCAGTAGCAATGACAATATAACCACTTTATTATTGTTAATAATATTGATATTGTCATGGTTACCGTTACTTGACTTTTACTTTTAATGTTATTATTAGTTTTAGTAACGATGGTAGTATTGCCATTAATGATAATGCCATTATCTATAATTCTATTATTATTATTATTATTATTATTATTATTATTATTATTATTATTATTATTATTATTATTATTATTATCATCATCATTATTATTATTATTATTATTATTATTATTATTATTATTATTATTATTATTATTATTATTATCATTATCATTATTATTACTACCACTATTGGAATTGTTTTATTATTATTTATTATTTTTTACTATCATTACGACTATTGTTATGATTATTGGGGTTACCATTGCGATTGTTGCTGTTGGTATAGCTATTATTATTACCATTTTTATATGATCAGTATTATTGCAACAACGGATTCATATTACCATATTTACAACCATTATATTGCTACCTACTTCTATATTATTATTAATCTTATTATTATTATTTATTATTATTATTACCTTCTAATATTTCTATTATTTCTTAACTATTTTATTTTTCACCTGACTATTACTTTTTTTTATTAATCCTTAATTATTATTATTGACCGCTATTATCGTTGTTGTCGCTATTATTATTATTATTATTATTATTATTATTATTATTATTATTATTATTATTATTATTATTATTATTATTATTATTATTATTATTATCGTCATTATTATTATTATTATTATTATTATTATTATTATTATTATTATTATTATTATTATTATTATTATTATCAATAATGAATAATGGTGGCATTTAGTACTTTTAAATTAAATTAAAGTATTACTGATATTATCATTATCATTATTTATATTATTTTATATCATTTCAATTATTATTGTTGTTATTATTATCATTATTATCATTATTATTATCATTATTATTACTAATAATTATGTTAGACTTAATTAATTTACTAGTATATTTGTTTGATTTATTAATTTATTAATGATAAGTCGGTAAACTCTAGATAAAAAATAAAACAGTATAAATTTATAATTAGTGACAATATTTCTTAACAACACCTTACCCCCACCCCCATCACACGCGTCTGCACGCCCATACTACCAATTACGGCTGATTTGGGTGCACGCACGCCTACACACTTATACACATAATTACTCTTGATTTGATAATACATTTGTTCGCCTGAGCTGAAATAACTGTCGATTTTTTGACACATTAACTTGCATGTTTATCTTCCCCCTTCCCCTCTCTACTCTCTGTCTGAATCAACAGACGTCTTCATTTTTTCTATCCATCTATCTATCTATCTATCTATCTATCTATCTATCTATCTATCTATCTATCTATCTATCTATCTATCTATCTATCTTCATCCTACCCTTTTCATTATATGTCTCTCTTTGCACTTTATTTGTTTTATTTGTACTATTTTGTTTGATTTTTAGATTTTAGATTTTAGATTTTAACTTTTTAGATTTTTAACGGTCTTAAACTACGTGACTCCCTAAATTTTGAAACTTTAAATTTCTTTTCTTCTTTTTTCTCTCCACTTCATTCTCTCAAAATATGATCTGAGGTTTAGATCGGATTTTAACTCTGCCTTATGAGATCTCAGTTTATAATAACTGTTGATCGATAATATCGACATACCAGTGTCGCAGATTTTGTACATGTCTGTGTAAATAAAACTAATCATATATATATATATATATATATATATATATATATATATATATATATATATATATATATATATATATATAAAAGAAAGTTCTATAGTAATATAAACCTATTTTGGGTAGTAAATAATTCATATCCAATAAAAGAAAAACTAGATCATATAAATTCCCGTAAAAAGGCTAAGTCAATTTCTACATATGATTTTAGTACCTTATATACTAAAATACCACATAATGAACTAATTAAAGAATTAGGTAACATTATAGATTTAGCTTTTGCCGGAGGTAAAGGTAAATACATAGAATTTTCAAAATCTAAAGCCTTTTGGTGTAAGACTAAAAACAGTAAAACTAGTACTTCAAAAAATGGCCTTAAAATACTTATAAGTCACCTGATTAAAGAAAGTTATTTTAAAATAGGAAATAATACACTAATACAAACAATAGGTATTCCTATGGGTTTGGACCCTGCCCCCTTTTGGGCAAATCTCTATTTACATAGATATGAATACATATATATGTCAGCATTAATAAAAAATGATATATCTAGAACGTATAGTTACCACGGCTGCAGGAGGTTTATTGATGACCTGGTCTGTATAAATGATAGAGAGGAGTTTGAAAATACTAAACATTTGATATATCCTAGGGAATTAAAATTAAATTGTGAACATACAGGAATACATGCTACCTTTCTAGATTTAGATATAAAAATTGAGGATGGTAGATTTATTTATAAAATGTTTGATAAAAGAAATTCTTTTCCCTTTCATATCGTTCGTATGCCGCATAAAAGTAGTACCTGTCCTATGTATATATTTTATGGGAGTATAATGTCCGAATTTCTAAGAATAGCCCGCGTTACTTTAAGGTTAATGGATTTTATACCTCCAGTCACTTCATTAGTAATAAGAATGCTTAAACAAGGTGGAGATAAAAATAAAATATTTAGACAGTTAAATAAGGCAATAACACGCTATCCTGACGCTTTTAAATTATATGAAATAAATCAAAAGAAATTGATAAAAGAAATCCAAAACTCTACTATAAAAATGTATAACATATGTAAATAGTCCATGATAAAATAAATAAATAAATAAATGTATATATATATATATGTATATATGAAATATTTTAATAAATATATATTTTTAATTTTAAAACATTTGTAGACAAAGAAAATAACCAAGGGAAAAAAGGGGGGTTATTATAATGGAATCATCTAACTCTATAAAATAGATGTTCTGTAAAATAGTAAATACCCACTTTGAAAGGAACAACACAGGTAAGGAAACTATATTTTAATACTTTAGAAAAACAAATCTGGAGGCAAAACTAAATTAAATATTTGTAAACTTTTTAAATTAAAAAATAATTATTAAATAGGGAGGTGGTGTCTGATCAACACTGCTGGGATGCCATGATAAAGAAATACTGTTTTGTTTTTAAAATCCCGAAACAGTTTTCATGGTAAACAACTGACGATCCCTTATATATAAAAACATATATAAAAATATATTTATATTAGAGTATATTCTTGGAAGTAAACTAAAATAGTGATTGCAGTAAATTGATTGACTTACTAGACTAAAATCTTTCAACAAAATTTTTTTTTTTTTTTTTTTTTTTTTTTTCTTCCCAGTTTTGAAGGTTAAAAGAACTTCCGAGACTATATATATATATAAATTGAACAATCGTAAAGTATTTCGGACGCTTCGTTGTTTCGTTGTTTCGTTTGTTTATTAAATAGTCATGAATAGAGTCCACGTATGTGTGTAGCTAGGGCAACCGGAAGACACCGGTGAAGACCGAAAGGCGTTCATCTCATTGTTTAGGGATCTTTATTCCCTGTATGGTCCTCATTATCTCCTAGAACAATTCTTTTAATAAGTATGAATATAAGTATAAATATAAGTATGCATATGATAGAATAAACCATTCTATAAATAAACAAAACCTGAGCAACTACAACAAGGAGACAACATAAAATAATCAATCCAATTGTAGAACAGAAATCCTGGAATGCGTATTGAAAAAGTATAATGAAATAAAGAGAAGAGACGAAAAGATCTTTCTCACATCTAATACGAAAAAGAAAATATGTAAATGAAAATATGTGAATGAAAATATGTGAATAAAATATGTGAAAGAAAATATTTGAAAAAAAAATATGTGAATGAAAATATGCGAATGAAAATATGTGAAAGAAAATATATGAATGAAAATATGGGAATGAAAATATGTGAATGAAAATATGTGAATAAAATATGTGAATGAAAATATGTGAAAGAAAATATGTGAATTCAGATATGTGAATAAAAATATGTGAATGAAAATATGTGAATGAAAATATGTGAATAAAATATGTGAATGAAAATATGTGAAAGAAAATATGTGAGAGAAAAGATGTGAATTCAGATATGTGAATGAAAATATGTGAATGAAAATATGTGAATGAAAATATGTGAATGAAAATTTTTGAAAAAAATATGTGAATGAAAATAGGTGAATGAAAATATGTAAATGAAAATATGTAAATTAAAATATGTGAATGAAAATATGTGAATGAAAATATGTGAATTAAAATATGTGAAGGAAAATATGTGAATTAAAATATGTGAAGGAAAATATGTGAATGAAAATATGTGAATAAAATATGTGAAAGAAAATATGTGAAAAGAATTATGTGAAAGAAAATATGTGAATGAAAATATGTGAATGAAAATATGTGAAAGAAAATATGTGAATAAATATGTGAAAGAAAATATGTGAAAGAAAATATGTGAATGAAAATATGTGAATGAAAATATGTGAATGAAATCTGTGAATAAAATATGTGAATGAAAATATGTGAATGAAAATATGTGAATGAAATATGTGAATGAAAATATGTGAATGAAATATGTGAATAAAGTATGTGAATAAAATATGTGAATGAAAATATGTGAATGAAAATATGTGAATGAAATATGTGAATGAAATATGTGAATAAAATATGTGAAAGAAAATATGTAAAAGAAAATATGTGAATAAAATATCTGAAAGAAAAAAGTTGACAACAACAGAAAGAGAAGCTGCATTTGCAAAAAACTAAAATATGAGAAAAAAAAGAAAAAGAAAATATGACAAATAAAACAACCAAAGATCAAAACAAGTATGAAAAAAGAGATATGCATAAATGACAATTCAAACGGGTCGATAAAAACAGCAGAAAATTTGAAAATAGTGTAGACTAGCGCTAACTAACAGAACTAAAATTGATTACTCAGAAATAATTTGAATCACAGAAACACGTGTATCTGAGGAAAGTTTAAAACAGCAATAGAAAATTTTAACTGAATACAAGAACATAGGAAAATAGTACAATTAACAATTGCATGATAGCTCTACTTTATTGAACGATGAAGATATTGAGCTTTCTTTTATTTGCAAGTCGGCAATAAAAATTAGGTTTTTTAAAACTTATGGAAGCTCTAAACGTGTTTCCTATAACGAATTTAAATCAAATTATGTAATTATTTATAATTCCTAATTTGTCGTAAACTTTCATTATTGTCCTGAAATAAAATTCGAGTTTACCTTTTTATTGTGCTTTAAATCTAACTTGCATTCAATGTTTTAATATCTGGTGGCCATGTATTTAAAACTTTGCACTTTTGTTTTCCACTTAAAATAAATAGCGAGATGTGTTTCTAGTTAAATGAACGCAAGTCTTTCCTGGCACTGGTTGTTATGTATGTACATCATGTGTCAACGTGCGGCAGACACGTTTTTCTTGATTTGAATGGTTAATCTACATAATAAAAGTTAACATACGTGTGTCCGGCTTGCTACAATAAAGGCGTGTGCAAATTTAATCTTTGTGAGCAAAGAAGGGTGGCTTAAACGAAGTAATATCTGATAATGTTTACAAAGGAAGAAAAAGAATTACTTTACCAGACACGGAAATATTATTATTATTATTATTATTATTATTATTATTATTATTATTATTATTATTATTATTATTATTATTATTATTATTATTATTATTAAATCAGAACAACGCGAGAGAGAGAGAGAGAGAGAGTTTTGTCTTCTGTTTCTTATCGATTAGTATTTTCTTGGTTTTGTCTTCATTTTGTTATCGATTAATTTTGTCTTCTAATTGGTTAGGTTTTTTTTCTTATCGATTGGTTTTCTTTTCCTATCAACTGAGAGAGAGGGAGAGAGAGAGAGAAAAAAAGAAGAGAGAGACGGAGAGAGAGAGAGAAGGACAGAGAGAGACAGTTTTGTCTTCTTTTTCTTACCGATTAGTTTTGTTTCAATCATTTCAAACAATGGATAGTGTCATGCCCAGCCTTTGTTCAGACTACGGCAGCGTACACGTAACAATGATTAAAGAAACTATAAAAATCTGGAATCGGCTCGTTTGTCTCCGGGCCCGATATCAGCAACAGAACACAGGGAGATTCTCTAATTCAAGACATAGAGTATAGAGATATGGAACATAATGAACAAACAAGAGACAACTCGAAGCAACTAAGTTATGATTTGAAAACAAATATTTATTGACATAAGACAAATAAATAAACATATAAAAAGAAGATATGATATATTATATGAGAAAAAGAATCTAACGACGAACAAAGATAATAGTGAATCATATGAAGACAGTCTATGAAATTAAATGGGGTGTAACTTATAGAACGCTGATTGGTGGCACAAAGGGTACTCTACATGAAGGTGTAAAAGTTCAACAATCCGGAAAGCACCATATCCTTCAATAAGAGAGTCAATACGGGTAAGAAAATAAGTCCAGCAAGCACAGGAGGGATGAGTTCTGAATAAAGGGTTGGCGATATACAAATCCTCATGCCAAGTATCAAAAGTTGACTCTCCCCGTTAATGGATAAAAGTGCCACTTACAGGTAGCAGTAAAATGTCCAAAATACAATTTGGATAATGTTCTTACCCGTCTCTTTTTATATACTTTTCTAACTACGTGATTACGTAGTTAGAAAAGTATATAAAAAGAAATATCACCGCTAAATATGATTTCTACATGCTACGGCATGTAGAAATCATATTTAGCAGTGATATTTCTTTTTATATACTCGTCTGACTACGAGACTAGAGACGGGTAAGAGCATTATCTCTTTCTCTTACCTCTCTTCGCCTTCGCCTTTTTATTTTTCTTCATCAGCCACGAACGACCCGAGGTTGAGAAGATTCGGTCGAAATCGCTGCCTTGTTCATTTTCTTCCGGTTACATGATCGATCGCGTAGGTGGTTAACGTACGCGTTTTGGAGGCCGATCGCAATCGTAGATACAGGTGGCAAGTACTTTTAACTAAGTTCACGAAATGTGGTAAGAGGACATGGTTCACGCGCTGTTTTCCTCACAGACTGTCTGGTTAAAAAAGAGAGAACATATGATAAACTGATCTCTGCTCGTTCGAGGTATAATATATAAAAAATATTCAACTTCTAACACCCTAACTAGCATACTCGTGATATATGACAATAGGAATTTTAAAAAGCTGCTAGTAAAAAAATAAAAATGATATATATATATATATATATATATATATATATAAAGATAGATGAAAGAAGAGGGATAGACATGTACGAATGACAAATTTATTTCAACTTCGATTGTTCAATGCAGGGTATACTCGGTAAAAAATATCTTTATTATTCTTTCCTTAAGCCAAGACTTTTCAAAGATTAAAATCTTATCATCAGAGGAATTACATAGATAGATAAGTTGGCAGTGGAAAAGCCAAAATTCAAAATTTGAAAAAATATTAATGGAGAGTGAGAAAGTTCGTGTAAAAAAGATATTTCTAATGTTTATATAATTTTATTTATAAAAGCTCCACTTTAAAAAATATTGGTTTTAAGTTCATTTTATCAATGTATTTGAACTTAATTAATTAATTAATTAATTAATATATATATATATAATTATATATATATATATATATATATATATATATATATATATATATATATATATATATATATATGTGTGTGTGTGTGTGTGTGCGTATGTGTGTGTGTGTAAAAAATAATAATAGGCTTATAACCACAGTTAATAGCATAATTCGTCTCACTGAACATTTTCTCCAACTTCTGTCTTTTTTGCGCCTTTCTTTATATCTGCTCTTCACAGTATAAAGTTCAGAATAAACTTTCAATATTTATTTTTAAATATAATAAATACATAGAAAATGTGTGTGAGATGCTCATGTATGGCTCTGCTCTTGAGTAGAAATCGACTGAAACTTCTTGGTCTTTCTCTCTCATCAACTCTTTCTTGAAGTTCGTACATTAGATTTATTGCTCTTTCTGCTTCTCGCAAAGTTGGTTCTCTCTATCGCTCCAAGCATTTTCTCACACCTGAGACTATTTCTCCATCTCTACAAATCTGTTATCAGACTATGTATGGAGTACTGTTGTCGTATTTGGGCTGGTAAATCTCTGTCCCATTTGAGGGTTCTGTATACTGAGCAGAAACGTATCTGTAATTTGATTGGCCCTATCATTTCTTCTTCTCTACACCCTCTCTCTCACAGACGTTATGTTGCTAGTCGCAGTCTTTTCTATAAGTACCATTATGACATGTGTTATTCAAAATCGTGTGGTCTATTCCCGGCTTCTTTTGTTCCAGCTCGTTTGACTCGTTGGTCTCGTGGTCTCCATCAATTCACTGTTTTAATACCTCATTTTAATACAGCTTCCTATTCTAGTAGCTTATTTCAAAGAACTGCACGCTTGTGGAACTCTCTTTTTCCCTCCTACCTATAGCCTTGGTCTTTTGAAGACTAAGGCCAATAGGCATCTCCTGTCTTTGCGATAATCATCTTTTGTTCTTGTTAGCTCCTTACATTAAGTGGCTTTATGCCTTGTCTGGAACGATTTCCATAAAAAAAGAAAGGCCAAAAAGAGGGGGCTAGGAAAAAGGTCAGTCATCACTAACTTTTGCTGACTGATCGAAATTAGCTAGTGACAGTTTATGACCATCATTCACAAACAAAACATCCATACTACATTTACAAAAATAATTTATACCATATATATATATCGTACTTAAAACCAATATATATGGGTGAGGTGTTTCGACAATAAAACTTTTATATACAGAAAATCATGAAAATACATAGAATGAAAAAAATCATTGTCTTTTGGCGTAACGTTGCACCAATAAACCGTCTCTGATGTAGAACATTGTTTGCTAGCCGCAAGTGTTTTTTCCCCACTTCTGTGGCTTCTCGACTATACCGTTTTCTGCTGGTTCGTAAGCACACCTGAATCGGAGCCGTACACCCCAGTGTAGCAGGAGCTGCTGAAAGTTTTGGCTGGTAACTGCGGTGCCATTGTTCGTCAGGATCTAAACTGATGAGCCACGTTCATATGGACTTCAACTTGCTGAATCTTGGCGGCAGATTAAACTTCGAGAAGTGCCGCAATCAACGAGAGAAAAATAATGGTTAGTGGCGTGATGAGTGATGTCACCCCAAACCTGCTCCAATTGTCCTCCACATCAAGTTCCCCCCTTTTACCAGTGTACAGGCACATGCCCAATTGACTGGAAATTCTCACACTTCTTCATTGCCAATTGAACGTCGACCTTTGAACCAGTTGGGTTGTTCCGTTTAGCAAAATATAACATGCGTTTTTATACGGAAGTGTCTACTCCGTTGGTAGATATTTGCAATGTTTTTAATGTTTTGCCCACGCGCAGAGGCTGTACAGATACGCTGGGGAGGGGGGCTCAACTTCGAGTTTTACTCTACTCAGCCACCGTTGTGGTACTTTCGTCAGTTGGTCAGTCTTGTTATCGTCTGACTTGACAAGTGCTACATAACCCATACTCCTTAACCAGGTCCAGTTGGACAATATCTGATAGAGATATCATAATCCAACAGCATAGTGCTTCATTTTGTAGCCGTTTTAGCTGTATCGACTGGGATCTCTTTCTTGAATCCGAAAATGCTAACAAGAGGTTTATGACATGTCATCAATGTAAGTGACGTCCATATAACCTTTTGTGATTGTTTGTGGCAAATGTTATGCTTCTTTCTCTATCTGACTATAGTTTCACGTGTCACTGACGTGGGTTGTAGTGTGTGAGCAACATATCTGAAGAAAGTAATGATTTCAGCTTATTAAAGACTGACACGCAGTGGACTATTTCTATGATATATCCTTTTTAAAATGATTAGTAAGAGGTGCAAAGATTCTATAAAGTTCTGGCAAATACGCACTGTAATAGCTAACCATGCCAAGAAAAGAGCGTAAAGTTTTGATGTTTGCTGGTGCCGACATTTTTTTATGGCTGAAATATTTTGTGTTTAGCCATCGACTATTATTGTTAAAAATGCATCCCAGATATTTTATTTGTGTTCGAAAAAATCCATATTTTTTAGATTTGACATGAAATCCATATTTCTGCTGAATTTACTCAAATGTGAAAATCAAACGCTATAAAAGTTCATGTTATGTAGCACCATTATCGATGAATGCTGCGATTCTTGTCAATCAACAATTAACATTGAATCCATTGTTGGAATATGGCTGGAGCCGCTTTGACTCTGAAAGGAGGCGGTTGAATCTAAACATTTTCTTGTGTGTCTTGATTGTCAGAAGCTCTTTTGACTCCTCATCAACCTCCAACTGCAGGAAAGCATCCGGAAAATAAATTTTTGCACAACACTTTCTACCATTTAATCTTGCGAAAAGGTCTTCTGGCAAAGGTAACGGGTACTCATGTGCATCTAAGGAATCTAAGGAATTATTCAATCCAGTGGAATAACCAGTACATATTCTAACGATTCTATTCGTTTTTTAACAACAATGGGATATGCTCATGAGGAGTAACTGGTTGACTGTAGTACTTCTCGTTAAAGACGTTCGAACTCCTTGTTTACTATGTCAAGTTCAGCATTGGATACTGACCAGAAATCGGGTTCGTAGCAGACTTTAACACGCCCCCTGCCCTGGAGGATTAGTCAACCGTGCACCAATTGATTCTATCTACAGAGTACAGAAATGACGTATTGAGGGCGGCCTATGAAAACCTAGTTGAGATATTTGTGAATCTGTAAACCACAACACCGGATCACCAAACACTTCTATTGTCCGGATATCCGTAGAGACAGTAGAACTAATGCAAGATTTGCCACTCTTGCTAAATGGTAAGTAAGCCAAACCATTGCACCCGATTCACGCGTTAGAGGAGCCATTCTGTCGAATCCTTATCGATTGTGTTGGCCCACTTCCGAAGGCCAAACATTGGAACAAGCACATATTGACCACCGTGTATGCATCAACCCGATTTCCCAAAGCGATACTTCTCAGTAATATATCTGCTGGAAAAGTCGCGAAAGTCTTGCTCACATGGTCGAAGTGCCGAAGGTAGTGCAATCCGACCAGGAGTCAAATTTCATGTGCAGGATCTTCGAGCAGGCCATGAGCACTCTGAGCATTACAACCGTAAAGTCCTGTACATATCTTCCCCAGTCCAAGAGCGCTTCCATTCAATTTTGAAGAACATGTTTCAGACGACTGGGACGAAGGCACCCAGTTCTTGATGCTTGCAGCTCGAGATGCTATCTAGGAGTCGTTAGGGTTCAGCCCATTTGAGCTTGTTTTTTTTTTGTCATTCGGTGCGTGGTCCACACTCGCTGCTAAAACACAAATGGTTGCAGGAAAGTCACGCGAATGAGTCACTACTAGACTACGTGTCCCGATTTCGGATCTGATTTCATGAAGTGAGTGAGTTAGCACAGTAAAAGCTTAAAACGGTCCCGAGCAAGATGAAGAGACGTTATGACCTGAAACACCGTTCTTCGAACATTTTAAGTCGGGAACAACGTCCTAGTTTTATTGTCCATATAAGGTTATGCCCTAAAGGCCCGATTCCACAGCCCGTAAAAGATCGCAGGAAAAGCAGCGACCTTAATTACGCTGTCAGTACGACAAATCGCAGAAAGGTCACGTGATTAAACCTTATTATGAGAGAGAGAGAGAGAGAGAGAGAGAGAGAGAGAGAGAGAGGGAGAGAGAGAAGGCGATCCCTGCAAGTAGATCTGACCATAGGCTTAGAAAGGCAGATATCCCCGAAGAAACTGTAGGAAAGACTGACCATCTCTGAGATTACGGAACTCAGAGATTTTCGCTGACTTTACGTCTGCAGTCGTCACCTGACCCGCGACGAGAAGGAAAAGATAGCCGATCTCATTCGAGCCTTGTCTTTAATTTACTTTTTCACACTTAAAATAAAAAAAATACTCTTTTAGCTTTATTTTAAAATAATCAATGTAATTTATCTTACACATGTAAGAAATTCTTACATATGTTTTAACAATACATTAGTAATTTATTCTTTAAGAATTAATATAATTTTAAATTACACTAATTCTTAAAGAATACATCGAGTAATGTAATTGTTCAAATTTTTAATCATGCATCATGTAAAAATAAAAATATTTTTAAATAAAAATAAATATTACTGCAGTTTGAGTCTTCCATATTTTGAGATTTGGTAGCCATATTTTCTGTTTACAATTACATAAACAGCAAAACGATGCCTGGAACGTAAGTTTCATTATTTTTTGATAATTAATCAATCTTTAGTAAAAAAAGAAGGTACATTTTTTGTAATTCACTCTCTTAAGACTTTAATTTAATAATTATAATTGAAAAGTTTAAGAAATTTTAACCATTTTATATTGAATCTGCAGTTTTAACTATTTTTTTGTTTTTTTAGCCGTTTTGATAACATTTTTCATTCTTATTCTAAATTCTTTGTATACGCAAATATACATTTGTTTACTTTTAGACATTAACTTAATGCTTTTATCTTTCAAACACAATCAAAAGTTAAACGAAAACTATTTTTAAAAATTAAGAAAAGACACTTTTAAGAACTATAGTCAGTACAAGCGACGGACATTTTTACACGTACCTATTGCTTACAAATCACAGACCGGAAGTCGAATCGGAACGTGACTATCGTTAAAAAAATAGTCAATTATAATCGGGTATCTTTACGAATAGCCCTACAACGAAAACGCTGAAAAAACAAATATACAACAAATAAAAGTTACCGTAGCCGATAAAACTGAATTTCCAAGTTAACTGTGACAGTTATTAATGATTATAATCCGTTAAAAGTGCTATTTTTTTTATAAATTGATAGTTTTAGCGTACGCGAAGTGAAAAATAAAATGAATGGCCTCTTCTCGATAGAAACTGGAGCCTCGTTCTCGTTTCGATTGTTTTTTTTACTGGGACTCATAGTCAAAGCGCAATTTTTGCATTTTTCAGCCAAGCAGAAGAACAAAACAAAACTACATTTTAAGCAAAAGGAATAAAATAATTTTATTTTGATTTACATGACAGTGTGCTTTTATTAACATATTATTTTCGGTAAATTTTTACTATCCATTCCCAGCGCAGTTTACCCATTAAAAAAGTTCAAATTCTACATTTTTTGTGCAAATACATTTAAACAGCCTAAAAAAATATCTGCAAAGAAGGAATTAAAAAAAATATATTTAAGATTTTAGAGTAAGGGTTCACTTTCCTTTATAAATGTAACGTAAAATGAGCACCCATTTTCTGGCCAGTTAGCGTCAAACGAGACATGTAACCGACTTGAGTTTTTAATAAAAACACGTAAAAATTTAGCGATTTTCGTGTTTGTTTTGGAGGGGGGTGGGCAAACTTTGACTTGAGTTCCCCCCCCCCTAAAAAACCCAGAAAACTAAATTGGCTAAATTTCTACGTGTTTTTATTAAATAAATAAATACCCCCACCCCAAATTGGCTAAATTTCTACGTGTTTATTTAATAAAAAAATCCACCCTAATTCCAGCCCTAACCCTAACTCTAACTCCAGCCCTAACCCTAACTTTAACCCCAGCCCTAACCCTAATCCTAACTCTAACCCTAACCCCAGCCCTAACCCTAACTCTAACCCCAGCCCTAACCCTAACTCCAACCCCAACCCTAACTCTAACCCCAGCCCTAACCTAACTCTAACCCCAGCCCTAACCTTAACTCTAACCCCAGCCCTAACCCTAACCCCAGCCCTGATCGTTAAAAAAAACAAACGTCGCTTTGATTATGAGTCCCGGTAAAAAAAAACACACACTTGACAACGAGAACCCTAAACGAGGCTAACAAAACAAGACTGTCGACGCCATGTTTTTCCTGTAAAAATCCGTGCCTAGAAAATTTTTTTTTTTCATGTCTAATGAAAAACCATTTATCCTACGTAAAAATAAAAACAAATGGAATAGCTAACTAGGAAAATCTCCAGTCTCGAATTAGAAACTCAAGTCGGTTACATGTCTCGTTTAATGTTAAGTGGCCAGGAAATGGGTGCTCATTTTACGTTAAATTTATAAAGGAAAGTGATCCCCTACGCTAAAATCTTAAATATATATTTTTTTTAAATTCCTTCTTTGCGGATGTTTTTTTAGGCTGTTTAAATGTATTTGCACAAAAAAAGTAGGATTTGAACTTTTTTAAGTGGTAAACTGCGCTGGGAATGGATAGTAAAAAAATACCTTATTTTCATTCGTCACACCGCAATGTTTTTTTTTCTCCTGTTGTTTCTGTAAAAATCCCATACCCTAACCTAACCCTAACCCTAAACCTAAATCTAAACCGAACCCCATTTTTTCATATTTCAGTAAAGCAAAAGAACAAAAAAAAAAAAAACCGCCGCTTTGATTATGACTCCCGGTAAAAAAAAACACACCACGTGACAACTGTTGACGCCATCTTTATTAAGTAAACATTTTGTTGGCGAAAAAAATTTTTTTTTTTTCATGTCTAATAAAAAACCATTTATCCTACGTAAACATACAAACAAATGGAATAAATAACTAGGAAAATCTCCAGTCTCTACGTACGTCGAATTTATTTGTTGCATATTCATTTTTTAGCTACGTTCTACAACTTTTTTTCAACCCGACTCGCGAGTTGTAGGGCTATTGTTAAAGATTCCCTTATAATCTCTACATTAAAAATATTAATGATGAAGGTAATAAATAATAATTTAAATAAAAATACATTAAAAAAGTATTATATTTCATTTTAATTCAAGAAGATATTGTAAGTGAAATCGGTTTGATACGTAGCAAAAATAGAAGAATCATATAGATAAAACACAGGACTAAACATCTATATTTAAAAGAATCAAGCCGCGCGTGCGTGGTCCCCCTCTGTATGTGACTCGATGTGGCGAGTGTAAAATGCAATAAATTTAGGCAATTTTTCTGACGTCAAGGATGCTCATTTTATATCCAGAACAATTGCCTCTACATTTTGGCCAAGTTTCAGAAAAATTGAATTGATGGATCAAACGTTATGGGAGAAAAGGGTCATTTTTGCCATTTTGGGGGCTTTTGACCCCCTGGGGCGCGAACCAGATTTTTTCCAAGGTCAGCGATACTTATTTTCTATTAGGAACAATTGCCTCCACATTTTGGCCAAGTTTCAGAGAAATTGGATGGATGGATGAAAAGTTATGGGGCAAAAATGTCATTTTTTGCCATTTCGGTGCCTTTTGACCCCCTGGGGGGCTAACCAGATTTTTTTTCAAAAATCGGAGAATGTCACTTTCTAACCTGACAAAAGTTACAACTTCATGCAAAGTTTCAGAGAAATTCAATGGATGGTTGCGGAGAAAAATCCCCCGATTTTATAAATCGGAGGACCAATATATTAAAAAATACTATAAAGTATAAAGACGACATATACAATTTACATTTTATATTATTATTATATACCTTATTTTAAGTAAGCTTATAATTATTGTTAGAATAAGTTGGGCATATAAATGCTAACAGAACGAAAAAAGGGGTGAAAAATAACCCAAATAGGCAACAAATAAATGTTATCAAAGGCAAAATAAGTTTTAAAGCGTTTTTTTTAGTCAGATTTAAAAATAGTGTCGAGACGTCACGTGATCAAATGCGGCCATATTTTGTTTTCAATTCTAACATTCCGTCTCGACACTAGTTTTAAATCTAAGAAACGCTTTAAAATAAGTTAAACACACAAATAAACTTATCCAGATAGGTAGAAGAGTAACTTATCTTGCCTTTGGCACCATTTATTTGGTGCTTATTTGTTTTCACCCCTTGTTTCGTTCTGTTAGCTGTCGTTATAAATGCCGAATAAGTTATTTGAAGTAAGGATCGTATAAACCGTAATGTTTGTTTATGGATAGTTTACCGGATGCGGAAGTGTGTACGCGACTACTATTAAACAATGTAATTATGAACTTTGAACAAGAAGCATGAACAAACGACTAAAAAAAGGGAAGATCAAAGCCTAGAAGAAGAAAAAAAGTTAAGACCAACATTTATTTTATAGTTAACTTATAGTTATATAGTTCCTTTTAGTCTTATAGTTCGATTAGCAAGGTCGTAAAATCATACGTAATCGCCTAAAATATAGACTTCCACACCTAAAAAACGCATACAATTTATCTCACATAGCAAAATAAATCTAGTTAATTGCCTTAAAACGCTAGAATGTCTCGGAAATAGGGCGTCATTTTACATTAAATTTATATGTGAAACTGATCCCCCATTCCAAATTCAAATGAATTATTTTTGTTTTTAATTAATTAAAAACAATCGAATATGAAGTGTCTGGGATATTGAAATGTCTTAAGAGAGTTGGTAATATATTTAATTTCATCATATAAGTATTGAGGACTACAGATTCCGAGAGCCCGTAAGAAAAAACAATTATCATACCTGTTTTATTTTGTTGTTATGGTGTGAATAGAAATGTATATTGTCGTTTCTGTGGGTGGTTTTGCGGTATACGTTGAATTATAGTTTATTGTTAGATTGTATAATGAGTGTGTCTAAAAAGGTATTTTTTCAACACAATGATAGAAAAAAATATATATATAGATCGCAGAAGAGAAAATATATAAATATACATGTATGTGTAATTACATATACATGTATATTTATATATTTTCTCTTCTGCGATCTATATATTTATTTATTTTTTATTTTTCTCTTCCCCCCCCCCTGTCCTTCTCCCTCTTCCTCATTTATTTTTCTTATGTTCTATGGGACGTTTTATATACCGTTAACTTTTGAACGCTCACTTTTCAAACTGTTATCGGCTGTTCTGCCGTAGCACATTTCTCAGCGTTTTAACTGCTGAGCGCTTCCTCACATTTATTTTTCAGACTTTGGTACTTGTTGCTGTATTTTTTCTTTTCTCTTCAATCTCCCGTCCTGATGAAACCTTCTAATAAAGGTGAAACGTAGATGGATATTTAATTAATATTTTGGTTTTTCTTATTTCATTTTCCATTACGTCGGAACATTTTCCCATTCTTTATCATATATATATATCAAACCAGACAGCGTTTTAAGGACATATAACCAATTTTGATATAAAATATTGGCTATGTCAATGCTCCTGATAAAACTTTAGTATAACATATTTCATTAAAGATAATTAATAATGCCTCGTTCCTACTATTAACCCTAAGTCTTCCCTTTGATTCCAGTTTCATCATCATCATCATCATCATCATCATCATCATCATCATCATCATCATCATCATCATCATCATCATCATCATCATCATCGTGGTCGTCGTGGTCATCGTGGTGGTCGTGATGATGATGATGATTATGAAATTGGAATCAAAGGGAAGACTGAGACCATATAACGGACGGCAATGATAAAAAATCCTTGAATTCGGACTCCAATCCACATAAGCTACGAATTCTAACCAATCACATGGAAGTTGCAATAGGAAGAAAACAAAAATACATAAAGAACACAACCACATAAAACCAGCGAACAAAAAATGCAAGAAATTTCATACCCCCTCCCCCATAAAGTGATGGAACCAGCCTCAGCTGATACCACACAAAATAGTCGTAAAGGGTCAAGAAGGATGGAAAGACCGAGGAGGGAGGGCACTAACCAGACCTCCACTAGAAGAGTGCAGAAAGCACTGGGACTTTGGGGAGACTTAGTGCCATCCAAATCGCAGAGAAAACCAATGGGCGTTGACAGCGAGAAATCGATGGTAAGAGTATGTTGTGATAACGCAAAGTCATTTGCAAAGATTATCGAAAGAGGTGGAAAGTACCGGATATCTGGGGAGTCTTGTTGTCACCCAGGCTCCAGGGAACACCACTGGTTATTATCAGCGAGTAATTTCTGATCATGACCTGTGTGAGAACTCATAGTAAGTACACACATAATAATAATAATAATAATAATAATAATAATAATAATAATAATAATAATAATAATAATAATAATAATAATGATATTGTAACTAGGACTATAATACGATAACAAATATTCAGTATAAAAAATAACAGCAAAGAAAACGGATACAAAAGATACAAATGCGATAACACATGAGAGGAAGTCATCATAAAGGTTTACAGCAATAGAAAGATTTAGATATTTACACACACACACACATATATGTATATATATACGCATATATGTGTATATATATGTGTACATACATGTGTATATATATGTACACACATATATATATGTATATATATATGTACATATATATATATGTATTTGTTTTTCTTCTGCACTTTAACTTGTTTTCCGTTATTTATTTTTCACGACATTTCTTTTTCATGAATTATCATGTACCTTACCCCATATATATATATATATATATATATATATATATATATATATATATATATATATATATATATATATATATATATATATATATATATATATATACATAAGTACACACATATATATATACATATATATATATATGTGTGCGTATATATGCACACATATATACGTGTATATATATATGTACATATATACATATCTGAATATATATATATATATATATATATATATATATATATATATATATATATATATATATATATATATATGAGAAATAACGGCCCCACTTACCATAAATCAATATTGTTTTATAAATCTATTAAAAGAATCGAGTTCCTTTGGGTTACCAGTAGCGTAGAATGTAAACAAAGGAACATACATGAAGCGTTATAATTTCTTCCACTGCAATTTACTTCAAGTGCCTTAAAGGGTTTATGTACGACTAAATCAGTATTCCTGCCTTATTTAGTCGTACACAAATAGTATAACCACTGCCTTAAATATTTCTACGAAATTTGACGTGTATTTTGTTCAACACGTGTTTTAAAACGTTCATTATGAAGAGTGCATGGCCGGCCTCTACCTTCAAGTCTCTTATTACCACTATGGAATTTCTGAAAACACCTTCGTACTACACGATCACTTATTGACATTTGTCCACATAACCTCTTGATATTAGCGGCTATTTCGGTACGCATGATAACCGGCTTTGAACACATGTTAGACAAGTATACACATCTCTCTTCTTTTTTTTTGATTTTCATATTCGTTATTAATGGCGTATACGCTTCAAAATTCTATTCTTAAAGAAATCTTTAGAAATTGATTAAGGAGCAGACATTAATTATTAAGTATGTAAAATTTAGTATAACATACTGCAAAAATAATCTAAATAAATATTTTAATAAATCGAGAAGCATTTTCTGAACAAATTAATATATTCTTTATGCATTGTACACGTATACACACGGATATGGAAAATACTAACATGTTAAAATATAATATCTTATGGCAGGGCGGATTCTTTGACCGTCTCTGTAAGGATCTCATTTGACGTTCTGCTCCACTTATCAAACTTAGAATAATGCTTGCAATATAACAAGTCCTTTGCAACTGACCATGGCTGAGTTGTTACCCTCTGATATTTCTTTTTGATGTCGCTGCGCATGGTGGAGATAGAGGGCACGACCTTTTTTTTTTATCAAGGTTTGATGGTTGTGGCTGGTGGGCCTCTGGCATATATGGGGTGCCATTTCCAGAGGCAGGAAGGTTAACACCATTGCTTATCTCTTCCTGTCCGGTTTGTAAACAGGTTTAGGCGCTCTTTTTATCCTGGATGCCGGCCTGTAAGTATTGAGTCTTCTTTTTTGTTAATCTTTTAGTACTTATATCGAATATGAATCAGTATCCGGCAGCGTTCGGCATGTTACGTAAACACCCGAGAGATGATGAGTCGAATGGTGGCAGACGATAACTTCGATATGTTGCTGCGTCATATTTTTTTCAGTTTTATTGTCAAGAAAAATAGCAAATAACAAAAAAACGTGCTACTTTTTACGGGATTCTAATCTCTACATTTAGTGTTTGTACACCTCTAAGAATACTTGTACGTTATTCCTTTTCTTTCTATCAAGCGGCACATGTAATAACATTTCTGACATGTTTTTCTTTTTGCCAACAGCTTTCTTTCCTGGCAGAAAGAAATGACTCCTTCGGGAGATTCGACACTACTACACAGCTCTTAGTAATTCATTGGGGGGGGGACTTTAACAGGAAATAAACATACAATGGCTTTGATCAATTGCTTCTGGCTTTAATCAATTTCAATACTGGTTAGAACACTGTCGTCATGTAACCGACGCGAAGTTCACGGAAACTGATCCATATTCGATATAAGTACCCATCTTTTTCATAATTTCCACATTGTCAAGTGCTTAACGGCTTCTTATTGATTATTCGAAGCTGCCCTCTATTAATAGAAGGAATCCCCCCATATCTTCAACCCGGGTGACGTGTTGGATAGCTTGAACAGATATCACACCATTTTTTATAATTGGTTAGGGTAAAAGAGAAAGAGTCTACTTGGTGATGGCTTCTAGTTTTGATATCGGAAATTGACAAGCGGTGTTCATAAAGAAAACAGTCCCATATCATTTTCCACAGCATAATTTAACACAAACCGGGTGATAGGAACCTGGAGTCTTTGCAAAATCAAATTCCGAGCAATACCCGAACACTTTCACAGTCATCTACAGGAATTTCTCTGGCACTTTCGAATAAAAGACAATTTCTCCGGAATATTCTGTATTTGGATACGCAATTACTATAATGTTGTATATGTATTTAAATTTTGTCACATTTCTATTTATATAAAAAGAAACTATTAGACTATTCAAAAAATAAGATAAAGTTATGAAAAATATTTTTAAAATAAATTATTTAAAACGTCTTTTCAAACAAACAAAGGTTTAAATTATGATAAATAGTAAATAAACTATTTAAAAAATATTTGAATGTAAAAACATATTCTAAACAAAAAAAGTTAATAATGGACTATTCCAATCGTTTTATTCTTTTCTTTCTCAACTGTTAATGAACAGATATATAAAATATAGTTACTTCTACACAATACGAATCATCCCTAACCCTAATCTAACCCTTAACTAACCCATATCTAACCCTAAACTAACCATAACCTTACCCTAACACAACTCTAAACAAAACCTAACCTAACCAAACCATAACTTAAGTTTTAGGTTTAGGTCGACAAAAGTCGGTTTATTTTGGTTCGTATTGCGTAGAAGCGCCGAAATATATTGTTCCTTAGTTTTTACATCTGCACAACATGTTATTTAAAACATGCTGTACCTACCCGGCATTGCCTTTTACTTTTATTTCTGTTTCGATTTTAATTTTAAATTTCGATTTTTTAATCAAATTATTTTTTTCTTCAACAACATTTTAAAAGTGTCACATAACACGACTATTCAAATGAGGATTTTAGAAGTTATTTTTTAAAACCAATTGTACCACGAGCCACTAAACGCATTTTTCATAGTTTTGTCAACGAGACAGTTTGTAGAGGGGGGGGGGGAAGAGAAATTTCCCCCAAAAGAGCAAAGACGTGTGCCATTTCCTGAAAACCCAGCCCCATTACATTGTGCATTTTCACCCAGATAGGACGTAGGTAATGCCCTCGGCTAAAAGTACTGTTCATGTCTGAGATAACAAGAGGTATGAAGCCAAGCTGTCTGTAGTAGAAACATTCTTTGACTCTCACATGATCGAGGAGCTTAGTAAGTCGAAAAAGAAAAATAGTATCCTCGGAGTAGGACCAGCGTTAGGGTTATGACCAGCGTTAGGGTTATAACC
The DNA here is from genome assembly GCA_963556195.1 of Sepiola atlantica. Lineage (NCBI taxonomy): Eukaryota > Metazoa > Mollusca > Cephalopoda > Sepiida > Sepiolidae > Sepiola > Sepiola atlantica. The sequence goes on from OY744550.1 coordinate 42,195,823, forward strand.
AGCGTTAGGGTTATGGCCAGCGTTAGGGTTAGGGTTATGACCAGCGTTAGCGTTAGGGCCAGCGTTAGGGTTAGGGTTAGGACCAGCGTTAGAGTTAGGGTTAGGACCAGCGTTAGGGTTATGGTTAGGACCAGCCTTAGGGTTAGGACCAGCATTAGGACCAGCGTTAGCGTTAGGGTTAGGGTTAGGGTAAGGACCAGCGTTAGGGTTAGGGTTAAGACCAGCGTTTGGGCTAGGGTTAGGACCAGCGTTAGGACCAGCGTTAGGGTAAGGGTTAGGACCAGCATTAAGGTTAGGGTTAGGACCAGCGTTAGGGTTAGGGTCAGGACCAGCGTTAGGGTTAGAGTAAGGGTTAGGACCAGCGTTAGGGTTAGGACCAGCGTTAGGACCAGCGTTAGGGTAAGGGTTAGGACCAGCATTAAGGTTAGGGTTAGGACCAGCGTTAGGGTTAGGGTTAAGACCAGCGTTTGGGCTAGGGTTAGGACAAGCGTTAGGGTTAGGACCAGCGTTAGGACCAGCGTTAGGGTAAGGGTTACGACCAGCATTAAGGTTAGGGTAAGGACCAGCGTTAGGGTTAGGACCAGCGTTAGGGTTAGAGTAAGGATTAGGACCAGCGTTATGGTTAGGACCAGCGTTAGGACCAGCGTTAGGGTAAGGGTTAGGACCAGCATTAAGGTTAGGGTTAGGACCAGCGTTAGGGTTAGAGTAAGGGTTAGGCCCAGCGTTAGGGTTAGGACCAGCGTTAGGACCAGCGTTAGGACCAGCGTTAGCGTTAGGGTTAGGACCAGCGTTAGGACCAGCGTTAGCGTTAGGGTTAGGAGTAGGACCAGCGTTAGTGTTAGGGTTAGAGTAAGGGTTAGGACCAGCGTTAGGGTTAGGGTTAGGACCAGCGTTAGGGTTAGGACCAGCGTTAGGGTTAGGACCAGCGTTAGGAACAGGGTTAGGACCAGCGTTAGGGCTTGGGTTAGGGTTCGGACTAGCGTTAGGGTTAGGGTTAGGACCAGCGTTAGGGTTAGGGTTAGGACCAGCGTTAGGGTTAGAAATGAGAAAACTTCAGCTAGTTAGAGTAGTATCGGAAAACATAATCGATAACGACATTTCGAAGAAGATGTTGTTGGATGACCTTCAGAAAGCCAAGATCAAAGCGAATTTACGGGAAAGAGAGATAGAAATAGCAAGGGCTAGAATCGAAGAGGTGGAGAAAGCGAGGATCGAGCAGGAAACTTAACTCCGAGAAATGGAAGAAAAAAAACGATGCGCGATGAGAGACGGAACGAATTCGACCTTGCTAAGCAGGTCAGACTCGTACCGGCGTTCAACGAGGTCGATGTAGACAGCTATTTCCACCATTTTAAGAAAATCGCCTCAAGTCTAGATTGGCCACTGGAAGCCTCGACCTTACTGCAACAGACAGCACTAAAAGACAAGGCACAAGAAATATATGCTTCTTTATTGGCGACGGATTGTACGTGCTATAACATTATGAAAACAACCATCCTTAGAAGTTACGAAATGGTTCCCGAGGCATATAGGCAAAAGTTTAGGGGTCACAAAAAGAATGATAGGCAGACATAGATTCGCTGGGTTTTTTTATGCCAGATAGAAACGTATTTTGACAGATGGTGCACAGCTAAGAATGTGGGAGCGAACTATGGCAATCAGAGACAGTTAATGTTAATAAAAGAGTTCAAACCGTGCATCCATGACGACCTTAAAGTATTCCTCATTGAAAGACAAGTTGACACGGCATATGATATGACCACCCTCGTAGACGAATATTCACTGACGCATAAGCGATGCAATAATAAGCCGAACGACCCGTTTGAAAACGGAAGCTGCACGATCTCCCGAGTTGCGGCTAGTGCTCGTCTGAACACGACGTCGGGTAAGGCAAATCACCCAAACTGACGGGACAACTCGAGAAACTATCGACAGGCAGAGAGATGGCGAACCATAACGTACCACTATTGTCGTTAAATGGGACGTTAAAGGCGCGGAGAAGAGAAACGAGTTCGCGAATAAACTACAAGGATTAATCTTGTCACGGAAAAACCTAGCGAAAATAAAACGGGGGAAATAAGGAAAGAATAAAAACGGTTCAGTATATCCCGTGAATGATCCCACGAGGGAAACAAGAATCAAGATATTGAGAAACGCTGGAGTGACTCAGTCTCTAATATTGAAAAAGTATATGCCACTTTAAGCGAACACGACCACGGGTGAAATTGTTGTAACCCAGGGAGTTAGGAAGAGTTTTATTAGTGTTTCACCAAACAGAGTTACCCTAGAGTCCGATATAGTTCACGATACTATAGAGATCGGAGTTGTCGACAATCTGCCCATGAGAGGCATATTGATGTTACTCGGTAATGATTTGTCCCTCTCCTCCCCTTAAAAGTGGAAGCGAATACGAACACCTAAGAGGATACTGAGGAGATGGAGGAAATAGACCCCGGAGTATACCCATTATGTGTGGTGACCCGGGCAAGGGTCCAAGAGAAGGCCGAAGAAAAAAGTGCCAAAACAAGGATCGAGGATAAAGGGAAAGAAGTAATTTACCTTTCCCAGACATTGTAAATTAAAGAAAAAAGAAACGGCATCTCTTGTATAGAGTTTAAAAGAGAGAAGTATCTTATTTAATCCTTTACAATTGAGTTCAAGTGTTAGGTTATCTCCCTTTGCATTAAGATAAAAAAAGAGTTTTGTTCCGTTAGGACAGGTTCTTAGAGTGATCTCTCTTGCTTGTTGTTGATTATTGACTGGGAAAACCAAAATGGTGGTTGGGACAAACGAATGTGAGTCAATCATTGGATTTATGTGATAAGTAAACTAACACTAAAACCAGGGTCAAGCGATGGAAAATCTATAGGTGCCATGACTGGGACTCCGGTGTCTAGACTTTGAATTTAGAATGTTATACTGAGATCGGAATGCAAACACGGAACAGAAATCAAACAAACAAAACAAGCAAAACATTAAATTATGGGTTCGAACGCAGTTCGTAGATTCAAGCTAGAATCACGAGACAAACGCTCAGGACCACAAATAATTTATCTCTCTCCTTCTATCTCTCTCCCTCTCTTAATATATATATATATATATATATATATATATATATATATATATATATATATATATATATATATATATATATATATATATAGTAAGCTATGAAAATTTATTTATGGCAATTAAGCTACACAGAGGCTCCCGCGTTTCATCCCCAGGGGAATCTTCAGGCTAGAATGCATTTTAGCCTGACCCCCCCCCCCCCGGAGATGAAACGCGGGAGCCTCTGTGTAGCTTAATTGCGATAAATATATTTTCATAGCTTACTACCTAGCTCTACTTACGTATCAAGCACTGTTGAAGTAAATACCTAAAATTGATACATAAAAAAATTATATCTCCTTATAAAATTTTGTGTGGATACATGAAATAGTAATATATATATATATATATATATTCCATCAAGCCTTGCCAAAGACAGGAGTGGAGAGGAAGACTTAGATTTCGAGACTAGACAATCAGGCCCCACCCTCATCAGAGGATTAATTGTGGCCTGATTCAACAAATAAACCGGTTGTTGTTGATGATGATGATGATGATGATGATGATGATGATGATGATGATGATGATGATGATGATGATGATGATGATGATGATGAGGATATTATTTAATAAATAGATATTTAATTATAACCCACATACGTATACATTTCATACTTGCGGAACCTTCAGTGGGGAGATAACTGTTCATACCTCGGAACACGAGTCACCTTTAACTCAATTCCGGGCGCGCTAACCAATGAGGCTAATTACAACCATTATATTACGAGTGGAGAAATAAACCTTATTCATGTGAAATCAGGGGGACATAATTAAGCCATCTTAACTGTGTTCAACAAATCATCGTGGATGGAAAGTGATAATTTTCGGTAAGAAGTGTTTTTCCGAATATTTTCATGTCAATTTACTTCGGGGGGAGGGAGGGGGTATGCTCTAAGTAAACAAAACCTCCACTCTCAACACCCCCCACACACAAACCACATCCAGGCCAACAAGTAGGTGAGTACTCCTCTCTCCCCATACTAATTTAATTACAAAATTAAATTCCACTATAATGCGTTTCGGTTCAGTCGTACACAAATCAGTAATGCAATTCTTTTGTTATAGTGTACATTAAAACTAAATTTACTCCCTCAAATAATGTACAGAGGAAAATTGCTCATCACTTAGGAAATGATGATAGCGTTCATAACAGCAGTCACTATCGTCAAAAAAGCAGCAACAAATCTCATATATATATATATATTAATATATATATATATATATATATATATATATGTGTGTATATATATATATATATATATATATATACTATAAATATTTTTAAATATTAAAGTGTTTTTCACGTACAGACGACGTCGTTTCGGCTCTCTTACCTTCATTAGTGCTGGAGTAGTGGTTGCGTGTGGTAGGCATTGTCACAACCTCCTCCAGCAGATTGTTACATGGAGCATAAACACAGACAGAAATGCTGCTTTTATCCTGTTGTGACGAAAGCGACGATGAAACATCTTCTGTGGTACTTTGTTACATTAGGACCCATACTAACTTTGACCATGACCCTAACTCTAACCCTAACCCTTACTCTAAATCTAACCCTAACCCTAACACTAACCCTAACTTCCACTTTGACCCTGACCCTAACCCTAACGACGGAGTCAAAGTTAGCTCGGGTCCTAATGTAACAAAGCACTGTAACTTTGAATCTGGCTATGGTAGGCATCGTCACAACCTCCTCTGGCAGTCTGTTACATGGATCAGAAACGCGGACAGAGAATATGGTAAATCTTCTGCAGTGTCTGCAAAGACTGCGAATTGGCGCTGGTGTGACAAACTCTTCGAATGATAGATTTAAATTCTTGTAGATTATCCCTTACTACAGAATCAGGTCATCTCGCATCTTAATCCGCTTCTTAAGTTAAAACAGATTAAGTCTACTAGATTATACCCGCTTTTTGAGCGGTATTGTTACAGTACATGTAAATTTCCATATTTACCTAGCTTCTGCCGCTTCATGCCTAGTTCTGAGAAAAAATATTTCGTGGAAAAATTACGCTACTTAATATTTGCATGAGAGAGTAAGTAACTATGATGAATGTATTTATGTATTGTTTTTAATGGGGGAAAACATAACATTAGAAATGAATTTTTTTAAGCAAAAATTAATCCGCTTTGAACTAATGCCGAATACTCTTTATGTCTACTTATATAAAAAGGTCACTTAGTTAAAAAATTTTTTTATGTATTATTTACTTATGTTAATTTCTTTAAATATCCCAAAACAGAACCTTTAGACTTACGTGAGATTTGAACTAGGGTATTGCCATCATAAAACTACCACCTTAGTAATGTAAATCAATCACATGTTTCGATTTGCGTGCGAACAGATAATTACTTTTTAAACGTATAGAAATACATATATTTAAATAAATAAATGCAAAATATTTTTCATTTATCACTCCTATATTATCATCAAAACGGTTTATTATTTAAATCAATAATACAACATAATATTTTGAAATACTGTATGTAGAGTACAGACAAAAGACCCCAAAAAGCAGCTATTGAATGCAAAGGCATTCAATAGCTGCTTTTTGGGGTCTTGCATAGCTAATTTTTTTAACAGTTATTTATTTGTGATTATTTGTGATTTTATTGTCATATTTTCCCATTATATGTGTAATGGATTTGGCCATATTAACAGTAGTTAACTAAAATGATTTAATTAAAAAGGATAACTTATTGAAACCTTTCTGAGAATAGTTGTTTATTTATTTTCAAGGGAGGTAAATGAAAACTAACATAGCTAGCTTAAAAGAAAGGTATACCGACAAAGAATAAACAAGAAAAGTTTATAGAGAAAGAGGAGAGGGCCACTGCTTGCTCTTTCTCTTTCGTTTGTGCGTTCGTTTGTGCGAAGCCACATTTTATTTTTTATTTTTTTAAATTCAATGATTGTTTGGATCCTGTGGACAAACGTTTCACATTTGTTTAAATGTTCCTTTAATGCCCTTCCTTTATTGGGACTGACTTGATTTTTAGCAACTTGCCATCTGTCTCTAAGTTGTAAGTTGAAAAAGAGCCCCCCCCCCCACCACCACCATACACACACTATCGTTTAGGCGAATTGATTTCTTCTTTTTTTTCTTTCATTACGGTCTTATTTAAATGATAAATAAATTTGCATCAAAATTTTTATTTATTTACTTTTTTATAACATAGTTCACCCCAAAAACACAGGCCGCCACTGTAGACATAATGGGCTACTGAGAAAAAGGGTGAGAGTTTTTTATGCGAGATGTCTGTTTACATTAGTTTTAAATTTCTGCATGTCAGTACCGTCAGGAAAACAGGGAGCAGGGAGGGAGTTCCAGAGTCCAGCAACACGAGGAAAGAAGCTTTTGGAGTAGAAAGCTCTTCGGCATCTGTGGACCTCCACAGTGAATGGATGGGATTTGGCAGATTGTCGGGTTGATCTAGTGCGTCGAGGGGGCACCAGAGCAGCAAGTTCATCAGAGCACAATCCATTGAAGTACTTGTAAAACAAGGACAAGGATGCAACATTGCGGCGATGGGACAGGTGCTGGAGCTTGGTGGATAGTGAGGTACCACAATGTTAATGTTTATCTATTTATATGAATAAATGCGAAAGTTTCTGTATCGTGTTTACAATAAACTTATGAATGAAATCCTTATTATTTAGAATTTTGGTTTGAAGTAGCGAACTTTGTGAAGCGATAGCGAACTGGCAAAACCAGCTAGTGTGCAACTAAAACAAATTTGATTTGTCATCTAACAAGAAGATATATTTATTCAATATTAATTAAAAAAACAAGAATTCATTAAAAAATTAATAAAATGTCCCTTTCTGAAATCAACATGCACGCACCAGGAAGTTTCATCGAATGTCCAGCTGGCTTGGCAGGCTGAGAGCAGACTCAAGGCGTTTCCACGAATAATAGCAATAGAGAGGCGCTCGTAAAGCCAAGTCAATTTACGGTGGTCCCCAATGTGGCGCGTCATTAAGTTATTAATAGACCAAGGCTGCCGAGGAAGTCGCGTGTGGCAGAGCCTATCGCTCCACTCGCCTACATGGCGATCGGTTGAAACACAAATCTATCGGAAAGATCGGCATATTTTGACTGTTTGTGGCTCTCTAACGTCTTAGATGGTCGGGCAGGGGGAGATCTCTCAGTGGAGTTGGACGCCGCCGGGTCGGAGTCATCTCAACACCGCTGAGTTTTCTCTGACCTGGCGATTGGTCCGGAACGCGCTGGCCCTCGAGTACAGACGCTTCAAAATTAACTGTGGAGAAAACCGCTTCTGTCTGCGTTGCATAAACGCAGACGTCGAAGAAGAACCGGCCGAGCACGCCTTCTTTGAATGCATCAAATTGCGCGAGTTTTGGCAGTATGTGAACGAGGTGACGGCTCGCATCACTCCCGAGCAGTCAGTACCTCTGGACGTAGCATCTGTAGTGTACAATCTGATGCCTCCGTGGTGCAGGGAGGAACGAATGGTGCTTCTCACGATCCTAGCCGTAGCTAGACTTGTAGTGTGGACCTAACGCATAGACATAGGGAAAGGGGTGAATCGCCTTCTGATTACGAACATATTTTGCACTTTAAACATCAGCTCAAGGTCAAAATCAGATGTGATAGGAGGAGATTGCACTCAGCTTTATTTAAAATAAAGTGGATACACACCGCTAGTTAGTGTGTGTTTAGACGTGCCAGGTTTGAGTACGTGTTCCCTGCCTAGGCATGGTGCACTCCGACCTAAAGTCTTATCAGACACCACCCCAGATAGCAAAGTCTCTTACTTAGTAACACGAATGAGCTCTGCCCATCCCTTTTTTTCTCTCACTTAGGAACTGACTCGCTTTTTTCAGCTCTTGAAACAAACCGGAAAACAGTGAGCAACTCACACTTAGATAGATTTACTAACCAACATATCTTTTTTTTTGTCGCCCCCTCACCCCCAGCCAATGAATTTTGTACATACACTTTTTTTGTAAATAAAAAATGTCATAACAAATTGGGGTTAATATTAGGTAGAACAAGTGAATGAGGTATTTTGGTGATTGGAACTAGTTTAGAGAATAGACCAAGAGAATGGGACACAACCACCACCCACCCAACCCTACTTTGGCCTTGTGCTACATTTTTTTAATTTCCCATTTTTTATTTCAAAGAAATGTATCATTTAAAAGATAAATAATGTCGCTCTCTACTAACGCTACTGCATGCCCGGAATTTGTTGCCGATTCTATCACTGAAGATGACGCAAAAGTGTCAAGACATTTTCCATCTTATTGGATTGTTTGTTTGTCTCCGTGCACAATGGACGGCGTCATAAAGGGA
>OY744550.1:42206754-42236754 GCA_963556195.1 Sepiola atlantica
TTTAACGGAAAAAAAGAAAAGATTCTAAAAAGTAAAAACAAAAACAAAAAAATTTATAAAAAAGTTTAATAAAGGTAAATAGATGAATAAATAAATTAGATAAAAATAGATAAATAAAATATTTAAAAAAAGAAAAAAAAGGAAAGTTTATTTTGTTTTTTGAATCTTGTTTGAAATTCAAATTTAACCGGTATTTTCTGCAAGACTGCACCCCACGGCCACTTCATATGCACGCTTGAACTTGAGTTGAGCACGGTTCTGAAGAAGTGAAGAGTTCCCGAAATATGATATCATACGGAGTTTCCATCAGACCATCTTGATACAGGTATTACATAACATTGTAACATTGTGTATTGATTTAATCCTCCCCAGGAGTTAGGCACAAGGCCAGTTTTTATCTTACTCCTACAAGAAGATGTGACCCAAGGTCGGGTCGGGAAAGTGGGGTTTGAAAAGCCAGTGCCCGAGAGGTGAGCACTCTGGCCATTAAAAATTGCCTGGGCAGCCCCGTCGGCATTCCCCGTCGGCAGTAAGCAATAAACTTACCTCCCCAAAGAGGGAAGGCGAAGCCTGGGAGGGTGGACCACCTAGAACTGCACAGGACAGACCCATAGACCGGCGTAAATCAAGCCCCGAAGGCCCAGACAATACCAGTCTATGGGGTGCAGTATCCATCGGAACAGATACTACACTTTGATCTTAGCCAAAAGGCCAAGAAAAAAAACATTGTGTAGATAAACAGATATATGTGTGTTTGTGAAAAAAAAATAAAAATAAAAAATAAATATATATGTGTATGTATACCTTGTATTAAGGGTGAAACTATTTAATTGTTCCACCATTATATGTCTTATTTGCTCCAACTTGTGTCTATCCGTCACACCTCTGCATTGTATTGCCTTCTAAATATCACATTTCTATATACCAATAAACAATGCTTCAAGCAAACTACATAAACCTCTTGAATATTATTATGTTTCTTAATTTTTTAGATTAAGATTGATAATATGTACTATTTGGATTATTCGGACTACTATTCTCACTTTGAGTGTTATTCTCACAACGTATTGGCCGATGTAAACCCCGACCTTCTTCAGATGTATCTTATCGAACTCGGGAATCTGCAAGGAATTTCGAAAATTGAAGGTTTAATCCTTAGTGCGGGCGATACTAGGAATTGCGAATTACTGAAGACTTCTACCCGGTCATGACTGTCTGAACGTGGATTAAATAAAGGGTTCCGTTCGAAATTCTGTGCAGATTCCCGAGTTCGACAGAAAGATTACCGAGTTCGAACAGATTCACCTGAAGAAGGTCGGAAATTACATCAGCCGAAACGTTGTAAGAATAACACTCAAGATGAGAACAGTAGTCCGAATAATACAAATTGATGAATATGAGTTAAAAGAGACCATTTACTAATAATAATCCTAGTCATATTGTTTTTTTAATTCTAATCTTATTCCTCTAATTAAGGTTAGTTGAATGAAGATCTCAAAGATATGTTTTATTAAACGTGGATCCGCTTTTATTGGATATGTATAAGAAATTCTTCAAGTGTCTAATTTTGCGTTTATTTAAAAAAATGTTTTTTTTATTGAAGTCGCTCCAGACAAGGCATGAAGCTACTTGATGTAGGGAGATAAAAAAAAAGAAAAAAGAAAAAGAAATACTACTTCAAGGTCAAAAACTAGCCAACAATGAATGTAAAATGGATAGATTCCGACCCAGAAAACAGCAATTCTTCCCCCTTCGTCAGAAACATCGCTCATGGAATATGAAGACTAAAGAACAACATAAGAGAAACGAGAGTTACGAGGCTGCGGAAAGTAAACCCAAGTTAGTAACTTTCTACTCTCCAATTGCACTAAAATTAAAACATTATCCCCTGATTGATATCTGTTGAAAGAAAAAATAAAATGTGCTTCCACCAAAAATACGACCCATGGAATCGTTAATAACATTTCTGCAATCCAACCATATTTGGTACAAATAAACTTTAGCCTTGGACTGATTTGTCAACCAAGCTTCAGTCACGAATGCCCAACATCTTTGTTTTATTGACGTTCAGTGATAAGCAACCCTGGATAGGACATACAAAATTGTCAATGACTCTTGCGTCTGTCCTGATTTTAGCTATGATGGCCCCCTTCAAGTCAGAAATAATCTGTGGAATTGGTTTGCTAGACATTATCTTAGAGATAATCCCAAAGATAAAAACATGTGGGGTTTAAATCTAGTGAGCGTTAAGTTCATTCAGGATCAGACATCTCATTGATGAGACGATCGCCAAAGTGCCCCCCCCCCCACACCGCTCGCATATCATTGAACGGTGATAAAACAAAGACTGTTGGACATTCATGTCTAAAACTTCGTCACCAAGTTCGGCATAGGCTGAAGTTTATTTGTACAAAATATGACTGGATTGCAGAAAGGATTATGAATTTTATTAACAGTTCCATGGATGGCATTTGTTCTTGGGTCACCCTGTACTTAGAAAACACTTTCCTAAGAATGAAACCGACTGTTAGTTGAAAAAGGATCTTTTTAGAAGACGTTTTACTTAAAATGAAACCGATTTTTATTAGCTAATCTGATTTGTAATTATTATGTCAAATTCGATTTTATGTTCAAATATTACTCCCCTGATGAATGTTAGCTGAAAGAAGATCTTGTTAAAGGGAGGCAATTTACAAAAATGATATTATTATCCATTGACATAATGAATGCGTTTGGCTCACCTGTGGTATTTATATCGGCCACCATGTTGTATTCCCAATGCCTCATCATAACCATAGTAACGCTGGCTTCTGGAAAATCTAGACATTTTAGCGCCGATTAGATCATTTTTCACAAGTGTACATAAGTTTGCAAGCGGAGAATTATTTTTATTTCAGTTTTTCTTCTCCTAGGTTAATTGCTCTACGAAGGCTCTACAGTCTCGTCTATCATATTATTTTATTCAAATGAAGAATATTAGTGAAAGTAGCGTCACAACATTGACTGAAATTTAACCACATCAATTTTTGACTGGAATTTTATCACAATTTTTGATCGAAATTTAACGACATTTCTTGACAGAAATTTAACCAGAAACATTTTTTGACTGAAATCTAAGCAGAAACATTTTTTGACTGAAATTTAACGACATTTTTTGACTGAAATTTAAGCAGAAACATTTTTGACTGAAATTTAACGACATTTTTTGACTGAAATTTAAGCAGAAACATTTTTAACTGAAGATTAACGACATTTTTTGACTGAAATTTAAGTAGAAACATTTTTTGACTGAAATTTAAGCAGAAACATTTTTTGACTGAAATTTAACGACATTTTTTGAGTAAAATTTAACCCCAACATCTTTTGACGGAAATTTAAGCAGAAACATTTTTTGACTGAAATTTAATGACGTTTTTTGACTGAAATTTAATGACATTTTTTGACTGAAATTTAAGCAGAAACATTTTTTGACTGAAATTTAAGCAGAAACATTTTTTGACTGAAATTTAACGACATTTTTTGACTGAAATTTAAGCAGAAACATTTTTGACTTAAATTTAAGCAGAAACATTTTTGACTGAAGATTAACGACATTTTTTGACTGAAATTTAAGTAGAAACATTTTTTGACTGAAATTTAAGCAGAAACATTTTTTGACTGAAATTTAACGACATTTTTTTACTAAAATTTAACCCCAACATCTTTTGACGGAAATTTAAGCAGAAACATTTTTTGACTGAAATTTAATGACGTTTTTTGACTGAAATTTAATGACATTTTTTGACTGAAATTTAAGCAGAAACATTTTTTGACTGAAATTTAAGCAGAAACATTTTTTGACTGAAATTTAATGACATTTTTTGACTGAAATTTAAGCAGAAACATTTTTGACTTAAATTTAAGCAGAAACATTTTTTGACTGAAGATTAACGACATTTTTTGACTGAAATTTAACCACAAAAGTTTTTGACTGAATTTTAACCACAACCATTTCTGAATGACATTTAACCACAACAATTGTTTACTTAAATTTAACCACAACACGCTAATTTCATTTCAAAATATATATATAATAGTAGCTCTACCTCCTAGGCGTTACCCGAGTCTTTTTACTTTCATTTTTGTTTCGATTTATTGTTTTTAATCACGCCGTTTTCTTTACTTTTAAAAAATGTAGGACTTTATCTTTATGACTATATCGTTTGGTCATTATAATATTAATTGAGCAAAATTGTTAAAAAGCGTATGACTAATTTTGTTATGGTAATGTTGTTTTCATCCCTATTTATGAAATCATTGTATTCGGGGCTTCCAAAACTTTCAATCTTTTAATATGAGGATTTGCTAAGAATTTTAAAGCCAATTTAAAAGACATTTTTATTGGACAGTTTCGAGGCTTCCAAATTAGTTTCAAATTTCGAAGTGTCACAAAGTAATTCGTCCTTTTATTTTCCACTATTGACAAAAGATTAAAATGGCTGACTTTTGCTGCATTGTGGTGAATTTACTTTAGTAATCACATTATTATTATTTTTTCTTTTAAATTTCGTTTTATCACTTCACACCATAGCATTTTTCATTTCAATAAATAATTGATTAATGGTAACTAATAAAAATAATGTATAAGTAACGTAGAGGCGAGAAACACATACATACGCACAAGAATTGGTCGCATATTTTTTTTATTAATACAGTAATTTCCTTATTCTCTCGGCTTGTCTGCCTGTCTCCCACCCACTCTATCATTTTTTTAAAGTCATATTTTCATTAGTTGTCAATTTTATTTCTTAGCTTCTGTGTGATACATGAGTTCAAAACGAGTACACAGTTTAACTCCAAGTAGCACAAGTGCACGAAGGATAATAACCGGACAAGTGTCATATCAGGTATTTTTCTTCTCCAAGACTTGGTGCCCTACCAATGCTTGGGGGTCTAGTCTAGCCTATTATATGCATTAAATAATGTATTAATAAAAATTACTTTATAACCACAACATGACTTGAACGCAAAATGGCTAGCCCGCTTTAAATCTATGTAATATTTCCTTATCCCTCTCTCTCGATTCCTCCTCCTCCCTCTCTCTTTTTTTCTCTCTCTCTCTCTCTCTGCCCCTCTTTCTCTCTCAGATTTCCATTTTATATCCATTTTCATTTTACACGTTTTCTTTGGCAAACGATTTTGACTTTCTCTTTCTCTCCTTCTGTCAGTCTGTCTCTCTTCCCCATCTACCCCTTCTCTCTCTCGCTTCTGTGTCTCTCTCTTTCTCTACCTCTCTCGCTTCCTTCTTTCTCTTTCTCTCTCTCCCTCTCTCTTTCTCAGATTTCCATTTTATATCCCTTTTTATTTTTGACACGTTTTCTTTGCCAATCGATTTTGACTTTCTCTTTCTCTCCCGCTGTCTCTCTTCCCCCTTTCTCTCTTTCTCTCTCTCTCTCTCTCAGATTTCGATTTTATATCCCTGTTCAATTTTACACGTTTTCTTTAGCAAGCGGTTTTGAGTTTCTCTCTCTCCTACGCTGTCTCTCTGTCCTTCCTCCCCTACTCTCTCTCTCCCTCCCTCCCTCCCCCTCTCTCTTTCTCTTTCTCTCTCTCTCTCTCTCTCTCTCTCTCTCTCTCTCTCTCTCTCTCTCTCAGGTTTCCATTTTATATCCCTTTTCATTTTTTACACATTTTCTTTTGCTGCTGGTTTTAGTTCTTCCCATTCCTTTCTAACCTCTTGTGTTACTTCATCCTTCCACCTCCCCTTCATCCCACCTCCCTCCATCCCTAACTCCCTTCCTCCCAGTCCCCTGTTTTCTCTTTCCACTCTACTTATCTGTCAACCCTTGTCCCGTCATTTTCCCGTTCGGTCACTCTCCGCCATATTCGCCAGGCTTTAATCCTCCGTCTCCGAGTTAACGTCTGTCTTTTACGGACTGCACAATCACACAACGACCAGCCCATTCCATTCCACCCGACCTTCCATCACCCCCCCACACACACACACACACACACATACACATCCGCGCGCACCAGACACAGGCTATCGGAGATTCAAACCTTCTCCGTCCCGAACATGTCGCATCACAAATATAGCAACCCTGTCCCATTAGTAATCTCTGTTTACCCACACAATGGAAGAGATTGCTCGTGGCTCATAAACAATAGATGGCGACGAATTTGATGTTAAAACGTTGCAGCTTTTCATGGACGGTCAGAGGGAGAAATGGGGGGGGGGGGGGGGAAGAGCGAACTATTCCAGAAACATAGACAGAGTACATTAGAAGAAATAGTCCCGCCAAGCAAACAATTCCCTATTACATAAAAGGATACGAAGATGAAGAGAATAACAAGTACATTGAATAAAAAGAAAAACAGGGCGAAAATAGAAAATGACACAATAAAAAGATTATTATTTGTACTCACTAGGAGTTCTCACACAGATCATCGTCAGTGATTGCTCACCGACAACAACCAGTGGTATTTCCTGGAGTCTGAGTGACAACAAGCCTCTCCAGATTTCCAGTATTCTTCACCTCTTTTCGATAACGATGCGGTATCGCAACAGCCCCTTACCATTGATTTCTCGCTGGTAAGGACAATTGGTCGTCTCTGGGATTTGGGTGGCAATAAGCCTCCCCAAGGTCTCAGCATTCTCTGCACTTTTCCAGTGAAGGTCTGCTTTGTGCTGTCCCTCCTCGGTCTTCTCATCTTCCTCAACCCTCTACAATTATTTTGTCTGGTGTCAGACTAGGCCAGCACCATTAATATATATATATATATATATATATATATATATATATATATATATATATATATATATATATATATATATATATAATAAATAAATAAATAAATAATTTTTTTTTTAATTCCTTAATTTTTTCCTCTTTTCTTTCCTTATTAAAAAAAATTTTTTTTTTAATTCTTTTTATTTTTTTTGCGGGGGGGGCGGAGAGGGAGAGGAGCTTATAGTGTTTCTTGTAATTTCTGTTTCTTTGGTTCATTTTTGTGTAGTGATAGCTGAGGCCGGTGTAATTTATTGGGGGGGAAATTATGAAGTGCTGTTTCTTGCAGTTTCTGTTCCTTGGTTCTTGTTGTGGTGTTCTTCGTGTGGTTTTGTTTTCTCCCTGTTGTAAATTCCTTGTGACTGGTTAGCCTTTGTACCTTATGCGTTTTGGTTTCCGCATTCGAGGATTTTCCTTAAGATTGCAGCTGTTTTGATCATTGCCGTCCTTTGTATGGTTTCGATGGTCGCTTTGATTCCAATTTCTCCCAGTCTTTTATTCAAGGATATTCGATACGACTATCGTCTAAAGAAAACTTTAGCTCTTTTAAATTTCTTGTTGAATTCGGAAATTATTTTTTTCTGATATTTCATGTTTTATTTGCTGTGGTTTGGAAAAAATTGTGAAGATTTTAAATTTATTTGATAACGTAAAAAACATAGGAAAAAAGAAGACGCACAACGCGATGTTTTGGCACGTGCATAACTGTTCGAAAAATAATTATGAAGCGCGTGCCACAAAGACGTTTTAGGAAAAGGAAAAAAATTGCAAAAGGGATGAAATGTAGTACCGGGATTAGAGTTTTTATGCAGTGGTCAGGTATATTGCATGGTTTGAGCGTGGTTTTGTTCGGATGTTTGCTTAAAGAATAAAATCCGAGTGTTAGGTTTATGTTATACGGTGATGAGAGAAGGATTACAACACTTTCGATGCACTTAAAGCGTTGGAGAGAGGATTCAGTTTTGGGGAGGGTGCTGTTTTAAAAGTCAAAATTGTGGGTAAAAGTATTTCTGTTTATGACTAGTGCATTAGTAGGGTTGTTGTTTAAAGTCCCGTTTATATATATATATATATATATATATATATATATATATATATATATATATATATATATATATATATATATATATATATATATATATATATATATATATATCAGTACCAGTAGTACAATTATCAATAAACATAAAAAGTAATTTCACGTAATTTCAGACAAGATGATAATTAGATATCGTAAAGAATTCTTGTTAGATATACGAAGAGTTCTGCGAAAATCACAGTTAACCAAATTTCCTCCTCCCTTGAGGCTCTACTTCACAAATATCCACGGACTTAGAATAAACCATGACAATGTAGAATCCTTCCTCCCCATAAAATACCCATATATCGTAGTACTATGTGAAACTAACCTAAACTCTTCAATCCAATTTTTTTTTTGTATTCCCGGGTACCTCCAACTGTTCCGTAAAGACTCAGATAAACATGTACTCGGAGTCTATATACGTAACACTCCTCCCTTAACTGAAGAACATAGCCTAGAATCCAAAGATCGAACCTACATGTGCTTTCGCTAACCATACAACATATATTTTCTCTATCGTTCCCCCTTGATCCAGAACTGTACCCCTATTGACTAGGTCCATGACAGTATCGGCACAGCAATTTCCTCGAATCAGAGCGCTCAAATCCATGCGTTTGAGAACTTTAATTTTCACCATAGCAATTGGCTCGGCTTCTTAAGCTTCACAGACCAACTGGTGATAACACGCATAGCTTCTTCCTTACACAAACTGTTACCTTCCTGATCCGCCCCCAGACAACACTGCCCAAGACTTGTGTGACAGATGCCAATAGACCACTCGGGAATACTGATCACCTAGTAATAAAGGTTGATGTCACCATAAACTCCTGACTCCAAACAGTATCACTTAAGTCAACTATATCTCTCAGTGATCTCATCGAAGATGAACCTTGGAGTAACAGCTTTTATCTTCCTGTTGAACTGTGTGCAGAGGAAGTAAATGAATGGGTCAAATTAGGCATAGGAATATCCGTCCAGACGCGGAAATTCCACAGCAAGCCCCACTCGCTCCAATGGTTCACTCCGACCTGTGCAGCTGCCATTGCGTATTGGTAGCAAGAATTCTGCTGTTTCAACTGCCATAATTCATCTGAAAATATGCATACGAATGTATGCATATTTTCAGATGAACTATGGCATCTGAAACCACTGTAAGAGCGTAAAAACCGCAGTTAAGCGTAGGTACACTGAGATGACTAGAAATCGCATCACACCACAGAAACTACGAACCCGAGATTTATGGAGAATCTATAATAGCGTGATTAAAAATCGACAATGAACAATTCCCCTTCTATCTAACCACCACGGTAACAAATAAGGCCGAACTGCTGGCCCAGCGATTTTCCTCAAACTCCAACTTGAACTCCGCAAACTAGCCCATCCCTAATTTCCAGCTACGGACAAAAAGCGCGCTAGATGATCTGATCATGTCTGATGTGCCTTGGCTATAATAAAAAAAAATCACATCTCCAAAGCATGCGAACCGAATCTTATCCCTGCTATCGTTAAAAAAGAATGCTCTGCTGAGCTGACCCCTATTCTCTCCAAACTCTATAATAAATGCTTTTCTTGTTTCTCTGGATAATTGCCTCTATGATACCAGTTTTCAAAAACTCTGGAAAAAGAACTAACCCCTCTCCCCCCAAAAAAAATTATCGCCCCATAACTCCCTTCCTACTTGTCGCCAAAATCATTGAATCCTTAATCAATCTAGCCATAGTTCAGCACCGAAAGAATACTAAACTTCTATCTGATCACAAGTCTGAATTTAGGCCATCCCGTTCTACTTCTGATACCCCAACGTTCATCTATACCATACACTAGATAAAGCAGGTGAAATTAGGGCGATAGCACTTAATATCTCGAAAGCATTTGACAAAGTCTGGCATGAAGATATTCTCAGGAAAATGAACTCTGGGAAAATGTTTAATATAATAAAATCTTTGTTAGCTAAAAAGAAGATGCAGATTGTTCTCGATGGCGTAATCTAAATAATATCAAATAAACGCGGGTATGTTCCAGGAGTTGATACTCAGACGTATATATTATTCATGATTTTCATAAACGACACCCGCCGATACAATCGTGTCTGAGATGGTTATATTTCTTGATGACACCATGTGCTATTCCCGAAATAAGAACAAATCGAATGCCAACTCATGCAAGACAATGACTGACTCCTTATAAAACGACGCCCAGTCTGTAGTAGAATTAGGCCAAAGATTTATGCTACCAAGTCGAAGCTCCTCTCCATAAACAATTACAAAAATCTTTCCAACCACTTATTCTCATGGTTGATAGCACTCTTCCGAGAGTCCAACGGTCACACTCCTTGAACTGACATAGCTGCTGCTAAGTCTGCCGCAAAAAGTAGGCTCTCTCTACCGGGCTATATATATATATATATATATATATATATATATATATATATATATATATATATATATATATATATATATATATATATATAGAGAGAGAGAGAGAGAGAGAGAGATAGATAGATAAATAGATAGATAGATAGATAGATGGGTATATGTATATATAAGGGAACATATACACAGATATACATATAAAATATAAACCTGCACATTGTTTTTTTACATTTTACTTGAGTTGAAGTTCTCAGAAATCAAGGGACCCCTTCCTATAATTTTTATATAAGGTACATAGATATTCGAAAATTCCATTAAAGTTTACCGTTACCTGTCAAACGTCGAGTTAGTAAAGAGTTAGTAAAGAGTTAGTAAAGAAGTTAAGAACATTAATTTTCCTCTCTCCAATTGAACAGCTAACTATATTGTAGTATATCTTTCTTGTGGTCTATTGGTCTTACCGGATTCCAGGACAAGAATTCATCTATTCTGATGGACTATCCAGCTAAGTGCTGTTACTTGGAAAACGTGCACCATTCTTTGTATGAGTCAGTGTATAGTCGTGTCGACGGGAATCTTATTTGTGCTTCGAATACTATGTTATTTTAAATATTTGGTCCGGGTTATGCTGAAGAATGTGTTAGATGAAATACAACCAGATTATCTTTTGAACAGTTATTTAAATTAGAATTTTTTTAAAAAGCACTGCTACAGTATAAGTAGACGAGACTGAAATAGAACAATGAACACACTTCCGAGAAATGGAGAAAGATAGGCGCGAAATAAAGAATATAAATGGTGTTTGATGTAGTCAAACAGGTTAGACTTGTCCGGAACTTAAATAAGAATGAAGTAAACAAATACCTTTTGTATTTCTAAAAAGGGATTTCCAGCTTGAGTTTACTGGTTGGGATATGTCCATGCTATTACAGACATCATTACGAGGTAAAACTTCAAAAGTAGATACGGCCTTACCAACGGCCAATATCTATTTAAAAAATATTATGAATTATTGTAAGCCTACTTTCGATGGGAAAGACAATCATTCCGACCCCACCAGCTGGTAGTAATAGTAATATTACATTTCCTATTTTTCTTATCTTTTATTCCTATTTACTTGCCTCCCCACGAGGACAGCTCACCAAAAAGGGGCACTATGGATTGGAACAAAAATAAAAATTGCGTCTGTCTAGAACTTCTCCCTCACTGACCGAGGGCAAAACCGACCAAGCGCAGCATCAGTACAGATACAACACTTTGCTCCAAACCAACTTTTGTTTACCGTGCAAAATTATATAAATCGATCAAAATTTTGTTATCTCGTATTTTTCTTGCGCCTGAATTTGAGTCAGGACCTATTATAGTGGAAGTTGTTCCCAGGTTATCCATGGAAAGTATATCAATATTATTAGAGATTGAACTGACCGGCAGTAGAACTACCGTTCATCTCTAAATACATGTAAACCGTAACATATTTCCTTCGTGTATTACAATGCTAAGATGGAATAATGTATTACAACCTAAGATAGGATAGTGTTGCCACATACCGCTCGGAGCACCCTTTTCATGCCCTGACAGAGTACAAAACCGACTTCGAAATCTAGTGGGGGGATACCCTCTTCTTTTTCCTACAGCCTTTTTCTCGCAGAGGAGACGGTGCTAGTCTTTCTCTAATCTATCTTTATTTTGATGGTAGGTGCTTGACTGAGTCCAATCTATAGTCCACCACCTGTAAAACATTTACAAGAACTCGTCCAGCTTCAACAACTGTAAATAATTTTTCTTTCTTCATCTGTTTACCTGTAACTAAACAGAACTTTCATGATCAAAGTTTCTTTCCAAGAACTATCCGTCTGTGGAACACAATACCACAGGGCTGCTTCCCAGCTGACTATAGCATGGTTGTTTTCAAGTCTAATGTTAACAAATTCTTGTTGAGCCGTCCTCTTTAATAATAATCTGATTTCTATCCAGTCTCAACCATTGTTACTAATCATCACGTTGTTGTTTCACTGTCCTCCTGACAAACCCATTAGCTCTTATCCTCAAGTAACCTATAGGCCTTGATAAGCGGTTACTCATCAGTACATAAACAAAAACAAACACATGCCGACTTTCCGTAGTCATGCCCGTGTGTCTTAGTGTGCCTTTTCTTTGGTCGCTCTTATAAATCGTGCATGTAGCTGTTTCTCTTCCCATTTTGCTTTACTCGTCTTGTTGTTTGCCGTTTCGTTGCTCTCCATGATGTTCATCTTAGTGATGCCTATGGCGGCGGTAATCAGCCTCTCTGTATTTTGTGTGATGCATTTTTCTAGTCCTTTTATCGCATCGTGCAATGTGTAGTACGTGGTCATTAGTTTCTTGAATTCTTCTTTTGCTCAGTTTATGAATGATCCAAATTATCTTATTAGGGATACTTAAAAAAAATCATAGTTCACCCCAAACAAGGCAGGTCACCACTGTAGACGTAAGGGGTTACTGAGAATTAGGGTGTAAGTTGGGAGCTGTGCAGCGAGATGTCTGTTTACATTAGTTTTAAATGTCTGCATGTCGGTACGGTCGGGACAATAGGAAGCAGGCGGGGTAGTTCCAGAGGCCGGCAACAGGAGGAAAGAAGATATTGGAGTAGAAGACTCTCCGGCATCTTGGGACTTCCACAGTGAATGGATAGGACTTAGCTGATACCCAAGTATTTATTTCGTTTATCACGTTTCTGCTGTATAATTTAATTTCTAGAAGCTTACGTATTCTTCTTAGGTTTTCTTCCTCGAATCATCGTTTTCGTCTAATGGTGTCTACTTCCAGAATGGCCAGATGTTTATAATTATCACAAAGTGCTTCCGTCATCTCTCGATTAAGCACTTCTATGCCTTCCTTTATTTGAGTTTCTCTACTTCATCTCAAGTAGTGCATACTTCTCCATTCTAATCCTGAGTAAAGATAAATAGCGTTTCTACTTTCTTTTTAACTTTTGCAAATAGTTTTAGATCATCTATATCCATGAGGTGGTTTCTATTTCCCTTTGTGTTTGTAAATATGTTTCCGGCATTGCACCTCCTGAGTATGTTGTTTAGTAGAATCATCATCACAGTGAACAGTAGTGGTGATAGAGAGTATCCCAGGAAAATGCCTCTTTGTATTTTTATGTTAATTAGTATGTCAAACTCCTTTTTTTTAAATAGTTTCAAATCATCCATATATATGAAGTGGTTTATTTTTTCATTTGTGTCTGTATCCGGCATTGCACCTCCTGTGTATGTTGTTCACTTATATCATGAGTATTATAAATAGCAGTGGAGAGAAAGAGAGAGAGAGAGAGAGAGAGAGAGAGAGAGAGAGAGAGAGAGAGAGAGAGAAATAGAGATAGAGAGAGTCTTAAGAAAATACCTCTCTGTATTCTTATCTCTGTCAGGTGTCGTCCTCCAGCTGCCAATTAGTCTCCATTTTTTCATTGTTTTCCCCATAAAATTGAAAATCTTATCATATATTTTAAACATCCTTAAGCGTGTGTAGTAAGAGATTATGTAGTAGGTTTCCATGTAATTTAATGTGTTACTATTCTGCCTTTTATCCTTTTATCCTTTTATCCTTTTCTGCTTATTATCTTTTGGTCGATGCATAGCTGTTCATTTGCCCCTCTTGTCGCTTGTCTATATACTTCCTGTTCTTCGGGTGGTAGCCCGCGGCTATTAAAGGATGGTTGATCTCTTCTCTAGGTTGTACCGTTAAGATTATCAACATGGTTGGTAGGCAACTTATCGGTCTGTAGTTGCTTGGGATCGTTCTCTTCTCACTGTCTATTTGAATAAATGTGCATCAGACACTCCAGCATATATGTTTCGTGCATACATCGCCTTAGGTTTTATGATACAGGCTTGTGAATACCTTAAACCAGAGTTCATGTATTCTGTCGTAGACAAGTGCTTTTCAATTTGCTATTTTTCTTAAGTTCGTCTTGAGTTTCTTCATTAATTTCGGTTTCTGTTCCTTCTTTAATTTTGTTTTCATTATTTTCAGTCACTTAGCATTTATGTTTTAATCTTATCACTTTTTCCATGTATTGCCCCAGAAGTGTTTTGTTTCTATCAGGTCAGGTTGTTTTGATTTTATCCGTCCCTCGTTTACATTTTGGTCTAACTGGCTTTGATTGCTTTCAAAAGTTCTATTTTGTTTGTATTGTTCGGATTCGCATCCGTATTATCCCAGTCTGCCTTCCTTTGCTCGAATCTTTTATTTTAGTTCTTTATGTTTCTTGGTTAGATTTTCTTCTGTGTCAATTTTATTTTCCCACTTCCATCGTTTTCTGATCACTTTAGCCTTATTAACAGTGTTAGCTTTTTTAGTTTATTAATGTATTATTCCAGTTTAATTTCCAATCGAGATATTATTGATCTATTCTTTTTTATTTATTTATTTATTTATTATTTACTTTAATTCACCCCAAACAAGGAGGCACATTGGCACTTAGACGTAAGGGGCTACCCTAAATTTGGAGCCATATACATAAGGACATCCTAAGTGGGAGTTGTGTAGCGAGATATGTGTTCACATTACATTTAAACTACTGCATGTTGGTACAGTCACGGAAACAGGGAACATGAAGGTAATTCCAAAGGCTAGCAGTTCTAGGAAAGAAGCTATTAGAGTAGAAAGCCCTCCGGCATCTGAGGACCTCAACATTGAAAGGATGGGATTTAGCTGATTGTCGGATTGGTCGGGGTTATTTACGTTGAGGGAGCACCAGAGCAGCAAGTTCATCATAGCACATTCTATTGATGTACTTGTAAAACGAGCACAGGGATGCAACATTGCGGCGATGGGACAGGGGCTGGAGCTTGGCAGACAGTGAGGGACCTAGTAGATTAGAGATTCCTTTTTGTAACCCTGTCGAATAAGACTCTCCAACTCCGTACTCTTCCAGTTGAGATATGGATGGTTTTTCGCCCTCATAAGTCATTCTATCCTGCTTAACCCTTCACGACCATTTTGTGTGATACCAGCCGAAGCTTGTACTACAACATGTGGGTGTGTGTCTGTTTTTCTTTCTTTTTTTTTGGGGGGGGGGTCACAGAGGTCAGTTTATGGGATTTGAGGCAATTTCAATTCCTTTTCTCTCATCTAATGTTTTTTTCTATATATTTCTATTTTATTTCTATTTAAACTTACATATGGCTGGTTGGTGTTCATTGATTATTGTAGTTGGTTTTCACACTCGAGGGTTTTTCCTTAATATTTCGATTGGTTTCATCATTGCCGCGTCTTGAATGGTGTCAATCTTTCATAATCATTATTTGTACTCACTAGGAGTTCTCACATAAGTTATCGTCAGTGATTGCTCACCGACAACAACCAGTGGTGTTCCCTGGAGTCTGAGTGACAACAAACCTTCCCAGATTTCCAGTACTCTCCACTTCTTTTCGATAACCACCGCAAATGACCTTGCAGTATCGCTACAGCCTTTTACCATTGATTTCTCGCTGGCAACGACCATTGGTCTCTTCTGGGATTTGGGTGGCAATAAGCTCCCCCAGGTCACAGCACTTTCCGCACTCTTCCAGTGGAGGTCTGGTTAGTGCTGTCCCTTCTCGATATTCCCATCCTCTTTGACTCTTCACGACCATTTTGTGTGGTATCAGCCGAGGTTGGTGTCATCATCTTTTTTTAGGGGGGGGCAGTTTATGAAATTTGTTGCAGTTTCTGTTCCTTTGTTCATGTGGTGATGTTCTTCTTGTGGTTTTGTTTTATTCCTATTATAACTTCTATGTGACTGGTTACCATTATTAGCTTATGCGGGTTGGTTTCCGCATTCGAGGATTTTTTAAAAAGATTGCAGCTGTTTTCATTATTACCTCTTTATTTTCATTATTTTCTCATTATTATTATTATTATTGTTAGTAGTAGTAGTGATAATAATAATAATAGTAGTAGTAGTAGTAGTAGTAGTAGTGATAGTAGTAGTAGTATTAGGTGTTGTTGGTATGACCATTCTCAGCTTTTAATTATATTTTCAACGCGTCTAAAGGACATTAAAATGTATTTTTATGTTTTGTATTATTTAAATTATTCGGAATATTATTCTCATCTTGGATGTTATTCTCATAACGTTTCGGCCGATGTAACCATCACCTAATCCACATGGATATGTGGCGCAACGGATAAAAGTGTTAACTACAATCGTTTCTAAGCGACAGTCATTTCTACTACAGGCGATACTAACTAGGAATACTAATAATAGATTTAAATTATTTAAGACTTCTACCCAGTCATGATGGACGGAACAAGAAAAATCCACCCCGTCGTTTAAATAAAGGGTTCAGTTCGAAAATTTATAATAGATTCCCGAGTTCGAAATAAATATTCTAGAGTTCTACAAAATACACCTGAAATACGACCGAAACGTTGGGAGAATAACATCCAAGATGAGAACAGTAGTCCGAG
This sequence comes from Sepiola atlantica, assembly GCA_963556195.1. NCBI lineage: Eukaryota > Metazoa > Mollusca > Cephalopoda > Sepiida > Sepiolidae > Sepiola > Sepiola atlantica. The sequence goes on from OY744550.1 coordinate 42,223,413, forward strand.
TAATCCAAATAATTCAAATAGTCAATCATAACCTCACAAATTCCGAAACATTTTTGTTATGCTTCAGTTTTTGACCGTCTTTTTAAATCAATCTCAACGAATTACTACATAAAGCATGTACAATACGAATGTACAACACCCCGTAAAAAATGACAGAAAAAGTATGCTTCTCTAGTGTTCGCACTAATATTCATATTCATATAAAATAACATCTCAATCGGTGAAGTTTAAAAGAATGAAAATGAGAAAGGAAGAAAAAGTCTCAAACTGGAAGGTTTAAAAAGCAAAAAAAAAAGAAAAACGTATAAATCGGTATAGAAAGAAAAAAAGTAAAATAGAAAGAAAACGCCTTATTATGGAAATAAATTGAAGGCGAGGAAAGGGTTGTCTAACTTATTATTTGCTTTCGCCATTCCCCTAAATGCTCGAAATGGATTCGTCTGGCAGTATTTTATCTGCTAAGTTTTTGTAGGACTAATATTTTATTATAAAAAGTAATAGTGTATTATTAAAATAGAATATTTCACTATTATAAAGTAATAGTGTATTATTAAAAGGGAATATTTTATTATAAAGTAATATTGTATTATTAAAAGGAAATATTTTATTATAAAGTAATATTGTATTATTAAAAGGGAATATTTTATAAAGTAATAGTGTATTATTAAAAGAGAATATTTTATTATAAACTAATATTTTATTATTAAAAGGAAATATTTTATAAAGTAATAGTGTATTATTAAAAGAGAATATTTTATTATAAAGTAATATTTTATTATTAAAAGGAAATATTTTATAAAGTAATAGTGTATTATTAAAAGAGAATATTTTATTATAAACTAATAGTGTATTATTAAAAGGTTATATTTTATAAAGTAATAGTGTATTATTAAAAGAGAATATTTTATTATAAAGTAATATTTTATTATTAAAAGGGAATATTTTATAAAGTAATAGTGTATTATTAAAAGAGAATATTTTATTATAAACTAATAGTGTATTATTAAAAGGGAATATTTTATAAAGTAATAGTGTATTATTAAAAGAGAATATTTTATTATAAAGTAATATTTTATTATTAAAAGGGAATATTTTATAAAGTAATAGTGTATTATTAAAAGAGAATATTTTATTATAAACTAATAGTGTATTATTAAAAGGAACCATTTTATAAAGTAATAGTGTATTATTAAAAGAGAATATTTTATTATAAAGTAATATTTTATTATTAAAAGGAAATATTTTATAAAGTAATAGTGTATTATTAAAAGGAAATATTTTATTATAAAGTAATAGTGTATTATTAAAAGGAAATATTTTATTATAAAGTAATAGTGTATTATTAAAAGGGAATATTTTATTATAAAGTAATATTTTATTATTAAAAGGGAATATTTCATTATGAAGTAATAATGTATTATTAAAAGTGAATATTTTACTATTATAATTTATACTAATATAATAGTGTATTATTAAAAGGGAATATTTTACTATTATAAAGTAATAGTGTATTATTAAAAGGGAATATTTTATTATAAAGTAATATTGTATTATTAAAAGGGAATATTTTATTATAAAGAATATTTTATTATAAAGTAATAGTGTATTATTAAAAGGGAATATTTTACTATTATAAAGTAATAGTGTATAATTAAAAGGGAATATTTTACTATTATAAAGTAATAGTGTATATGTAAAAGGGGATATTTCACTATTATAAAGTAATAGTGTATTATTAAAAGGGAATATTTTATTATAAAGTAATAGTGTATTATTAAAAGGGAATATTTTACTATTAGAAAGTAATAGTGTATTATTATAAGGGAATATTTTATTATTAAAAAAATAATAGTGTATTATTAAAAGGGAATATTTTACTATTAGAAAGTAATAGTGTATTATTATAAGGGAATATTTTATTATTATAAAGTAATAGTGTATATGTAAAAGGGAATATTTCACTATTATAAAGGAATAGTGTATTATTAAAAGGGAATATTTTATTATTATGAAGTAATAGTGTATAAGGAAAAGGGAATATTTCACTATTATAAAGTAATAGTGTATTATTAAAATGGAATATTTTACTATCATAAAGTAATAGTGCATTATTAAAAGAGACGATTGTAATATTAAAAAAAACGAATGTTTTATCAATAACAGAAATATTTTAATATAAAAAAAACCCGATGATGTCAGTATTACAACAAGGAAGACGTTACTTTAAAAAAAAAACTGATATAAAGAAAATACGAAAGAACAAAGAGGGAATAGAATGTAAATATACGTTGGAAAGATGGCCACCAAATTCACGAAATAAAAATAAAAAGTAAAAAAGCAGCTGGTCAAACATGGCGGGAAAAATAGGACGAAATGTGAGTACGCTAACCAGAGGACGTTGGTTGTCGTTCTGAACATTTGTTTCAACAATAAAAACAACCAATTTTGAACATTCCGTAAAAACCAAATAACGAGAGTTACATCTAAGCAGGTTCGGATAGAAAAATAGAAGAAGAAAACAAAAAAGAAGATGAAAATAAAACAAATAAAAAACAATAAAGTAGTAAAAAAATCCCTCCGTGCCAATCATGAAGTCAATGGACTCAATAATTATTTTTAAAGCAACGCAGAACAAACAAATGACACTCGTCACCGTAGGATTCCGTTTCATCCGTGACGAAGGACACGAGTTTCCTTTCTTCGCTACTGGCGTATTCGGCACGGTCCGCTAAATGGTTCCTAATTTCAGCTGTATATTGTACACGGACATTTGATCCTTCTCGTCCGCCGGACGCGAACTAGCGACCCTATCCTCAAACACTGACCCACACCTATCACTGACCCCAACCTAGCATGTTCATACTGTCTCTGTAAGTCTGCAGCCAGCGTTTTACTATGAACTGCGTCCTTTTTCTGTGTAACTGATAAACGCAAGATGTGGATATTAATCCACTTTGCAACAGGAACAGTTCACAAGGTCGAACTTATACGCAGGTCAAGCATTTATTTATGAAAACCGGCGGTTTTATTTAATTACGAAATGACCCACTAACTAGTCTTGGGATGATTTATCAAAATCAGAATCGGGAATCGAAAAAATCGGAACTTTTTTGGGTATCGGAATCAGTATCGGAATCGGAAAAATTTGTGCCAAATTTCCGATGCCAAACACGATTATTTTAATTGCCTTTTTGTTTGTTTTTGTTCAAAACTTAATTGTCCATTGCTGGTACTAATGATAACATAATAAATATTTATTGATTTCAAACTACCAGTAAAACTAAAATCTATAAATCACTCCACACAAGTGTATTTTTACGTTTGCGAAAATATATACCCATATTACATAGATTTTTTAAGGTAATCCTAAAATTAACAACTTTATAGCTAAATATTTAGAGATTTTAGAAGAATCGGAATCGGTTATTGTATCGGAATCGGGGATTGTATCGGAATCGGAAATTTAGAACAGAATCGGTAATTGTATCGGAATCAGGAAACACATTGGACTCGTCCCATTACTACTAGTAACACATACGAACATATATAACATATATAAAGTTATCTTGTCGGATTTTCAAAGTCAGACCCAAATAGCAACCCGTCTGACATATCGATATTTGAATCGACCTAGCCTATTCTTTCGTTTTTTTCTTCCACTGTTATTGGCACGAATATATTTTATTTCACTTAGTTTTTTTTATTCCTGAAAATAATTATCCCGGCTAGGAATATTGTTAGGGTGAAGATATTTTGCCTTACTAAACTAAACTAAGCGTGAACGTATACGCCTTTAATAAAATAAGTAGCACAGTCTAATAATAATAAACCAGCAGTGACTGTTTTTTAATTCTATTTTATTCTCATTCTACTGGCTTATCGGCACTCACTCTTTTTCTCATTTTTCTATCAAACACATTTATGGACACATAAGATATTTAAATACATTTAATATTCTACGTCTTTACCCCATTTGTCACTATGAAACAATATTAGATGTTAAAAACGCATTTTTTTTTACACAAGGTTATACTAAGCAGAGGAGCAGAACATTCCATTAGAAGTTAAATATTAGAATTAGAACTTCGTGTTCAGGATGTTATGTCACAGGTGGGAAGTCTCTATTGACACGTAGCGAATAAACTGATAAAATGTTTGGTACTTATGCAGTTTACGAACCACGTTTTCATCGGCACATTCTGGCAGGTTACATAAACCACCGGAAGGTGCTGAAACGCTTAGCCAATGAAATTCGCAGCAGCCGACTATTGGAAAACGCGATGAAATAATTGCAGGGATCTAATCGACAGCTACCTGCGTGAATTTATGTAGAGACTCTAGATTAGTGCACATTTCTGTCGAACAGCTTCCTTCCACGTCCTCTAACCCTTCTTCTTCTTCTTCTTCTTCTTCTTCTTCTTCTTCTTCTTCTTCGTCATATTTGGGACGGTCCTGCTTCTCCCTATGTGGGATGGGTATGGAGAAACCCTACGGGGTATTATTTATGCATATTGTATACTGTTATATATATAAAAAAAGAAAAACCGAAAGAATAGTTAAAGCCCACGTGATTGTGTGCTGTCAGTATTAACTTTTGCAACTTTTGAAGAAGATGGATCCAACAAAAAGAACAACAAAGAAGAAGAGAAGTATGAATGAACTACTACGACATGTCATCAACACAACAAGAGTCTAGCTGTTTACGCCATGAGCCGCCGCTGCCGTCCGGATAATCTGTTGGAAACAAATAATTGGTTAATCGTGGTGCTGCAATTGTTAATTTAGTATTATCGCCTAATGTGCAGTAGAGAGGGAGAACAAATATAGGCTAATTGGGTCATCCGTAACTATAAAAAGTTGATGTTAATAAAGACATACTCGTGGTGATTAGTATTAGGCTGGGTTAGCATTCAGAAGATATTGAGGAAACATAGACTATCTGGGCCATCCGTCACCATACAAGTTTGATTTAATGCGTATAGAGTTTATCATTAAGCTAATATTTACTTCCCTCCCACCGCGGGAGGGAAGATGTGGCACAAGGTCGGTAGTTGGGATTCAAAAGCCTACAAAAAATGCCCGAGCAGTCCCATCGGTATTCACCAGTAGGGGCGCCTCAACAATGTTATAGTAAGCCGGGAAGCAGTTACGTGGTACTGTGTTCCACATACGGACAGTTATAAGAAATAAACTTTGCTCATGAAAGTTCCGCTTAGTTCTAGGCACACAGAGGGAGAAAGGGAATTTATTGACAGTGGTTGTAGCTAGACGAGTTTTTGTTGTGAATGCTTTATGAGGGAGGGTGGACAGACTCTGTTGGACTGATTATCGATGACGTATCCTCGACTGGTATGAACAGCACCTGTGCAGTTTATTAGACAGTGCTAGTATTAAGTACACAAAGGAGACATATTATCGGTTAATTAAGTCAAACTATAAAAATCTGATTGTCATAAACAAATGCTTCTAGGGAAATAGCACAATTTATATAATTTCTTTGTTGGGCAATACTCCTATTTGCTCACATCGCTAAGAGGGCAAAGTTACACGTAAAGGCGAGTTTTAATGTAGATAATCTAGCTCCTTCAAAAGGGTCACTCTGAACTAGAAACAAAAATAACCTGTGTAATCGCTCACAAATGGAGGAACCTTATTGTGGAGGTCTACGTGTGATGCAGCTTTTTTTGCTGTCGCCAAGACGCAGCTGCTTACAGGAGTCTGAGACAAGTATGTGTTCAAAGTTGAAATAACTCATCATCATCATCATCATCAGCAGCAGCAGCAGCAGCAGCAGCAGCAGCAGCAGTAGCAGCAGCAGCACCATCATCATCATCATCATCATCATCATCGTCGTCATCGTCATCGTCATCGTCATCGTCATCGTCATCATCATCATCATCATCATCATCAGCAGCAGCAGCAGCAGCAGCACCAGCATCAGCACCAGCACCATCATCATTATCATCATCATCATCATCATCATCGTCATCGTCGTCGACGTCGTCGTCGTCGTCGTCATCGTCATCGTCATCGTCATCGTCATCGTCATCGTCATCATCATCATCATCATCATCGTCATGGTCATCGTCATCATCATCATCATCATCATCAGCAGCAGCAGCAGCAGCAGCAGCAGCAGCAGCAGCAGCAGCAGCATCGTTGTCGTCATAATACTAATCATCATCTTCACCACCACCACCACCACCACCACCACCTCCACCACCACCACCATCATCATCATCGTTGTCGTCGTCGTCGTCGTCGTCAGCAGCAGCAGTGGCAACGAGTAGAATCAGAGCCATGTCGTTGGCAACTTCGGTTCCTAGCAGGACTACCTAAGGTGGATTGGCTTGACACTCAACGGTATTAGGGCAGCAGCCCAGCTAAAGGGGCTCTTGTGAAATCCAAAGGCGTCTGCATCGAGATCCGTCGGCCTCTGGTCGTCTTTACAAATGCGCCCGTGTACAATCTACAGCAAGCAAGTAGTGCAGTAATTTATCGCAATGCGGAGTGAAGATAACAAAATTCCGTTGGCGCATAGTAAACCGCCAACCAATGTCTACATATGACGACTTTCTTCGACGAGTTAGAGCAACTGTTACCCTCGGTGTCGGGAGTAACCTGAAATCGTTTAGAAATATGAAGTGCTCTAAATCTACGAGAAGAACCTCGATCAAAAGCAGACGATATCGATAATTAGATAATAGCTAATTCTAATTATATATATATTATATAAATATTCATAAGTATATTCAATTTTATTTATTTATTATGTTTATGAGCTAATTAAACGATGTATGATTAATATTGATTAGATACAAGTTATAATACATTGAGAGAGAAGTTGTAGGAAAGAAACCATTACTCTGTTTGATGGTATTAGAATTTGTAATGAGTGCTGATTCCAGGAGTCTACGTTTAGACTTATTAGATAGGAATTTAATAATTTTAGCCTGTTCAAAATTAAAATAATGCTGATGTTGTAGCAACTACATAATCAAATAAATACATTTACATATTTTTTGCAACACAATGATACACAATTACACAAACATGTATATTTATATCTTTTCTCTTCTGCGATCCATACTTTTATTATTTTATCCTTTTTCTCTTTCTTTTTTCCTGTCGCCCCCTCCTTTCCTCATTCATGCTATTCCTAATAATTCATATATAATTTGGTTGATCATGAGTAAATTCATGAAATGTATATATCAATAAATGTAAGCTATTTAAATGTGTTGAAATAAGTATGTAATAGATTCTATTTAATTAAATAATAACTAATTCTAATTATTTATATATTATATAAATAGTCATAAATATATTCACATTTTTAAAAATCTATTATGTTAATGAGCTAATTAAACGATGCATAATTAATATTGAGTAAGTACAAGTTATAATACACTAACAGAGAAGTTGTAGGAAAGACAGAGGGAAAGGATGATTTAACTAAGTAAAATATATTTGTAAGTTTAACGAAATTAGGGCAGATATAATGCGAAAAACGCAAGTAGAGGATATGATAAGAGATGGTTATCCATGGTCAGAGATAAATTTATGCTCGGATAAAATAAGTTTGCTAATTAAAGGGGACAGGTTATAGAAACCGTTACCCAACAGCGTAACAGTTTCTATAACCTATCCCCTATAGGTTAGAATTTGTAATGAGTGCTGATTCCAAGAGTCTACGTTTAGACTTATTAGATAGGAACTCAATAATGTTAGCCTGTTCAAAATTAAAAGAGTGCTGATGTTGTACTACGTGAGAGAAAAGCGCGTTCAAAGAATTGTTATTTCTTATATTTCTTTTGTGTTCCCCAAGCCTCTTAATCAATTCCGGGTGAGTTCCACCTATGTATGTTTGATGACAATTATTACATTAGATAGGGTATATACCAGCGTGAGAAGTGATTTTATTTCGAGATTGTTTAGTTGTATTTTGTGTCTGTTTAATAGTTTGTGAAGAGGTTTGTATCGTCGGGATTCCAAGTTTATTGAGCGTGTTGCAAATAATTGTGTTATTGGAATGGGTGGATAAAAGTAGATATCTATTTATGAGAGAAAGATTAGGTATTTGAGAATTTTGTGTGTTGTTTTTAGAGAATATACGTAGGGCTTTTTTCTTAGCATTTAATATGAAGTGTATGGGGTATTGAAGTATCTTCAGAGAGTTAGTAATATATTTAATTTCATTGAGGACTACAGATCCTGAGAGCCCGTAAGAAAAAGCCAATTATCATACCTTTCCTCATTTATTTTTCTTATGTTCTATGGAACGTTATATAAACTGTTGACTTCTGAACGCTCACTTTTCAAACTTTTATCGGTTGTAATGTTCTATGGAACGTTAGATATACCGTTAACTTCTGAACGCTCACTTTTCAAACTTTTATCGGTTGTAATGTTCTATGGAACGTTATATAAACCGTTAACTTCTGAACGCTCACTTTTCAAACTTTTATCGGTTGTAATGTTCTATGGAACGTTAGATATACCGTTAACTTCTGAACGCTCACTTTTCAAACTTTTATCGGTTGTAATGTTCTATGGAACGTTATATAAACCGTTAACTTCTGAACGCTCACTTTTCAAACTTTTATCGGTTGTAATGTTCTATGGAACGTTAGATATACCGTTAACTTCTGAACGCTCACTCTTCAAACTTTTATCGGTTGTAATGTTTTATGGAACGTTATATATACCGTTAACTTCTGAACGCTCACTTTTCAAACTTTTATCGGTTGTAATGTTCTATGGAACGTTAGATATACCGTTAACTTCTGAACGCTCACTTTTCAAACTTTTATCGGTTGTAATGTTCTATGGAACGTTAGATATACTGTTAACTTCTGAACGCTCACTCTTCAAACTTTTATCGGTTGTAATGTTCTATGGAACGTTATATATACCATTGACTTTTGAACGCTCACTTTTCAAACTTTTATCAGCTGTTCTGCCGTAGCACATTTCTCAGCGTTTTAACTGCTGAGCGCTTCCTCACATTTATTTTTCAGACTTTGATACTTTGCAGGTGACGTCAAATTAGTAGCTTGTAGAAGCGAAATTGACAATCTCAAGTCTAGCCTTCAACGTGCAAGGAACTGGTTCATTGAATGTGACATATACCTTAATGTCGATAAATGCTACCATATTGCAGTGGGATCTCCTTCTGACTCGCCCCTTACTCTTGGTGGTGATACAGCTCTGCTCAAGGAGGCGAACAAGGCAAAATATATTGCCCTTCTGGTTGACTCGTCCTTCAAGCCATCTAAACATTGCATTCAGGTTGCAAACAAAACAAGAAGCACTCTATTTCTTATTCGACGTTCTTTCTACTAACTCACTCCTGAAATATTTCTACCATTTTATGTCTCCCTCGTCAGACCACTGTTAGAGAATAGTGTCCAAGCCTCTGCTCCATATCTAATACGTGATATTCAGCATCTGGAAAGAGTTAAAAAAACTGACTACTCGAATTGTGCAGGGTCGATGAGATCGGCCCTATGAAATCCGACTCAAGAAACTTAACCTTTTCTCCCTTGAGCACCGACGATTACGTGGTGATCTCATTTTGGCCCGCAATCTTCTCAATGATCATGACGATATACCTCAGTACCTATTATTCACTCTTTTACCAGAAAGAGGTCTATGCAGACACCACAAATAACTATTTCACCACCGATTTCGATTGAACCGGAGGAGGGTCGCCTTCTCAATCAGTGGGCCTTTGAATAGCTTCCCAAGCGATGTAATAAATGCGCCAACAACGCATCAATTCAAGGTGAATTTGGACCGGTGCTTAGCTACTGTATCCTCTTCTGTGTAAATTTCTGCCACTCTTTCCTTACACGGCAATGAAAACAGGCTTGTTTTATCCTTTGCCAAATTAATTGAATTTGAATTCCCTGCTGTTATTAAATAGTAAAGGGTACGTTTGCTACTATACATCTGATGATTTGGATTCGCAGGCCAACGTTAACACGTACACAGGAAACGGGGGTCACGGGGTCAGCATGTGCACTAAGATGTCACTTCAACTTGCTGCAGTCAGAATTGGACGTGACTTCACATGACTCAAGAGAGAGAGGGAGTAATAGAAGTGGGGATATCGTTGGGAAGAATTGAACGGAATAAGTGTGAATGAATTACAAGCTCTTAGGACTGACTTTTACTCCAGACCTGAAATGGAAGACTTACATCAAATCCTTTGTTAAAGTCGCTGGAAAACTTGTTGGATCATTCTACCGTTCCAGAAAGTACCTGTCTCCTGATGCAATCTTCAATCTGTATAAGAGTCGGATTCGGTTCAAGATGGAGTACTAGTGCCACATATGAAAAGGTGTACTCTTCTTTCTTACCTTGACAGAGTACAAAATCGGGTTTGCAATCTAGTGGGAGATGATACACAGCCTTCCCACAGAAGAGACGTTACCAGTCTCTCTCTACTCTATCAGTGTTCCCATGGTAGATGCTCGACTGAGTTTCAAGCTCCCCCCCCCCCCTGTAAAAACTTCTCAGGAAGAACTCGTCTTCCTACCTACATTGCCAATCACTCTTCTTTCTTCCTCTGTGTACCTAAAATCAAAGGAAACTTCCATAAACAGAGTTTCTTTCCAGGAACTTCCCACCTGTGGAACACATTGCCTACACACTATAATATGGTTGTTTCTAAGTCCAATGTCAGCAAATATCTGTCGAGTCATCCTGTGAATAAATTATAGTTCCCAATTCTTTCATAGTACTGTTTCAATCATCCAGCTGAAAATCTCACTAACCCTTATCTTCGAATGGCTTTTGGCCTTGGTAAGTTGTGAACCATGAGTATAAAAAAAGAGATAAAAAGAAAGTACGCATCAATGAAAAACACAATTTTATATTTACCAGAATATACAGCATAATTGAAAGAAATGTTCTCATTTCTGCTTTGACCAGACACGGCAGAAATGTGACGAAGACAGGGGAAGATAAATTCTACATTTTCCGAGACCGCTTACCTATGCACGCGGAGAAGCTAATGGAATTATTTTGTTTTTCTTCCTTTTCTTCTTTTCTTTACTTTGATATTTTTATTTATTTATTCTAATTTCTCTGTTGCTGTTTTTTTTTTAAATTTACAATTTCTATTATTATTATTATTATTATTATTATTATTATTATTATTATTATTATAGTTATTTTGTTGTAGTTATTATTATTATTATTGTTGTTGTTATTATTGTTATCATTTTTATAATTATTATTTTTGTTGTAGTTATTATTATTTTATTATTATTATTATTATTATTATTATTATTATTATTTTATTATTATTATAGTTATTTTTGTTGTAGTTATTATTATTATTATTATTATTATTATTATTATTATTGCTATTATTATTATTATTATTATTATTATTATTATTGTTGTTGTTGTTGTTGTTGCTATTATTATTATCATCATTTTTATAATTATTATTATTTTTGTTGTAAAATAATAATAACTTATTATTTTATTAGTATAATTATTATTATTATTATCATTATGTTTATATATAATCATTATTATTATGTTCTCTCACTAGGAGTTCTCACATAGGCCGTCATCAGTGACTGCTCACTGACAACCACCAGTGGTGTTCCCTGGAGTTCGAGTGACAATAAGTCTCCCCAGACTTCCAGGGCTCCCCAATTCTTTCGATAACTACTGCAAATGACTTTGCGTTATCATAACAGACGCTTACCATTGATTGCTCGTTGGCAACGACCATTGGCCTTTTGAGGGATTTGAATGACAATAAACATCCCCAAGGTCCCAGTGCTCTCCGAACTCTTCCAGCAGAGGTCTAATTAGTGCTCTCCCTCCTCGGTCTTTCCATCCTCCTTGACCCTTCACGACTGTTTTGTGTGGTATCAGCAGGGGCTGGTGCCATCACTTTTTTTTGGTGGGGGGAGGTAATTTATTTAAGTTTATGTTCTTTGGGTTCTTGTGGTGTTTTCTATGTGATTTTTTATCTCCTTATTGCACCTTGCATGTGATTCGTTAGTCTTCGCAGCTCATTCAAAAGTTTTCCCTTACGATTGCAGCTGTGTTTATCATTTTATCATCGTTGTATGGTCTCAGTGATCCCTTTGATTCAAATTTCCCCAAATTTTTTCCAGGTTCTTCGGAACTGCTCCTAGTGTCCCTACGATTATTGGTATTATATTTACTTTCTTTGAATTCTCTGTCAAGTTCCGTGTATTTGCTTCGTTTTCTGTCTCCTTGATATTCACTCTGTGGTCGGCTGGGACGGCAAAATCTACGATATTGTTGACTATTATGACACCCGGTCTCATTTAAAAAAAAAATTATTATTATTTGTACTCACTAGGAGTTCTCACACAGATCATCGTCAGTGATTGCTCACCGACAACAACCAGTTGTATTTCCTGGAGTCTGAGTGACAACAAGCCTCCCCAGATTTCCAGTGTTCTTCACCTCTTTTCGATAACGATGCGGTATCGCAACGGCCACTTACCATTGATTTCTCGCTGGTTAGTACGATTAATCTTCTCTGCGATTTGGGTGGCAATAAGCTTCCCCAAGGTCTCAGCATTCTCCGCACTTTTCCAGTGGAGGTCTGGTTTGTGCTGTCCCTCCTCGGACTTCTCATCCTCCTCGACCCTCTACAAATATTTTGTCTGGTGTCAACCTAGGCCAGCACCATTAAAAAAAAATCTAATTAATTTTTTTTTTTTTAATTTTTAAAGTTTAAATTTTAATAATGTTTTTGGGGGGAAGTGGCGAGAAAAGGGGGCGAGAGAAGGAGGAAGCTTATGGTGTTTCTTGTAATTTCTGTTCCTTGGTTCATTTTTGTGTGGTGATAGCTGAGGCCGGTGTAATTAATTAGGGGGGGAGGAATTATGAAGTGATATTTCTTGCAATTTCTGTTCCTTGGTTCGTGTTGTGGTGTTCTTCGTGTGGTTTTGTTTTCTCCCTGTTGTGAATTCCTTGTGACTTGTTACCCTATGTAGCTCATGCGTGTTGGTTTCCGCATTCGAGGATTTTCCTTAAGATTGCAGCTGTTTTGATCATTGCCGTCCTTTGTATGGTTTCGATGGTCGCTTTGATTCCAATTTCTCCCAGTCTTTTCTGCAGTTTTTTTGGCATTGCTAGAGATCAAAAAAGGAAAGCTGGAGACGACTGAGGGCATGGAACTACCCAACCAAGAGCAGATGAGGGCGCTAGGTGAACAAGACAGCTATAAATATTTGGGAGTTTTGGAAGCAGACACAATCAAATCAACAGAAATGAAAGAGAAAATTGGAAAAGAATACCTGAGAAGAACAAGAAAGCTCTTAGAAGATAAATTATA
>OY744550.1:42241754-42294254 GCA_963556195.1 Sepiola atlantica
GAACAGTTTATTTACAATATAGTAAAGTTTGACTATCTCAATAATTTCGTTTGATTTTCACACACAGTTTCGATGACATTGTATTTTTTTATCCCGAAATAAAATTCTAATTTACTTTTTAATGATTGGAAATCGAACTTTTATGCAATGCCTTAATCACTGGCGGCCATGTTGTAATGTATTATTTTCTTTCACTTCTTTTCGGTGAAAAATCGAAAAATAAACAAAATAGTGTTAGAAACACATTCAATAAATGTCACCAATAGTGGGAAAATATAATGTTCTACCAGTATTTTGCTTAATTTTCGTGTTTTTTTTCCAGCGATTATCGAAACTCTGTAATCTCAGCCATTTTCTTCCGTTCTAACTGAACAGGTGGACACGAGATTTGTTTTGAACAAAAATCTTTAAAATAAGTTAAAACACAAATAAACTTATCCAGTTTAGTAGAAGAGTAAGTTATCTTGCCTTTCGTAACATTTATTTGTTGACTATTTGTTGTTTTTTTACCACTTTTTTCGTTCAGTTGACTGTCGTTAAAAAAGCCCGGTTTTACTTTATTTTATTTATAAAAGATATTGTGGTGTCTTCGTTCGCGCTTGACACCCATGAATAAGTTATTTTACTTTCATTTTATTTATAAAAAACTTTTTGAAAAATTATTATATAAATACATATTTTTTCCAGTTCGCCAGTCACATTTTTTTAAACGTAATGTGACCAGAGAGATCATACATTTACTATCGTTTTCATTTGTCTCGCGCTCAAATGTTAAAATCATTTTCATTGGTCTCACGCTCAAATGTTTAATACTATTTCCCTTTTTCTATGCTCAAATGTTAAATATCATTTTCATTGGTCTCACGCTCAAATGTTAAATACCATTTTCATTGGTGTTGCCCAAACAATTGGCAGAGAAAGAAAGAGAGAGTCAACAGTTAATTAAGTTTGAAAAACATAATTTCACAAACTTTGCTATATTTTGTAGGACTGAAGTTATCTCGCTTTATAAAATGTATTCTAGTTCGAAATGCTTCCTTATCGTTTGGAAACGCAAAAACATTAACTTTGGCGCCATTTTTACAATTTCCCTCGCAATATAGAACACGCGGTGACAACATCTATATCTTTCGAAAAAAAAAAAACGGAAGTACATCCGGTCCGAGACTAAGAACTGCTACCAATGACATTTCCAGAAAATCTCGACTCAGTTCACAGACCTTCTTTTACGATAGCCAGGGCTCTGGCCGACATATATGAAAAATATAACTTTTTAATTTTTCTAGTCTCTTCAAGTGATATTTATTTAACAATCAACTTATAATTATTTATTTTTAGTTTTATAATTTAATTTTTTTCCAAATTTAGACTTAAGCTGCAATATTTTAAGAAATTTTAAGAAGTTTTATTTTCCTTTACTTTTCCAGGTGTAATAACTTGTCCTTCACTTTTCTATGTTTATTAATTTAAGAATATTTCTTAACATGCGTTCGTATTTTCCTCGTAAATGTAATTAAATTTCATCAAAAATAGGATGCATGCTAAGAGGGATATCGAAAAGTAGATAATTGTAGTTGATATAAAACATTCTTTCAAACGATAAGCATCAAATACTAAAACTGCCTTGAAAAAAAAAATTTATTGAAAAAAACTCGCTATGGCTATAGATTGAAAAGAATTGGCCCTGGTCTTGAAAAGACCAAGCCTATAGGTAGGATGAGAGTTCCACAAGTCTGCAGTTCTTGGAAGTAGGCTACTGGAATAGGAAGCTGTATTAAAACGAGGTATCAAAACGGCGAATTGATGAAGACCATTAGACGAACGAGTGAAGCGAGCTTGGAACAAAGGAAGCAGGAAATAGATCACATAATTCTGAAGAACACATGCCATAATAGTATTTATAGAAGAGACTGAGACTAGCAACACCACGTCTGTGAGAGAGAGGGGGCATTGAAAGAAATAATACTTAATAAGTACAAAAGAGTCTAATAAAGGAAAAGGGGGGTATTAGTGTGAAATGATTAGAGCATATTAGGGTAAATAAATACTAGCAATTAGAATATAAGATAAGTGCATTAAAATTATCAATATGGCGAAGCCTTTAGATAAAATAGTCAAATTAATACTTACTACTTAATGGATGCTTACTAGCTCAGGGAGTAGAAGACATTAGTATGGATGATATCAACATTTTAGATATAATTAAAATATGTTAAGATTGTTGATAGAATAATTAGTACTCTTATAGAGTACGCACCGCGTTTCCGTGACTTCCCATCGTCAACGTTCGGGCAGGTCTCGGAAGTGTCCGAGAGTTGACGAAACTATTAACCAATCAGGTTGCAACAGGCATTAGACAATCAGGTTGCAGCAAGCAGACGATAACTTTTGGAAGAAATTTATTTCTACGATCTGCAGTGCGTTAAAAAATATGAATTTCTATGATCTGTGTCAGCGCGTTGAATTTCCCGAAAGACTCATTGATTTCTGTCAGCAATGGTCACTTCTAACGAAAGACTAACGCTATGCCCTAAACCCTAACCCCTAACCCTAAAGCCTAACCCAGAAACTGTTAAAAAGAAAAAAAAACATTGAAAACAAAAAAAGTAAACAAACAAGAAATTGGTTAAAAACAGTGGTTTCATTGTTTGTTATATAAAAAAAAATCATCGTTTGAAACTTTTCGGTGCACAAAAAAACAACATTTTATTTAAAAAACATTTGATTAACAATGATTCCTTTGACAAAAAATAAAATAAACGTCTAATTAATAACAGTTGTTTAGCTATGGTTTATTCGTTCTTTATTTTTATATATGTATTGTTATATGTATTGTTCTTTGTCTGTATTGTTCTTTGTCTGAATTTATCGTCTTCCAGTCTTCAATTTATCGTTTGGCAGTTTTCACCTCGTCAACTCTCGGGCGCTTCCGAGACCTGCCCGAACGTTGACATCGCGAAGTCACAGAAACGCGGTGCGTTGTCTATAAGAGTAGCGAATAATTAAAAAGTATCGACTTGTTGAGGTATTTGAACTGATACTTAAATAAATTCCAATCTGTAGTCATAGGAACGGGAAACTGGGAATGGACAGAATAAATATATTTCAAGTTACATTCAATAAACTTTTAAAAGTTTAAAAATTAAAATGATTTATATGATAAAATAAACAGGTATTAAATAATATAAAAAAACATATAAATGAGGAGGGTATGAGGAAAACCTTGCGGTATTTAATTCTGGTTATGCTAGATAGGAATAATTTTACGATAATGAGGAATATTTTAAAGGGTATTTAATTTTTACCGGTGTCATTTTTACCTAAATTCACGGATGAATTTAGGTAAAAATGGCACCGGTAAAAATGGCACTGTAAAATGGCACCGCTAAAAGTGGCAAAAGTAAATAAATAGCTAAAAATGGCACAAGGAAAAAATATAGATGAATAGCTCACAATGAGTTTATTAAAATCTTGGCTAAAATACATAAAGGGAAACATGAGAAGTTTGTTAAATTAAAAGAAAATTCAGCTAAATGTCCCCCCCCCCCGTCAATGAGATTTTACTTTTTAGGCGATTACGTATGTGCACACTGAAAAACCTGAAAAAAAAAACAATTATAAGTAAAAGAGAAACAGTCTACTTGGTGATGGCTTCCGGTCTTTAAATAGGAAACCGACAAGCGGTGTTTATCAGAAAACAGTCCCCCGTCATTTTCGTCGGATTAAAGATGGAGGATTTTCCATTTCACTAGTTATAACATGTGGGGATTAGTCGAATATAAATATAGAAGAAGAGTTTTAGAATTCATCTAATTATTGCGAATTATTATGTCATGAAATGGGTAAAAATATTACATTTTTAAAAAAAACTGAGTTCACCCCAAACAAGACATGTTTTCACTGTAGACGTAAGGGGTTACTGAGAATATTCAAGCAATGTTAGAATCAGCACTAACTGACTTGATGTATTAGTATTGTTTATAATGTAAGCAAGATGATAACTGATTTTCCAAGTGAATTTAATCATAAAAGTTGTAGGTAAGTTCGGAACCAATACATGTTTGGTTTGAGCGTTTTAAAATATGTTTTTCGTGTAAATCGAGTAAATTCACTATTTGAATATACGTGTGTAATCTGTTTGCTTATGTTGCTATGCGTATCTATCTGTTCGCCAGGCGACATCATAGTACGAATCAGCAGCAGCTCACTTGAAATATTAGCATTGCTTATAACAAGACCGTAATTATTTTCTCAAGTGATTTTAATTACACAAGTTGTAGGTAAGTAGGCAAGTTTGGAAGCAATTCCATAAAGTATGTCATCAATTTTGATGGCATGGAGACACCAGTTGTTTAATAATAATAATAAGAAGAACAACAACAACAAACAAACAATTTTTTTTCAGAAATTCTAAGTTAAATGTAGACATTTTTTTTTTCATCATCCATTTTTTTAATAAAATTTGAAATATATGTTATAGGAATTGGAGGTTACTTCACAATTATCTCGCCATGAAAATACAAACACCCCATCAATTTTAATTTTAAATAGTCGACATTTAATGCGAAATGATACAGATAATAAGGAGACAGAAAGCGGTAAAAGAAAAATAAACATTTAAAAGAATTTAGACTTTATAGTAGGGTATAATTTCTCTTATGTAAACTTAGGTTGAATCATCACCCATTCACTGAAGTGTTTATGATTACCCACTTTTAATCCAGAAAACGCAGAAGATACATTAATAAAAGTGGGGGTTCGCTTTACAACGTTAAGTTTAGGCCTCTCTTAGAAAAGAATTTAGAGAGTCAGTAACCATGGGCATATTTTCTTTAATTTCTGGAATATAAATATGTATGACTGCACATCTAAAACAAGCATAAATTTAAGGCTCGTAAAAGTCACATTAGAATTGTTCGCAAATAGCGCAACGGATAAAAGAGATAAGTAAATTAGTTACAAGTGACAGTTTTGTGAGGGTTGTATGTTCAATTCCCGAATTCGTCATACAGATTCCCGAGTTCGAGAAGACGCACCTGAAGATTATCGGAGGTTACCGCGGCCGATACGTTGTGAGAAAAACATCCAAGATGAGAATATACCGTAATTTAAATTTAAAAAAACGTTTTATATGTTTGCAAGTGTTAGCTATAGGATATATGCATATATGCTTATAAATTATAAAATAGATTGACTTTGAAAGTATATATTTAATCGAAAATAAGTATAATGGTCATAGTTAGGAAGGAATAGATGTATAAAATTAAATGAATATATATATATATATATATATACCCAAGTACCTAATGCTTATACATTTTCTTAATACATTTTACAATATCCTTTAATGTTATTAATTAAAAATAATTAACACACACACACACACATACATATATATATATATATATATATATATATATATATATATATATATATATATATATATATATATATATATATATATATATATATATTACAAAACTCTTAAGACAAGGACAGATAAGTAGCCAGCAAACCCTTTTATCATAGGGGAAAACAAAGGTATATTGTTAAAATGTTCAGAAATACTGCAGGTATAGAATCAGCTCAATGGTAGAACTATCAGATCAACCAGAACTATTATAATTTAGACCTCAGGTAAACTTAATTACGACATGATCTTTTTTTTTATGAAATTGCTCCAGACAAGGCATGAAGCCACTTTATGTAAGGAGCTAAAAAAAAAAATAATTCAAGATCAAAACGTGCTAGCTGGATAGATTCCGACCCAGAAACAGTCATTCTTCCCCCATTCGTCAGAAACATCGCACATGGAATGTGGGGACTAAAGGACAAAATAAGGGAAGCGAGAGTTACGAGGCTGCTAAAAGTAAACCAAGACGTTCCAAGAATTCAACATAAACAACAGTTTGTGTACGATCGTTTCTGAGACAATATGAATATTTATTAAAATCGAGTCACTTATGGCAAGTGAGCTACACGGAAACATTTGTGCTTCATTCCAGTTAACTGTATGAATCAAATGTACCTTCTTTCTAGCTATGGATTAAATAGTAGAGTAAACAAGACTTTCAAGCCTTGGATGTGCAACTAGTGTGAGAGAATGAAAACCTTGAAATAACCATTATTTTACTCGTTATCCTGGCATTGTTTCCAGTTTCAATGGACTCCACCTTGTCGTTGAACCGAAACAGAATCTTTAGACAACAACTAAACAATTTTATTTCACTTTTGATCAATATGGAAGCTCACATCCGGGTTCCCCTAAAAACAAAAAAACAAAAAAACAACCTTTCTTTTCTGGGCCTGCCGTAAAAGTTCAGTTATCTTGTTTTCTTTAGAAATATACTTTCTTTTAAGCTTTGATCTTGTCTTGGCGGTTTTAGCTTAAGGTTTTCACAAATAGGTGTGATTTCACTAGAGTCCACCCATATTGAACCTCCCTCACGCTCCCATTTCACACACTTTAACACATAAGCACACTCCTTCATACACCCTCCTTACGCACACATAGCTAAACACTTCTAGACAAAAGGAGAGTTTGAATTACCTACTAGACACCATCCTCGAGTGTCTTTGGCCTCTCTGTACAAGGAGTTGTAAGGACAACCTGACATGAGGATACTTCACCCTACAAGTAAACCTAGACCAAATATTAAAAATCACATAGTATGCGAAGTCCAAACAAGCTATTGGCCCGGTGGGCGGAAAAAGCCCACCGGACAAAAGCCCACCAAAATAATTTAAACACAGACAAAAACCACCAACGTAAAAATAAATTAATTTTTAAAAATTAAAAAAAGAAATTTTATATTTAATATTTTTACAATTATCAATAACTTGGTCTGTAATTTTTTTTCTTACTAAATTTTTAAAAATTTAATTCGTAGAATATTTTTGCGGTTCTTTGTAAATACTGTATTCTTTTAAACATTACATCATAAAAAAAACACGTACCCTTTTACTACTAACCCTAAGTCCGGGTGGTAAAACGAAAAGTACATTTTAAAAAAATTATCTTTCGGCATTAATATATTAACTATATATATGTGTGTGTAAATTTTGTATTTATTTCATAGAAATAAATATACGTCTTTTAGGCAACAGTTCATGATTCAATGGACCCCCAGGTAAGGATGGGCCCTTATCGGATGATGATGATGATGATGATGATGATGATGATGATGATGATGATGATGATGATGATGATGATGATTTATCCTGGTAAGAATGTCGTTTTACTTACAGTTGTTGATTTTGATGTTGCTGCTGATGTTGTCTCGGTCGCTGCTGTGGTGATTATTGCCTGGCAGAAGACAACTGTAGACGATAATGATGAACAGGTAAGAAACTGCTATCATCCCTTCGTTGCTGTCATTGTTGAAGAGGCCTGTAAAAGTCTGGTCGAGCGTTGTTGTCGTCGTGATAAATGACGCCGAGTCGTCTGGAAAGGATTCCTTTGGCAAGACCTGCTGGGAGAGATGCCGTCTCGTTAAGCAACAAATCTGGAAACGGAACCCTAAGTGCGCCTTGAGAAAAAAAAAAACACTGCCTTTTTATAAGCCTGGTCAGCTGCTGCTGATCGAAGACGTTTTGATGAGATCTGATTGATAGGTGAAAGACATAGGTGATAGCTGTTGAAAGACAAAAAAAAAAACGCTTTTTTAGAAGGAGCGCCGACCCGTAAACGGGAACACCATAAGATAAACAATGTGTTCTGTCGTCAGTCAGAGGAATGTCTCTAAAATCAATAAGAGGTGGATCTTTCTTGAGGAGCTCGAATTTCCTCCACATTAAAAGCAGACCTTGTGTGTAAATTCGTCCTCGTGGGGATGCTAGTAAGCAATGCCTATAAAAACAGTTTAAAAAAAAAATTAAACATTCAGGCTAGAAGTAAAGTGTAGCAGCTGTTTTAGTCTGAGGATTCTATCTCCCAGGCATTACCTCCCCTATTCCGATACGAGATGGGTTTATCCAGTTCTTTTCTGTGAGAAATAAACAAAGAACAAACTTTATAGGACAACACTAATGATCACATTTATTCTGATGTCATTTTTTATGTACTTCCCTCCCACAGCAGAAAGATGTGACACAAGGTCGGAATGTGGGATTGGAAAGCCAGCGCCCGAGAAGTTGAGCACTCTGCCCTACAAAAATAGCCTGGACAGCCCCGTCAGCATTCCCCGGTAGAGGTGCCTCAGGCGATTAGCAATAAACTAATCCTTTCTCAATGGGTGAGAAGGTAAAGTCTGGGAGGGAGGTAAATACTTGCTCCTTTATTCTCATGAATGGATGACGTCATCTACTAAATCTAGTTGAAGACGCCGGGTAGCTCTTTTATGACGCCATGAAAAATTGAAGTCACAAAAGGATGACGTCCATCCATTAAAAAAGAGATGACGCATTATACTTCGAGTTACGGGTCGTCTATTTTTGGTTGTTGAACGCTTGTCTTTCATGTCACGCCACAATGTATAGTGTTTCAAACCGAGAACATTTTGTCCTTTCTGAAGAGTTCGAGAAAGACAGATTAAATATTGACATACTAATGTTGGTTGGCCCCCTATGAACGAAACGAGCTACATTCATGAAAACCCTTTCACAACCTGAAAATTGTCCTAAATTAAAGTACTATATCAGATTTAACCATCTATATCGATTCATAGTTTTTGAGGATGTTTTAGGACCTGCAATGTCGCATGAAACCACTTTTCACCAAAAAATGATGGCTTTTGAGTCCCGTGGAGCCCTAACGGCTATTTTTGGCCTGGACCATCTGAATTTTGCAAACTTTTCAAAATGTTTGATTGTTTAGTGTTATTTATGTATAAATGAACACAAAAAAATACTAGTCGCACGAATCTGAAATTTTCAACCATTACGTCCCACCCCTAATGAAAGAGATTTTTTTCTTCCATGGCGTTTAACCACTGAGGACGTAACAGATATCATAATTTTACAATTTGTATTCTCATCTTTATTTGTCCATATAATTGCTCTATCTCGTATAGCGAGCATCAATTCTTTCATGATAGCTTCTAATTTAAAGGCATACATTATATCGTTATTTTCTCGTTTTCATATATATATATATATATATATATATATATATATATATATATATATATATATATATATATATGTATATATATATACTTATATATGTGTGTGTGCGTGTATTTCTATCTATATGTACGTCAATAGTGCTGAGTTTACATAAACGTAATTATTACTATATATGCAACACACACACACACATATAGATGTTCCCGTTCGAAGATGTCCATGCCGGAAAATACACATTCTTTAATCGATTATTCTGGCAATCAAATAATCGATAATTCAATATTTTGCAATATTTAGTTGCTATGACAGGGTAACATAAGTTTTGTAAATTATGTCCTTCAATCTGACACAACTGTTCGTGTAGAAAATAAAACAATGGTAGGAATACCTCTTTTGTAATCACCGTTTTGCTTGTTGGTTAAAAGATCGATGACTGGAACTATCGAACTAGATGAAACTGGTCCACGTTTTTTATCAATAGGAAACCAGGGTTTTTCAGTTGTAGGGCAGGAATCAATATTTCTATATTATATCGCATTTTGGAATTCAATAACCACATAGATTCAGACATCAAGTTTTTTGTTCACTGTATACGTATATATAAACGCGTGTATTCGCTCATCATACAGATTGGTACTACAAGTAAGTCTTCATCCTGTCCTGGTGTGACACGCACCATCGCGCGTTCAGCCGGCTTCCTCCTCCGAAGAAAGATTCTAGAGAACATAAAATTTACAAGCGGCTACCAGTCGCATGTGTACCTCGCTAAGGGGAGATAATTTCAACGACGTTAGATTTTGTAGTTTTTTTGCAAATAGGTGGCGCCGTCCTCGCGCACGCAGTCGCAGGTATTCTCAAGTAGTCACCAATCTGGTACTGACTCAGTTCAGTTGCTTAACTTGTTTTGAATTTAACGAGAACCGGCGTGTCAAAGTATTAAAACAGTTAAAAACTACGTTTAAATCTAAAAACTTATAATAATATTGTAATAGTAGTTGTAGTAGTAATAATAATAATAATAATAATAATAATAATAATAATAATAATAATAATAATAATAATAATAATAATAATTATTATTATTATAATCTATATATTAATACGATAGCGTGTGTGTTCGCGTGCCACGCTTACATTAAAAGCTCTGCGCATGCGTGCCGCACCTAAATTTAGAAAAGCATTCAAGTCACCTAATTTTCGTATCCTTTTCGAGTATTTCCCTTTGGTGCCACGGTTAGCGATGTAGGATTTAGACGTCGGTTTTTGACGTCGGCTCGACTGGTTTATAGTTCGATCCTAACCAACTTCTAAGATTTTTTCTACATCGAAGGGGGGAGGTAGGGAGGTTGAATTCGGCCTTTTAATTTCTCTGCAGGCAGGTGGCGAGGCCGTGAACCCCCCCCCCCAAAAAAAAAAAAAACAGGAGCACCAATGGTCTCAATGGGATATTTTGTTGAATGAGTAAGTTTGCTCACAACAAAATTTAAGTTTGTCAACTCCGAGTAGTAGTATAATAATGTCTGGTATGGGGCACCGGTAGTGGTGATTAAAAATACCGGGCTGATAGATAAAACTTATCCTGCCAAAATATTCAAACCCGGGACGAAAAGTTCCGTATTAGCATCTATCAACCGAAGTCGGTGCATATCCACTAAAAGGTTAAAGTGCTGTAGAAAATCCGAGCCCAAAATGGGGTAAGACAAATCAGCTACTGTGAAAACCCACGTAAAATCTCTACGCAATTCCAGGTTCAAAAAGCGCGAAATTTGACCGTAGGTGGTAATAGGGGAGTGATTTGGCGGCATTTCAATGAGAAGTGTCAGAGGTCAAATACTGCAAGCGGCTCCGGTATCGACCAAGAAACTTTATTGAGATATAGAGTCCGTAATAAAATATGTACGGTTCTTATGTATACGATGAAAACTGCACCATTAGTCTCCCTGTTTAGAAAAAGAACATTTTTTTTTTTTACAAATTCGTGCCGCTACGCCAATCTGATTGAACACGGACATGGATTGTTTCATTTGTGGCTGCGTGGAGATGAGTAACGAGTCTGGAGTTTATGCTGGTTCGACTGCGATTCCGACACGCTCCGTTTTTTCACCTCTTAGGTGAGCTGCTCTATAGATTAAAATGTCGACACACCTGTTTAAGTTTCCGAAACGAGCTTCACTCAATTTAGTCAGGTGAACGCCTCCGAGATCCCTGATCGCATCAATTCCAAGGAGGAGATCCGATCCTAGAAACCGTACCTCCACAACCAAGACATCAACATTCACGGGCTGAAACTGCTCGACGCCCAACTTTATATTGCAATACTCACTGCGTTCAGGGTCCTTCCGTCGACGGTCAATGCTTCCAGATCCTCCTGCCTCCAGTAGCGACACACGGCTTTGCTCATCAGCGTCCGTGACGATCCGGGATCCGGGATCCACCAGAGTCGTTCACTCCCGTCGGTCGACAAATACAGCTGGTAATTTCAGGTTTTTCACTTGCTCAAGAATAAGGCTGACACTGACGTCTTTTCCCCGCTGGATGTTTCCTCTGGCACTCTGATTAAATATGCCCATTTCCTTCGCATCGAAAACAGCGTTTTTTCGCGGTCGAAATTTCGCACTTTACTGTCTTACCGTACCATTTCTTCGTCATATGATTAGACATAAGGCACTTGTAGCAGAAGATTGTTCCGCCGTACACCTAAATAGGGGGAACTTCTGTACCTAAACGCGGTCGTACTGCGGATGTGACGGCTGATACTTGACACCTTTCATCATCATCCATGATCCCCCCCCCTTTCGGGGCAGAAGTTTCTCTATAAATTCATTATGTCCATAGTGGACGAGGCTCTGAGACGCTGCCTGATATGTAGTGGGTACCCTAACATAAATACACACGCCGAACATCGATCGAGCAGTGGCTCACCAACCAGCCGACCCAAGCGATGCATGTCAGTCAAAAAAATCATGTATCGTTTCCTCTTTGCGAAAACGCCGCGCCACGAATTCGTCGAACGTGTTGAACCGTGGCCACCGAGAGTTACTACAGGCCAAGCAACTAACTTCCTGCCCCCCTCTGACGTCACTGACTTCCGTGTCAAAACAAGGACCGTAGTAATAACAATAAGAAGGCATTTCGACTTCTCCATTCACTAAATAATCCATCAAAATTCAGGAAATCAACCAATTTTAATGAAATTTTCAGGATTTATTAATTAATGATCACGGAATATAATAAATCCATTACTTTATTATAAAGCTTGGTGCAAATGTATTATTTCTTGTAAACAAAAAACACCTTTACTAAAGTTATCCAAAATATCAAAACATGTTGAACATACGATATTGTAAATATTTAAAACAAAGCATTAGAAAACTTTAAAAATTGCATGTAAAAAAGAAAAGAAAAGAACACGGTTCGATTCATCTTGAAACTGATCTTTATTCAATATAAATTTAAAGAAAATAATAATTCACGATCAAATACTGCAAAAAAATGAATTATGAATTACCATTATTTAAACTTCTAACCCAATCAACCGTAAGTAATTCAGACTTTGAAATTTGCTTAAAAATTATACAAAAAAAAATTTCAATGTTAACTGTTTGTTTAATAATGGAATCAAAATTCAGGAAATCAACCAATTTTAAAATAATTTCGCGCTTTTAAAAATTTCATTTCATAATTCACAAAGTTAAAATGCCTACTGCATATGTTTGGATTTCCAAAAGAGAAATAATTACTGCAAATATGGATACACGTAATAATGTTTACACCGACTAAATATAGTGTAGTAAGTTTGAATTTTTTTTAATTATATAAAAAATCAAGTCTGAATTACTTATTCATTATTTGATAAAAAAAGTAGTGTTCCATTTTTTTTTTATTACTTTTTTCGATGTCTTAAGTGTAGCATAGTTTATCTTTTCTCTACTTTTGTAGATTAAATAAATGAAATAACATCATATTTAATCAAAATTTTCACAAAAAAATTAATTAAACAATGCTTTATTCAATGATAATATCGTTAATTCTTCGAGTTATACTGATTTTATTAACAAGAGTGTAGGGGCATTTTCCGTAATATATACAAAATAGTTTTTTTAAAAAAATATTTTAAACATATACAGATCTTATTTTCATTTAAAAAAATCATGGATTTTTTTTATATATATAAAAATATACGTTTAGTAAAGGTGTATTTTGTTTTAAAAAAAATAATACATTTTCACTAAGATTTTTTTTAAATGTTTCACTATATCCCCTGTGCTTGTTTATTAATAAATATTGAAAATTTCATTAAAATTGGTTGATTTTCTGAATTTTGGTGAATTTTTAAGTGAAGGGGGGTCAAAATGTTTTTACATTTTGGGGATCGGCCTTTGATTTTGCACGTACCTGTCTCTTAATAGCAAGATAGGAGTTGGTGATTCCATTATTAAACAGACAGTTAACATTGAACTTTTTTTTTGTATAATTTTAAAACAAATTTCAAAGTCTGAATTACTTACGGTTGATTGGGTTAGAAGTTAAAATAATGGTAATTCATAATTCAGTTTTTTGAAGTATTTGATCGTGAATTATTATTTTCTTTAAATTTATATTGGATAAAGCTCAGTTTCAAGATGAATCGAATCGTGTTCTTTTCTTTTTTTACATGCAATTTTTAAAGTTTTCTAATGCTTTGTTTTAAATATTTACAATATTGTATGGTCAACATGTTTTGATATTTTGGATAACTTTAGTAAAGGTGTTTTTTGTTTACAAGAAATAATACATTTGCACCAAGCTTTATAATAAAGTAATGGATTTATTATATTCCGTGATCATTAATTAATAAATACTGAACATTTCATTAAAATTGGTTGATTTCCTGAATTTTGATGGATTATTTAGTGAATAGAGAAGTCGAAATGCCTTCTTATTGTCATTACGATCGTCCTTGTTTTAACACGCAATGCAGTGACGTCATTTTCTAGCTAACCGGCCTGTAGTAACTCTCGGTGGCCACGGTTGAACCGACCCGTTGCACACTCAGTCATAATTGTCTCATTAATTTCGTTGTTCGCGTCTGCACTCTGCTTTTTAGTAAACTATGTGTACACGGCGAGAGCACCACCTCGTACTCATAGCGAGATAATACTTTTTCATGGCGCAGAGTTGGCAGATCAATTCCACATTCTCTATCCATTTAACAATGACTACATCGGTTGTGGCGCCGTTGAATTCCAGAATTAGTCGAACATCGAAGGCCTTGGCGTCCATCTTAATAGAAATATATATGCCAACATATCTTGACGGAATAAACATTTTCTAATGTCTGTAGATACTATGGCCGTACGAGGGGAGGGTGCGAAGTCCCGAACGGTGATGGAAAATGATTCACGGGAGGGGGGCAGTCGGAGGTATGATGGGTGGAAAGACAATGATATGAAATGACTCACACAACGCACACAAACGCGATAAATATTTGTTGTTTTGTTTATTATCTATGCACGTATACGTTTCGTCCTTTTTAATCGGGACTCATCAGCATAGAGATATAACTATTCACTACTGGTCGCGTAGTTCGAAACCCCGGGCTACGAGTATTTTATAACTCAAATCCCGACACCTAGAACCATGCATAGCTAAATAAACAGTGATAATTTTAACACTTATTTCGGCGGCTTATTATTATTACTATTATTTATTGCCCACAATTAAGATTGGACACTCTAGTGAGTAGTATTAATACAGCCATAAAAATCATAGCTTTAATGCATGTTCCTTCATTGTTGAACACTGTTTACGCCAGCTCAGTACAAAAGGATTAAACTCTCACTAATTTATGTAGTTGTTCATGGTGGCCACAACAGTTAGGACGTCAGAATTTGAGTTTTAAAAAAACATGACTCTTGTTCCAGGGTTTCGAAACCTTCGACCAGTTTTAATAATTATCTCTACACTGACGATTCCGGAAGGATGAAACGCATACGTATGTAGATAATATATATATATATATATATAATATATATATATATATATATATATATATATATATATATATATCCTTCTCCTCCTATGACTGAGTAGAGGTTGCCAAAGCAAAAATATTTTTACATTATTTTCTTGAGGAAATTAATTAGTATATTGTTGTGAAGTTGTCCCACAGTAAATAATAAATAAAGGAAGTCAAGTCGAGGGTTGGTTTAACAAGTGTATTAACAAAGTAAGAAACTGACTAGCTCTTGGCTAGACAGTTACAAGACTGTGCTTTGTCTTCCTGTGTCTCTGGTGACTCGCACTATTTATAGTGACAACCGGTGTTGTTTCTCCTGTGTAAGAACGGCCGGTGTAACATATATATATATATATATATATATATATATATATATATATGTTTGTTTTTATATCGTAAGAAAATAAATAAATATGTGTTTCTCTGTCGAAGAAAACTTATCCTCGCCTGATGCTAAAAATGAATTCGAAATTTTTATAAAAGATAAATTCTATTATTTGGATTAGTCGGATTACTGTTCTCATCTTGGGTGTTGTTCTCAAAACGTTTCGCTGATCTTCTTCAGGCATTCCTGTTTTAGATGTGTATTCCTACCACTTATTACTACTTATTGCTATATATGTATATTTAATTAAATTAATTTATTTTAATGGTGTTATAGTTAATGCTTCCTATATTGTATTCAATTTTAATTTAATTAATTAATTTTTAATGGTGTTATAATTAATGGTTCCTATATTGTATTCAATTTTAATTTAATTTGTTTATTAATTTTGAATGGTGTTATAATTATTGGTTCCAATATTGTATTCAATTTTAATTTAATTAATTTATTTTTAATAGTGTTATAATTAATGGTTCCTATATTGTATTCAATTTTAATTTAATTTATTTATTTTTAATAGTGTTATAATTAATGGTTCGTATATTGTATTCAATTTTAATTTAATTTATTAATTTTGAATGGTGTTATAATTATTAGTTCCTATATTGTATTCAATTTTAATTTAATTTAATTTATTAATTTTGAATTGTGTTATAATTATTTGTTCCTATATTGTATTCAATTTTAATTTAATTTATTTATTTTTAATAGTGTTATAATTAATGGTTCCTATATTGTATTCAATTTTGATTTCATTTAATTTATTCATTTTGAATTGTGTTATAATTATTGGTTCCTATATTGTATTCAATTTTAATTTAATTTATTTATTTTTAATAGTGTTATAATTAATGGTTCCTATATTCTATTCAATTTTGATTTAATTTATTTATTAATTTTGAATGGTGTTATAATTATTGGTTCCTATATTGTATTCAATTTTAATTTAATTTAATTTATTAATTTTTAATGGTGTTTTAATTATTGGTTCCTATATTGTATTGAATTTTAATTTAATTTAATTTATTAATTTTGAATGGTGTTATAATTATTGGTTCCTATATTGTATTCAATTTTAATTTAATTTAATTTATTAATTTTGAAAGGTGTTATAATTATTGGTTCCTATATTGTATCCAATTTTAATTTAATTTAATTTATTAATTTTGAATGGTGTTATAATTATTGGTTCCTATATTGTATTTAATTTTGATTTAATTTAATTTGTTAATTTTGAATTGTGTTATAATTATTGGTTCCTATATTGTATTCAATTTTAATTTTATTTATTTATTTTTAATAGTGTTATAATTAATGGTTCCTATATTGTATTCAATTTTAATTTAATTTATTAATTTTGAATGCTGTTATAATTATTAGTTCCTATATTGTATTCAATTTTGATTTAATTTAATTTATTAATTTTGAATTGTGTTATAATTATTTGTTCCTATATTGTATTCAATTTTAATTTAATTTATTTATTTTTAATAGTGTTATAATTAATGGTTCCTATATTGTATTCAATTTTAATTTAATTTAATTTATTAATTTTGAATGGTGTTATAATTATTGGTTCTTATATTGTATTCAATTTTAATTTAATTTAATTTAATTTATTAATTTTGAATGGTGTCATAATTATTGGTTTTTATATTGTATTCAATTTTAATTTAATTTAATTTATTAATTTTGAATGGTGTTATAATTATTGGTTCCTATATTGTATTCAATTTTAATTTAATTTAATTTATTAATTTTGAAAGTTGTTATAATTATTGGTTCCTATATTGTATTCAATTTTGATTTCATTTAATTTATTCATTTTGAATTGTGTTATAATTATTGGTTCCTATATTGTATTCAATTTTAATTTAATTTATTTATTTTTAATAGTGTTATAATTAATGGTTCCTATATTCTATTCAATTTTGATTTAATTTATTTATTAATTTTGAATGGTGTTATAATTATTGGTTCCTATATTGTATTCAATTTTAATTTAATTTAATTTATTAATTTTTAATGGTGTTATAATTATTGGTTCCTATATTGTATTAAATTTTAATTTAATTTAATTTATTAATTTTGAATGGTGTTATAATTATTGGTTCCTATATTGTATTCAATTTTAATTTAATTTAATTTATTAATTTTGAAAGGTGTTATAATTATTGGTTCCTATATTGTATTCAATTTTAATTTTATTTAATTTATTAATTTTGAATGGTGTTATAATTATTGGTTCTTATATTGTATTCAATTTTAATTTAATTTAATTTATTAATTTTGAATGGTGTTATAATTATTGGTTCCTATATTGTATTCAATTTTAATTTATTTATTTTTAATAGTGTTATAATTAATGGTTCCTATATTGTATTCAATTTTGATTTAATTTATTGATTAATTTTGAATGGTGTTATAATTATTGGTTCCTATATTGTATTCAATTTTAATTTAATTTAATTTATTAATTTTTAATGGTGTTATAATTATTGGTTCCTATATTGTATTCAATTTTAATTTAATTTAATTTATTAATTTTGAATGGTGTTATAATTATTGGTTCTTATATTGTATTCAATTTTAATTTAATTTATTAATTTTTAATGGTGTTATAATTATTGGTTTTTATATTGTATTCAATTTTAATTTAATTTAATTTATTAATTTTGAATGGTGTTATAATTATTGGTTCCTATATTGTATTCAATTTTAATTTAATTTAATTTATTAATTTTGAATGGTGTTATAATTATTGGTTCCTATATTGTATTCAATTTTAATTTAATTTAATTTATTAATTTTGAATGGTGTTATAATTATTGGGTCTTATATTGTATTCAATTTTAATTTAATTTAATTTATTAATTTTGAATGGTGTTATAATTATTGGTTCTTATATTGTATTCAATTTTAATTTAATTTAATTTATTAATTTTGAATGGTGTTATAATTATTGGGTCTTATATTGTATTCAATTTTAATTTAATTTAATTTATTAATTTTGAATGGTGTTATAATCATTGGTTCTTATATTGTATTCAATTTTAATTTAATTTAATTTATTAATTTTGAATGGTGTTATAATTATTGGTTCCTATATTGTATTCAATTTTAATTTAATTTAATTTATTAATTTTGAATGGTGTTATAATTATTGGTTCTTATATTGTATTCAATTTTAATTTAATTTAATTTATTAATTTTGAATGGTGTTATAATTATTGGTTCTTATATTGTATTCAATTTTAATTTAATTTAATTTATTAATTTTGAATGGTGTTATAATTATTGGTTCTTATATTGTATTCAATTTTAATTTAATTTAATTTATTAATTTTGAATGGTGTTATAATTATTGGTTCTTATATTGTATTCAATTTTAATTTAATTTAATTTATTAATTTTTAATGGTGTTATAATTATTGGTTCTTATATTGTATTCAATTTTAATTTAATTTAATTTATTAATTTTGAATGGTGTTATAATTATTGGTTCTTATATTGTATTCAATTTTAATTTAATTTAATTTAATTTATTAATTTTGAATGGTGTTATAATTATTGGTTCTTATATTGTATTCAATTTTAATTTAATTTAATTTATTAATTTTGAATGGTGTTATAATTATTGGTTCTTATATTGTATTCAATTTTAATTTAATTTAATTTATTAATTTTGAATGGTGTTATAATTATTGGTTCTTATATTGTATTCAATTTTAATTTAATTTAATTTATTAATTTTGAATGGTGTTATAATTATTGGTTCTTATATTGTATTCAATTTTAATTTAATTTAATTTATTAATTTTGAATGGTGTTATAATTATTGGTTCTTATATTGTATTCAATTTTAATTTAATTTAATTTATTAATTTTGAATGGTGTTATAATAGTGTTATAATTAATAGTTCCTATATTCGATTTTGATTTAGTATAATTTATTATTTTTAATGGTGTTATACGTAATGGTTTCCATATTGTATCAACTTTTATATTAGGTCGCCCAACATATGCGCCGTTTCTTTGAGATGTCTTACTTCCCATAATTCTTCTCTGTTAAATGTTTTACTTCGTCCCGTAAGCGTAGATGGTTTTCCTTTACTCCCTATATATGGTCAGCCATACCCGTCTTTTCAATATCTCCACGTATTACGGCTTTGGTTTTAGCCTTACTTTCGGTGGGCGGCATGTCTCACCGTTGTATATTTTCCCACGCATGGAATTGCATATATGCAATTCTCGGTAATGATGTTTTTTTTTATGGAAGGCTTGACTCGGACGAGATGTTTGTCGAGAGTTGAGTCGCTACGGAATACTGTCCTGGTGCCATATGGGTTACATTGTGACAGGACAAAAATCCACAGGACAAAAGCCCACAGGACAAAAGCCCACAGGACAAAAGCCCACCAGACAAAGCTACAGGACAAAAGCCCACCACAATAATTCAAACACGGACATAAAAATAAATTATTTAAAAAAAAAATCCTTTTAACATTTTATTTTTTATAGTCATCAATAAATATTTGTCAGGTTTATTTCACTTTTAAACATTTTTCTGGTACGTTGTAAATATTGCATTTTTTAAAAGATGTTATCCTAATTTAAGTCTCGGTTTTAAAGTTTATTATTTTAGAATTTAGACTGGGATCGGTTTCGCATATACATTTAACGTAAAATGATCACCCACTTCCGTGCTATCAGGCAGTGATGATCACCCACTTCCGGATTAGATAGTGTTTTAAGGACATATAAATAAATATTTTTTAAAGGGAGATAAATTATGGACAGTAATTCTGGCGGGGCGGCGGGGGTAGGCGTATGTAGGCATGATCAATATTCATTCACACAGAAAAGAGCAAAATTGACTTTTAAGGGTCCATAAAAATTGAACGTTCTTGACTAATCTATTGTATAGTTGATATTACTGTTAAAACTGTAGTAATAAATATGTCATTGTTAAACATCATAAAAAACAGGCCCCCTTCCGACTACTACCCAAACTCCGGGTAGTAATACGAAGAACATTTTGTTAAAAATTAATAAAAGACGGAAAAAGTGGATGTAACAGGACCGTTAACATTCAATTTCGCACCAAAAAGTAATTATTTTATTAATAGCATGTTTTAATGTATATTTTCAGCATCCCACCCACACACAATTGATTTTCACGAAATTAAGATTAAAAACAAACAAAATTGGTTTTATGTCCTTAAAACGCTATCTGTTCCAAAATAGGTGATCCTTTTACGTTAAATTTATATGCGAAATTGATCCTCCACTCTAAAGTTGGGATTCATTTTGTTGTTTCATTTATTTTACCACCAAGCTCTTCAGGCTGTTTACGTGTAATTGCATAACAAAAGTAGAATTTTTCTTTTTGAGTTAATTAGCATAACGTGAGATTCGACTACCTTATTTTCTTTTAACAACAAAATGTTATAATTGCGAATTGGTGCTAAAAAGAAAAAAGTTTTAAAAAAAGAAAAAAAGTAAAAAAAAGAAAAAAAACAAGCACCAATAATTTCATTCATTTCTTTCTTTCTATTTTGTGAAAAATAAAAATGTCTGATTGTAATTATGAAATTATTGATTAAAGTTATTCATTTATTCGGTTTTTCATTTAATTAATTTTGTTCTTTACAAAACAAAACCGATAGTTATATGACATACTCAGACTCGATGAATAATAAGTGTCTGTCTGATTATTTATTAAATAAATCCGAAACTTAATGCAGTATTTACAAGGTACCAGGAAAATGTTTAAAAATGAAATTTAAAAAATTTTGTCAAGAAACTATAAAGTACTGACACTGTCCTGGGACTGACCTTCTTTTCTTTGGAAGACTTACATCAAATCTGTTACTAAGGCAGATGGAAAAATGGTTGGATCAGTCTACCACTCCAGAAGGTATTTCACGCCCAACGCCATCTTCTACCTGTACAAGAGTCAAACACGTCTTAAGATGGAGTACTGCTGCCACATCTGGGGAGGTGCCTCTCAGGGCATCTTTTTCTGCCTTGACAGAATCCAAAACCAACTTCGAAATCTAGTGGGTGGATGTCCTCTTCTCTTCCCTACAGTCATTCTCTCACAGAAGAGATGTTGCTAGTCTTTCTTTGCTCTACCGTTATTTTCATGGTAGGTGCTCGACTGAGATCAAATCTATGGTTGTAAAACATTCACAATAAGAACCCGCCTAGCTATTACCACTGTCAAAGATTTATCTTTCTCCCCATGCGTGCCCAAGACGAAACGTAACTTCCATGGGCACAGCTTCTTTCCTAGAACTACCCGTCTGTGGAACACAGTGCCGCCAGCCTGCTTCTTTGCCGACTACAACATGGTCGTCTTCAAGTCCAATGTAAACAAGTTCTTGTTGAACCGTTTCCGAAAATAATCAATTTTTGCCCGGTTACAACCATCGTGCCGGTTAACATGATGTTGTCTCACCATCCACCAGTCACACTTTTTAACCCTTATCCTCGAGTCAAACTTTTTAACCCTTATCCTCGAGTCAAACTTTTTAACCCTTATCCTCGAGTCAAACTTTTTAACCCTTATCCTCGAGTCAAACTTTTTAACCCTTATCCTCGAGTCAAACTTTTTAACCCTTATCCTCGAGTGGCATTTTGAGCATTGATAAGCGGTGACCTTATTGTAAAAAAACAAAAACAAAAACAAAAAACACATTTATTGATAATTATTAAAAAAAATGAATATAAACAGATTTTTATTTTATTTATTTTAAATTTATATATTTTATATTGACTTTTGTCTGTGTTTGAATTATTGTGGTGGGCTTTTATCCGACCATCGGATTGCGTATCCTCTGATTTTTTTTCAAACAAACCCTTAATTTCTGGTAAACAGACTAGCAAGTTTTCTGGTGGTGTCTTTGATGTTTGATCCAAATTTCTTGTGAGAATAACATCCAAGATGAGAACAGTAATCCGAATAAGCCAAAGAATATAAATTATGAATCCTCATCTCCAAAGTTCAAAAACATAATAAAAGATGAATTATTAGAATTTGCAACGCATTTTT
Source organism: Sepiola atlantica (assembly GCA_963556195.1). Taxonomy (NCBI): domain Eukaryota; kingdom Metazoa; phylum Mollusca; class Cephalopoda; order Sepiida; family Sepiolidae; genus Sepiola; species Sepiola atlantica. The sequence continues at coordinate 42,264,261 of OY744550.1, forward strand.
ATTTAGATACCAATATGAAAATGGCATAAGAGAGACTGTAGCGTAGAAATTAGTTCAGCAAGAAATCCTGGAATTTTGTGATTTTATGATTTTAACAGAAATCTCTTCAAAGTGAGATTCGACTACAAATCTAACTTGAAAAATTAACAATTACGCGAGAGAAGATCAAGTTGAAGAAGTTTAAAATTGAGCAGCGCTGAACAAAATGATCCCATTACTTCTGTTCCAGTCTTTGACACAGCAAGAAATATTTGTCTGGTTTCCAGATTCTCTGAAAAAAAAATTGTAAGTGCGTTAGCATTAACATCTTTCTCTTTTATGTGGTCAACAAAGAAGTTATACTCTCGCAGAAGAAGAATCCATCTTGTAAGTCCTTGATTTTTGTCTGCCATTTTTTAAAGTAAAGTCAAAGGGTCAGTGTACATGAGAATTACATGAAGAATAACGCTGATATAAAACCTCGAAATGTTGGAGAGCGGCCAACAGCGCCAAACTTTCCTTTTCAATCGTGGAGTAGCTTATTTTATTTATTTATTTATTTATTTATTCAATTTATGGGTAAAATAGCATACGTTTTTTTTTCAGTCATCATCCTGTTGTAATACGAATTAAAATTCCCCCAAAAGGGGCACTATGGATTGGGACAAAAATAAAAATTGCCTCAGTTTAGAAGGATTTCTCTTTCACTGACCGAGGGCAGAAAAGATAAAGTATAGTATCATAGCAGATATTAAACTTTAAAATAAACGTTGAGATTCGCGTCGGGGAAAGATTGCGATAAAACATTGTTTATCAGTGATAAAAATGTTTCTTTTTTTTTTAAAGATTATAACATGATTATCCTTTTGGAGTAAACATCTATTTAGTAATTGCGCATGAAATCTGAAGAAAACACTTTTTAAATAAGTAAATAATCACCATCATCACTTATTAGTGACTTTAAATGAGTTAATATGCTAGTATAATCGACGGATTTCCAAGATGGCGACGTGATTGAACGGAAGTAAGTTATTAGCTAAAAAGCGGAATGAGGTGTTTGTTAGCTGAAACGAAGTAAACACTTTTACTGACTTATAAACAAATCATTTAAATTAAAATATTTATAAAAAAATATGTTACAAAACATAATTCTTGTGTTATCACAACACAAGTTCTTTTAAAAAAACAATGTAAAGATTTTAAAGTCTTAATTTTTTAATAAATTATTTTTATAATTCACTCAAAGATTTTACTTTGTTTCATTGCACATCGTTTACGTTCCAGTTTTTTGTATGGCTAATAACGTCATGATAGTTTTTTGTATCGTTCATGATGCAAAAAGTGTAAAAATGTGTAAAATCAATTTAGTATTACGTAGTAATCTACGTAATACTAAATTGATTTTAACTTTAAAAGGTTCCTCATGTAATAATCTTTAAAAGCAATTATCGCCTGTACACAATTTTTACTTACCTTTCTGAAGAAGCTGTACCCGACGTGAATCTCAACGATTACCTACTTTAACGTTAATTCTATTTTAAAAAGTAAAATAATAATGATACTACTACTACTACTACTACTACTACTACTACTAATAATAATAATAGTCATGATAATGATAATGATAATAATGATAGTAATGTAAATACTAAACTGAAAGCAAAAATATATTGTAAAATCGGCAAATATTGTAATCATAAAAAAGTTCTTTTGATTTTAAAAATATTCAGAGCAAATCAAAAATAAACAAAAAATTCTTGATTGTGATTAGTGACGGTCATAAAAAGTGCTGCCCAATTTAACGCAAATGATCTCCCATTTCCGAGCCATTGTAACTTTTTAGGACTGTTAACATTTTTTTTATTGCGATGGAAGATAAATTCTGTTCTTTTTACTTTTCAAGGCAGTTTCATGTGGTGTTACGGTTTTGCCAGTCAGGCGTAAGGTTAGAGATAAAAATTAGTTAATTGACCTAAAAAGTTAGAATGGACCGGAAATTGGGGATTAAATGATCCCAATTTCCGGTCCATTCCGTTAAATTTATATGCGAAACTAACACTGTTCAACTATTTTTAACTTTTAAACAATTACGAGATTAAGAGTAGTTGACTGCAAACCGTTTTTTTCTATCAGGTTTCAATTCTTTGTAAATCGAGTACTAAATTTACGATTTTTCGTAAATTAATGCATTTTTATCAAATACCTTAGTTTCACTAAATTAATTTAAATGATTTCAGTTGACAATTTTTATGATTGTTGACGATATTTTCAAAATATATGTTACATAATGGATGTATGTAGTGAGAACGATTACGTCAGCTAGTATGGATTTGGTATCTAGTGAAAAATCTTGACACGAAAATCTGGGGAACAAGGTCGCTCTCGGACTAAATATATAAACATACCTGAACTCAGATCAAAGATCAAGGAAAGGTAAAAAAAAGTTCGTTGTGACAGGTTCAGTGTCCCCTTTTTGAAGCAATTACGTTACAATCGTGAGAACGAGAAAAGAAAGAAGTTTTTTAATCAGTCCGTCTTTTGGGAGCGTGGTGCACGGATGTAAAATCGAGACGTAATTAAAAAAAAAGGAAAATGGGAATTTAATTCCGAAAGGAGTTGATAACGACTGGTATGCCCCTTCCTTCCTATCGCCGTAACTAGGTAGAATTAAGTTAATCAAACAAATTTGCCCTCTCTCTCCAATTTAATAAATGTGTGACTTTATTCGTATGATGAGAACATCTCTTCGAAATGAAGACCAGTTTAAATCCTTGGCCTGGCTCGCCCTTTTCCTCTCTGCATGAAAAGTGTGATTACAGACACTAGACGATGACGGTGATGATGGCCACAAGGTGCGACCGACTACGCCGATGACGACGGCGAAAGGCAGCGCACTGGACGATGATGATGATGGTGACGAAATGCAACACACTGCGATGATGATGGCGACGGCACCAGGCGTCAGTATACAAAAGATAAAAGTATACGAAGAGACTGATGTAAGTGACGATTGATTTAAAAAAAACGGTTGTAAGAAACGAGCACTATATTTAGATTTGCAAAGAAAATATACTATTTTAACTATTTATTTTTACGATTTCACATGATAAAATGTTTCAAAAAGTAGTAAAATTAACTTAAATTACAAGAAAAAGGCATAAACGAAAAAAGGAGCTGTATTTTACGATAAGTAGGATTCTATTTATGCGTGTTGCCCGGCTCATTCCGTTGTAGACTCCAAATAAAGTCTCCAAACATAGATGGGCTCTGCTTACCCTTGTAGCGAGCTTCCATTGCAGTTATGTCTTGGTGAAATCGTTCACCATGTTCATCGCTTAGATCTGAAAAATTCTTCGGAGAAAAAGAAAGATAAGATTGAAGAAAATAGAGCTTAAGCGACGTGTTACATCCCAATTTCCGATACGATTTAATCAAATCATCAACCAAAACTTCATAAGTCGCAGACTTATGCTTTCCCAAGAAGCCGTTACATACTCTCTTGAAGTTAACCGATTCTGCTAATTCCAGTACAGTCATAGTATCATCGAAAACGTCGTCAAGCATTAGTTTTCTAATCTGTGAACGAACAAATAAACCTTCCTTTACTTTTGCATCACTTAATTTGGGAAACATTCCTCTCATATACTTAAAAGCAGGTTTATCGTTGTCTAAGGCCTTTACAAATTGCTTGATTATCCCTAATTTAATATGCAAGGGAAGGAGAATGATTTTTTTCTTTTTACACGAGTGGTTCTCGAATGACGGTGTAAGAGTCTGAGTTTCCATTCTGAACGTATGTAAGGTTTTTCTTTTTTGGCTCGGCTATCCCAATTGCATAGAAATCACATATATTTTTTGAAGCCTAATTGAAGTCCAGTCAAAATTGCAATCACTTGTAAATCACAACAGATTTGAGATTTGTGCTCTTCGTACTTTATTTTTTCTAGAATAAATTCCAAGTGTTACTAATTCTATCTTAATGTCATCGAATGGGCAACTGGAATCGATAGGAGGGTGTTTCCATTATGCAGAAGTACAACTTTTATACTGTAAAGTGATGCATCGATAAACAGTCTCCATTCAGTGGGGTTGTAGCTTGAATTCAAATCAATGAACAGTTCAAGAATGTTATTACAATATGACAAATTGTTTTCTAAAGAAAATCTATGCACAAAGTGATCAGAACGTGATCTGAACTGATACGAACATCTTTATGCAGCAAATTCTTTTCGTGTAGCGGCGAAGCTAACACTTCACTCCGGTGTTTTGTTAAATTGAGATCTCTCACGAGATTGTTTAGCTTGATTTGGGCGAAGAGACTTGGTTCTGATTCTGAATCTTCCATCTCGTAAACTTCATCATGCTTAGATGGAGATGCGTCTTCTGACTGTTCGGAATAAAAAAATCGAATAAATGTTCAATCTTTTGATGTTGGTGGAATAAGAATTTCTTCAGAATGTGGCACAGGACGGATCGCTGATCTAAGATTTGGGTATTCGACAGATGTTAAAATTGTTTTCGTGATTTCTGAAATAAAAATGACACATGAATAACATTTGACTTCATTAAGAATGCTAATGAGTAGTAAAAGTAAGGTTAAAACTAGAATTTAATTAAAAGTACGAAGTTAATATATATTTACCTTGTGTTTTAGTAAGACAGAAACAACAATTTTCAGTGTGATTTTGCGGTTCCCTTCTAGACCATCGGAACACCGAATTTGAGTCCTTTTCCAGAAGCATTTGCCCATTTCGCTATAGCAAGGAAGCAAAACGAACAACATATATGTGGTGTCTAATTCTTGTCTAGATCGCGCACTTTAATTTCGAAATATAGTTTATAATGTTTTTTGACGTAATTTGATATTTTTCGCTTACAAGCCTTCGGTGGTACACATCCACAAATGTAGCAAAAATTATCCGGATTGTTTTTACAAGTTCCTCTAAGTATTTTAATTTATTTAAGTCATATATCTACCTGAAAAAAAACAACAACATACATTTAAAATAAATTAAGTATTGTTGAATCGTACATGTAAATGTCAAATTTACTTTATATTGTAAAAATTTCAATGACGTTTAAAAAAAATTAGAGCTGATAGGCAAAAATGAGTGTCATTTTCTTCTCGGCCTTTTGGCTAAGATGAAAGTGTAGTATCTGTTCCGATTGATACTGCACCCCATAGACTGGTATTGTCTTGGCCTTCGGGGCTTGATTTACGCCGGTCTATGGGTCTGTCCTGTGCAGTTCTAGGAGGTGCACCCTCCCAGGCTTTGCCTCCCCTCTTTAAGTTTATTGCTTACTGCCGAGGCGCCCCTACCGGGGAATGCCGACGGGTCTGCCCAGGCATTTTTTAAAATGGCCAGTGTGCTCACCTCTCGGGCGCTGGCTTTTCTAATCCCACTTTCCCGACCTTGTGTCACATCTTACCTTGTGGGAGGTAGATAAATCTCTTCTTAATCTACGCAAAAATTATCCAAGAAACGCGCCTTCTCTGCTTAGTAATTGTTTGGTTGTTGGACAGTGTAATCGCTCCCTTTAAATACTAAAATATTTTTTCGGGTGTTCACACGTAATCACTTAAAATGGTAGAATCTCATTTTATGGGGGGAGGATAACTTAGGGTCCTCATCTATTTCTTAATGTTTTCCCTTTATGTATTATATGCAAGATTTTGATAAACTCGTGAGATTTTCATCTATATCTTTCCCTCGTGCAATTTTTTCATAGTTTTCCACTTTTGCCGGTGCCATTTTTACCGGTGCTATTTTCTGATGTCATTTAAAAAAAAAATAACAGAATTCGTCTGTTTACTTATACCTATTTTTATTTTTTTCAATTTTTCTGATGGACTTTTTTGAATTAAAATCAAAAGAATTAATAAATGCTCCATAGGTTTGACAGGTTTCACGAACGTTTCCGATTCTTTGTCGAATCATCTTCAGGTATCAAAAGCAAATGAACAAAACAGCTGGAGAAAGAAGAGAATTTTAAGAAGACAGCGGAGAAACACGCACAAAACGTTTTCGCATTATTCCAGGAGGTTGTTAACGATTTAAATTCAGCGACGCTGGATGGCATCATATATATATATATATATATATATATATATATATATATATATATATATATATATATATCTTCCTCCCACAAGGTAAGATGTGACACAAGGTCGGGAAAGTGGGAAAGAACCAGCGCTCGAGAATTTGAGCACTCTGGCTGTTTAAAAATTGCCTGGGCTGTCCCGTCGGCATTCCCCGGTAGGGGCGCGCATCAGGCAGTAAGCAATGAACTTACTTCTCCCCAAAGAGAGGAGGCAAAGCCTGGGAAGGTACACCTCCGAGAACTGCACATGACCGACAACCCCCAATAGACCGGCGTAAATCCAGACCCAAAGGCCCGGACAATACCGGTTTATTAGGCGGAGTAAAACCCCCATTTACTTATATATGTAATTACAGATTAAAGCAACATATGTACCGTCGGTTTCAAATCCAAACAAAGAGGAAATATAATTGGCCTCCTTTGTCGGACTTTCCTCAGTCTCTGTTTGTCTGTCTCCACTAAAGAAAAAAACAGAGGCTGAAGAGAGTCCGGCATAGGAGACCAATTATAGGTATTCTTTGTTTGGATTTGAAACTGACGGTACCGATGTTGTTTTATTCTGTAATTAGATATATGAATATATATATATATATATATATATATATATATATATATATATATATATATATATATATATATATGTATATGTGTATGGGTGTGTCTGTATATATATATATATATATATATATATATATATATATATATATATATATATATATATATATATATATATTATATATATATATATATATATTATATGTATGTTAGCGGGGGCGTCATAATACATGGTATAGTACCCAAACGCGATGCTACCCTACACGGCGAGATGGACCCGTAGATTTTGTTAAATCATCCAGTTATCTTGCTTTGGTTTGCCACTGAAACCAGACTTTATAGAAAGAGAACGTACTGTGCGTATGTACGCAGAACATGCCCATCTTACTTGTATAGATATCCCTAATAGAAGATCCACGACGATGAAGACCTGTAAAAATAAATAGGGCCCGCTGAAGAACATGCGTGCCGACAATTGGACATTGCAATCTTTGTATGGATGCCCTTCTTCTGTAAAGTGGAAATCATAACACACACACACGCCCACACACCCACCCACACACACACACACACATATATATATATATATATATATATATATATATATATATATATATATATATATATATATATACACATATATATAAATACATATATACATATATATATATGTATTTTTATATGTATGTATATATATATATGTGTGTGTACATATATATGTATGTATATATGTATGTATATATATGTATGTAAAGACCAAATAACAAGAAATACTACGTGGGTATGACATCCCTAGACTTTAAGACCAGATACTATGAACACAAAAGCACATTTAAAAACAAAGAACGTCGAACTAAAACAGCACTAGCTAACCATTATTGGGAGCTCAAAGAAAATGGACACTCACCAATAATTGAATGGAAAATAGTAAGACAGGCCAGTACATGTAGAAACTTATACGACCCGTGTAGATTATGCCTGAATGAAATATATGAAATCCTAAATTTTAAAGATCCCCGAAACCTATTAAACTCTAGAAGCGAAATAGCAAACAGCTGTTTACACAGAAATAAATTTACCTTAGGATGATATATAATAAATAAAAATAAAAGAATAAAAAAATAAATAAATACAAAACTGAACAAGTTAAAATTTAAAACCTAAAATAGAAATACAAGAAACCACGTGTTAAAATAAATTCGCTCACTGTATTGACAAAACAAAGGAAACAGGATATAGGAAAATCCATTGTTAACAAAAAATAGGATAGGCATAGGAGCGTCACCAACAAAGCCTTTGTTCGCGGGAAGCCCAACGATTGGCTGAGGGAACAACAAAGAATCTGATTGGTTAACTAGCAAGCCATGTATATAAAAACACGTGACAAAAATAACTCCATGCATTTAGCCTGACGATTTCCCCCGGGGATGAAACACGGGAGCCTCTGTGTAGCTTGATTGCCATATATATTTTCATTGCTTACTATATATATATATACATATATATATATATATATAAATATATATATATAAAGTTACGAAGTAATAAATAAGATATCAGTATAATATATTTATCTAATTCTATTATTTATAATTGTCATCGTGGATTTACTCATCTGTCTAAGTAAAAGTAAAGTTTTGATGGGGATCATTTAATGCCGATTTGCATGTTATAGGGTCACGGTGTATCACCTACCCATCCATTTGCCTCCTTAACGCCCAAAGCGGCGTTTGCGGTAAGTATGCTGCCGTTATTTTTACGGTCCGTATCAAAGGGACGTCAGCGATGTTGATTTGACAGTTTTATTGGTCACCCCTCAGCCGCATCGGAAGCAAATCTTATTGGTTTCTTATTTTGCTAAGTAGGAATGCTTAATAAAGATATATAGATATAAAAGGGCCACCGAAGCGTGAATTCATTCAAATCAGAAAATTTGATTCATCACCCGCTCAGCCGGAACACGTGCGTCGGACACCGGACGAGTTTGTTTACGTGACATGCCAAAGAGACAGTTATTCATTTACTTTCTCGAGAGTGGTGGTCGAGAGGTGGAGGTGGGTATATATATATATATATATATATATATATATATATATATATATATATATATATATATATTATATATTAATATTTACTTATAAATAATATATATATATATATATATATATATATATATATATATATATATATATATATATATATATAAACAAACAGCATTTCTTTTATATATACTTTTTATCCCCCCCCCCCCAAGAAAAAAAAAGAAAGAGAAATTTACGAGCGGTAATCTTTTCAATTGATAACCTATGCTACGTCGACGTCGATTCGGAAAGAAAACCTAATCTAAACGGTCGAGCTCTGTACGTGTACATATCCCACGAGCTTTTTTTCAGGTGGCGCTTTATAACCGTAATGACAATTAAAAAAACAAAATAAACTAATTAACAATGGAAAAGAAATTTAAACCTAACTCAAATTAGGGTTTTAAATCTCAACGGGAAAGCATTCGTTACGTTTATTCACAATTAAGAGCCGTGATACGGCGAAACAGCTGTTCGTTAATAACTACACACACACACACACACACACACACACACACACACATATATATATATATATATATATATATATATATATATATATATATATATTAGAGTTTGAATTACCTACTAGACACTTTCCTCGAGTGTCTTCGGTCTCTTTGTACAAGGGGTTGTCAGTATCACCTGACATGACTATACTTCACCCTACAAGTAAACCCTGACCAAATATTCGAAATAACATAGTATTCAAAACCCAAATAAGATCCTCTGAACACAGTTATACACTGGCTCATACGAAGAATGGCTCATCTTCTCCGAGCCATGTTATCTCAAGTAACAACACTTGGATGGATACTCCACCAGACTAGATGAATTCTTTTCCTGGAATTCAGTAAGACTAAGATACCACAAGAAATATATATTATAACATACTTAACTGGTCAATTGAGGAGATGAAAACTAATGTTCTTAACTTCTTTACTAACTCTACATTTGACAGGTAAAGGAGAACTTTAATGGAATATCCATGTATCTCATAGATATCAAGTGTTAACCCCAAATATATATATCATAATCCCGCAGAAACCCCTTTTAAGAAAACTCCATAAATACTAGATAGAAAATATTCATCCATAATACTGTCTCTAAAAATTTAGTTTCTATTTTAAAATTAATCTTTTTAAAAATCAATTTTCTAACGGCTGGGATGGCTTTTTACATTCTGGGAAAATATCTTTTATTCAACTAAATGACGAGAGCGACCTTGCCAAGCAAGAACCTGCTTAAGTAGAGAAACACGTGTAGGGAAAAATTATATATATATATATATATATATATATATATATATATATATATATATATATATATATATATATATATATATATATATATATATGTTTGAAAATATTGTGAAAAATATATAAATTATTTGTTGATGCATAGGGATACAAAATGTCTTAAAAACAGAATTTTCGGCCGCTTCCTCAGGCATTCTTCAGTGTAATGAGAGATGTGTCTACAGTGGGCGATAGTATTAAAGCAATAGAGTAAACCCAATAGGGGTGAACAGATGCTCGCATGTGACTTGTGTGTACCAATCCAAATATCGATGACTTTTGCATGAAGTCCCACACCTACGCTTAACAAGAAATATCCCGGTGCGACCTCTGTCTATTCGAGATCATTTCGCATTTGTCGCGTTAACAGCGGGTCTTTCATGTCCACATTTTTTGCTCCACACCTCGGCAACTCAGGGTTCCGACCACCACCACCACCCCACGCCCCGGAGTGCCATGTCATACCCATCGATGCTTTGCCCGCCTAAAATCAGTAATCACTTAATCAATTAAATCCCTATGCAATAATCACCGCTACTAGATTTATTTTATTAGTATTTATTTACATATGTATAAGGCTTTTGATATTAATGTCAAAAAACAATTCAGTAATAAAATCCGCAACCCGTTTCCACACTTCCCTTCATCCGTTAGCGAGCAAGTAAAAATACATTTAACAAGCATTAACAAAATCAAACCAAAAAAAACATTATAAATAGTCTTACAAAAAATAGAAAACAATAAAAAAAATGTCTGCGTGTCTGTTTTGTTTGTCTCTTGACCGTTTTCTACTCATTGTCATGCAAACATTTTTTTTCTTTTAATCAGTGAGTGTTTTTGTGAGTGCGTGTGTTATATTTTCTCTTAACAATTATGTGTGTATGCGTGTGTATTTTCTTTTCTATTTTCTTTTCTGTTCCCTTTCCATTTTTTTACGTCTAATATATTTCATTGTCCCTATTTTTTTATACTAACGAGTCACAATCGCAACTTACTAAGGCCAAAATACCACTCGAGGATAAAGGTTAATGAGATTGTTGATTGAATGAGGGACAATACTATGAGAGGATTGAAAACGATGGGTGGAAAGGTCAAGATTTGATTATTTAGAAGGACGGCTCAACGAGTATTAGACTATGTTGTAGTCAGCAGGGACGTAGTTTCGTGGTATTTTCTTTCACAGATGGCAAGTTCTGGGAAATAAACTATGTTCATGGAAGCCCCGTTTGGTTTTTAGTACACAAAACAGAAAAGAAAGATTTTGGGCAGTGGTGACAGTTAGACGAGTTCTTGCTGTGAATATTTTACACTGGGAACCAGAGATTGTAGCTAGATTGACCACCCACAATAAAAATAATGATAGAGTAGAGAAAGACTAGCAACGTCTCTTCCGTTAGAAAAAGAGGTTCTAAAGGGGAAAAGCGGTTTCTTTAATAACATTTTGTCAACAGCATTTCTTGAAGCTTGTGGTTAAATATATCAGTAGTGTTAGTTTTGTTGTTGCTATTAGTTTCTCCTCGTGTCCGGCTTAATGTTGACGATGCTGATGATTGCACTTCACACTTCTAATAACGTTTTTTTGATGCATCCCTCTCCGGTGAGTGTTACTGAAATGCATTTCTTAAAACTTTATAAACATTTTTAAACCGTTGCAATTATTTAATTTCATTGATAAATAAATTCATGCAAACGGTCTGGAGGAACCAAGCTTTTTCTTCCCTCACGCAAACGAATGGATTTACAGCAGGTATGATCATTTCATAATTATATTCCAGACGAAAAGCATTACAATGACATGCTGGTTTACTGATTCAAATTGTCGGCACTGATCTTGATATCGTATCAGCCCTGCTACATATCACAAAATGATGCGCATGTGCAAACAAACGCCTGCGCAATCAGCGTGTTGGGCGCGAAAAGGGAAACAATTTCTGAATGTTCGCTGTGAACGTCTATAAAAAGCTAACAATCGCATCGAACAAGCAGATCAACCAGGGTTTTTAACCCACCTAATAAACTGGTATTGTCCTGCCCTTTGGGTCTGGATTTACGCCGGTCTATTGGGGGTTGTCTGGTCCTATGCAGTCCTAGGAGGTGCACCCTCCCAGGCTTTGCCTCCCCTCTTTGGGGAGGAGTAAGTTTATTGCTTACTGTCTGAGGCGCCCCTACCGGGGAATGCCGACGGGGCTGCCCAGGCAATTTTTAAATGGTCAGATTGCTCACCTCTCGAGCTCTGGCTTATCTAATCCCACTTTCCCGACCTTGTGTCACATTTTACCTTGTGGGAGGTAGATAAATAGTAGATCAACACCGGTAACTCTACAAGGCGCCATGCTTCCATATTAAAGAATATAATGCTTTTTCCATCAAAGGATCCGCTAACATAGGATCTCCATAGGGAACATAACTTCTTATATTCGCCGCACCAGTGTGAAGCGTCTCAAACAGCCATTGACTACCGCGATAATACATCCTCTATTTAGCCACTCTAGTCAGAAGTGTAATCATCAGCATCGCCAACTTTAAACCAGTCACGGTGAGAAACCAATAACAACAACAACAACAACAACAAAACCAACACTACAAATATATTAAACCATGCCGGTGCGAATCTCAATCATCAGCATCACCAACATTAAACTAGCTAGCTGGAAACAAAAATAACAGCACTACTGATATATTAAACAATGCCGGTGCGAATCTTAATCATCAGCATCACCAACATTAAATCAGCTAGCTGGAAACAAAAATAACAGCACTACTGATATATCTAACAATGCTGGTGCGCATCTCAATCATCAGCATCACCAACATTAAATCAGCTAGCTGGAAACAAAAATAACAGCACTACTGATATATCTAACAATGCTGGTGCGCATCTCAATCATCAGCATCACCAACATTAAACTAGCTTTCGGTAAGCAACCAACAAAAAGCTAAAACTACTGATGATAATTTCACGAAATTCTCTTTACCAGCAAATTTTTCCCTAACATAAACCATTCATAAGAGACACTCACACAAGGCATAAACTTTCATACTAACGCAAAGAAACTCGTACACATGCGCTCAAAACAGTCACAAACGACTTTCTCTAAATAAAATATTGTTAAGTTTTCAACCACTGTTCTACTATGATTTATTTGTTGTTTCATCACGCCTTCTAACAAGAACGAGGAGTCGTTGTACACTGGACAACTGGCCATCGTCATCTGTTCCACCGATCACGCAACAAACTTAACAATTTACACATAGAGTGATTCTAAATTCAAGTGGCTTTCATACCTTTATTTTTAATTTTCCGTGATTGTAGTTTTCACTTCAACGTTATTAAATGTTTTTTAAAACGTCTTCTCCAAAGGCATTTGTTTTCAAAGTTTCTAAATTTATTAAATACGCTTTCACGGACATTTGTCAAATATATATTGCGATTTCGACGATTCAAAATGTTTTCCAAAGTTTGCACCAATATGTTATGGTTGTTTACAGCTGTTCCAAACTAGCATTTATTTTAAGTAATACAAAATTATTACAATAGAAGGGACAGGTTTCAAACCACTTGAAACACAATTTTTAATTTGACGGTATTTTGTTTGCATCGACATATTTTAATCGCCTATAGGTGTCGTGTCCAAGAACAACAAAAAATCTCAATAAAAATAACATTCTTTAAATCTTAAGCATGTATGACATAATTTTTCATTTCAGCCTATATGACGTCATGAAGAAACTCTTCTCACTGTCGTTCAAGATATTGTAGTAGATGACATTTTTCCTTCGTGGAGTCTTCCCTTTATGACGTTATGAAGAATTTTCCAGATGTCTAACATCTCCGTTTAGTGGATTATATCACCTTTTTGTGACGTAATCGATTGTGCAAAGAGAACAACAAACAAACAAACAAACAAGATGACAAATAATACGTAAATTCTTTTAGTAGCCTCCCCCGGAGTGTAGATTGTTGATATATATATATATATATATATATATATATATATATATATATATATATATATATATATATATATATATATATATATATATATATATATATTTATATATAGTAGTAGGCCTTCGTCGGTCGTGTCCGACCATGAATGGCACTTGCAGATCTTGTTGGCTAGTTCCAGTCTTTAGAATCCCGTCAGTGGTGTCAATATCCCAAGGGGCATACTGGCTCGATCAGGGCATTTCTTGCTGTGGCTGAGAAGGCCTATGTGGGCCTTACAGTCTCTGCCACAGTTGTCACATATGAAGTGGGAGGGTTGATGGGGAAGCTCACTTGCTTTTGCCCTTTCTTTCCTCCTTGCACGCTTTTCAGCAGCTTTTATTTTCCATTTTGCCTCCCCGATGTCAAGCTGTCGTTTGAGGGTTTTTTTCCATTTATCCCTGTCAGAGGCAAGGCTTTCCCAAGATGATGGATCGATGTCAATGGCCTTCATGTCTCTCTTGCAGACATCCCTGTATCTTAGAAGAGGGCGACCATGGTCTCTCTCTCCTTCTTTTAACTCTCCATAAAGGAGATCTTTGGGAATTCTGCCATCAGCCATTCTGTGAACGTGGCCAAGCCATCTCAGTCGGCGTTGCCTCAGTAGTGTGTACATGGATTTCATACCAGCTATTTCAAGCACCTCAATGTTTGTCTTTTTGTCTTCCCATCTGATACCTAGGATGAAACGCAGGCTTCTAAGATGAAATATCTGCAACGTTTCCTCTTGTTTAGCATAGGGTGTCCATGTCTCACTGCCATACAGCAGGACGCTTATAATGCAAGCATTGTACACTGACATTTTTGTGCTGGCTTTGAGTAAGGAGTTTTCCCAGACACGACCCTTTAGCTTAGACAAGGTACCTGCTGCTTTACCAATCCTTTTGTTGATTTCCGTATCCAACGAGAGAGAATCCGAGATGTTTGAGCCAAGATATGGGAAGTCTTCAACAACACCTAGCTCAAAGTTGTCAATTTTGATAGAGGGCTTGCCTGTTGAGCCCAGGGACAGTATTTTGGTCTTTGGAAGGCTAATGGTCAGGCCGAAATCTTTACAGGCAATAGAGAGGCGGTTCATAAGTAATTGAAGCTCCCCCTCAGTGTGAGTAGCAATGCCTGCATCATCAGCATATAGCATGTCCCTCATCGTTGCTTGTCTTACCTTGGTCTTTGCTCTGAGTCTGGAAAGATTAAAGAGGCACCCATCAGATCTTGTCCTAAGAAGGATGCCTTCATTCACATCACCAAAAGCATGCTTCAAAAGCATTGAGAAAAAGATCCCAAAGAGGGTTGGGGCCAGAACACAGCCCTGTTTCACTCCATTACAAATGTCGAATGGTTCAGACAGGTTCCCATCAAATTGTACTGTTCCTTTCATATTCTGGTGGAATGATCTGATGAGACTCAGAAGCTTTGGAGGACAGCCAATTTTAGAAAGTGCCAAGTACAGCCCTCTGCGACTGACAGTGTCAAATGCTTTTGTGAGATCCACAAAAGCAATCTGTAACGACATATTTTGTTCCCTACATTTCTCCTGAAGTTGTCTCAATGAAAATATCATGTCTACTGTTGATCTCCCTGCCCTGAAGCCACACTGGGACTCAGGATACACACGCTCAGCAAGCGCCTGTACCCTTACAAGTAGTACCCTTGCATAAACCTTGCCCACAATACTTAGTAGAGATATGCCCCTGTAATTGTTGCAGTCACTCCGATCTCCTTTGTTCTTATAGAGAGTAATGATTTTGGTGTCTCTCATGTCCTGTGGTACTTCACCTTCTGCCCAGCAACAGCAAAGAATATCATATATTTATATATATATATATATATATATATATATATATATATATATGTATATATATACATATATATATGTATGTATATATATATATACATATATATATACATATATATATGTATATATATATATATATATATATATATGTATATATATACATATATATATGTATGTATATATATATATACATATATATATACATATATATATGTATATACATATATATATACATATATATATATATGTATGCATATATATATATATACATATATATATGTATATATATATGTATGTATATATATATATATATATATATATATATATATATATATATATATATAGCTCGGCGTTATAGGTTCAAAACTCTCACCGATTTATGTGGGTGTTCACTGTCGCCGCGTGGGCTAAAGCGTGGAATTTGAGTTAAAAACTTGACTCGTGTTCCGGGGTTTCGCATCCTGCGACCCGATTGAATAATTATCCCTACACTGATGATTCCGGAAGTCTGAAACGCATATGTGTGTAAATACACAAATATTTATAATTATTTATATATAATTATTTTATTCATACCGGCATGTACAAAAGCCCTTACACTGGCATGTCAATGTTATCGATCAGTAGTTATTAGAAACTAAGATCTCATCAGGGGGAAAAATCTGATGTTCCACTTAGATCTTCATATTGCAAAACAATGAAAAAAAAGCATATATATATATATATATATATATATATATATATATATATATATATATATATATATATATATATATATATATATATATATATATATATATGCCGTAAATGCAATCAAATGAAACCAAACCTTTTTAGTAATATTCCAATGACCAAAAGAAAAATCAATCCATTACCATACTTTATATTTATTTTTCTCAATTTCCTCATTTTCCGACGAATACCTATATTTTTCATTCGTCTTAAAAACAAAATTTATATTTATCTATTTTTATTTTTCATATGTTACGCACGTTTCACAGCTTATTCAAGAAAAATATATAGTTTTTATTTTAACACCGCTGATCATCAGAATAATACTTAACTTAATAGTCATGGAAAAAACATATCACCCGATAAGGTACGAAAAAAACACAGCTCTTCGATGCGGCTAGAATAGCAACTCTGCCTAGATGCAATAGCAAGCTTAACCCCGAACCCCGAACCCCTAACCCTAACTCTAACCCAACCTCAACCACAACCCTAACCCTACCCTAACCCCAACACTAACCCTAACCCTAACCCTAACCCTGACCCTGACCCCTAACCATATCTTTACACACACACATCTAATATTGTTACAAACAGACAATTTAGACGGTTAATGGAAGCGACAGTTTTTTTTTATGAAACAAAATATCACGGAACTGCTTCCCTGCGTACTACAAAATAGTTAAATCCGTGTTTAGCCGTTCTTCTAAAAATAACTAGTCGTGATTGAGAAAAAAAATCCACTAAATATCAGAGATAATTCTCAAATCCGATCTTAATGAAAATTTCAGTATTTATTAATAAATGAATGTTACTATAATGTATTTATTTTATTTACATATATCTTTTAACTATAGATTTTTTTTTTAGCTCACTTAAATTATTTTACACCTACTCTCATCATTTCTCAGGAAGAAATGTCTCTTATCATGTAGCAGTCATAAAAAATAACTTATTTTTTATCTCGGAGAAATGTCCAGTCATGCAGTTTGGTTACACACTGACCAATCAGCTTGTCGTGCGCATTTATTTTATATATCCTCTTGAAGAACTACTTTGGGAATAACAGTCAGACAGCAGAGAGAATCCAGAAAGCAACAAGGAAAGGAATCTTCCTTCTTTCTCCTGTCCTTGTCCACTGGACGCCCAAGCATCGACTATCTTCGCCTGAAGATAACTGCTCACAGACGTTCGACAACTCAAAGAACTTTCTACTTTTCTTTTCCTCACTTGGACTCAGTCCAACTTTCTTCCACCTATAGCAAACGGTATAGATAATTGAATAAACCCTTTCGTTGTTGTTATAAAAAAAAGGTTTTATTTTTCCTTTCGTGCGACGGTTTTCGTTACTTATTATGCAGGAGTTGATCTTAACATCCACTGATAAGAACCAGCTCTTATAAATATACCCATAGTCAAAACCCAGTTACTAGTTTCAAAGAGATAGCACCATTAATGTGTGAATTAAAATAATTTTTAAAGTCATAAAATGATACTAAGAAAATTTGAAATTTAAATGTAGAAAAAAATTGAGAGCTTTAAGTACGAGTTGCCTTATTATTATTATTTTTACTTACTAGGAGTTCTCACACAGATCATCGTCAGTGATTGCTCACCGACAAAAAACAATCGTATTTCTTGGAGTCTGAGTGACAACAAGCCTCCCCAGATTTCCAGTATCTTCACCTCTTTTCGATAACGATGCAGTATCGCAACAGCCGTTTACCATTGATTTCTCGCTGGTAAGGACCATTGGTCTTATCTGGGATTTGAGTGGCAATTAGCCCCCCAAGGTCCCAGCATTCTCCGCACTTTTCCAGTGGAGGTCTGGTTTGTGCTGCCCCTCCTCGGTGTTCTCATCCTCCTCGACCCTCTACAAATATGTTGTCTGGTGTCAGTCTAGGCCGGCACCATTAAAAAAATAAATTTAATTAATTAAAAAAAAAAATTGTATTTAAATTTTTTAAAATTTTCTTTCTTTTTTTGTTAAATTGAAAAAAAAATTATTTATTTATTATTATTTTGGGGGGTGGGTGGGGGAGAGAAGGGGGAAGCTTATGGTGTATCTTGTAATTTCTGTTCTTTGGTTCATTTTTGTGTGGTGATAGCTGAGGCCGGTGTAATTTATTGGGAGTGGGGAGATCATGAAGTGATGTTTCTTGCAGTTTCTGTTCCTTGGTTCTTGTTGTGGTGTTCTTCGTGTGGTTTTATTTTCTCTCTGTTGTAAATTCCTTGTGACTGGTTACCCTTTGTAGCTTATGCGTGTTGGTTTCCGCATTCTAAGATTTTCCTTAAGATTGTAGCTGTTTTGATCATTGTCGTCCTTTGTATAGTTTTTATGGTCCCTTTGATTCCAATTTATACTAGTCTTTTCTCCAGGTTTTTTTTTTGGGGATTGTTCCTAGTGCTCCTACGATTATTGGTAGTATACTAACTTTCTTCATGCTCCATATTCCTTTCAGTTCTCTGGCTAGTTCTGTGTATTTACTTCGTTTCTCCGTGTCTTTGATCTTCACTCTGTGGACTGCTGGAACGGCGAAGTCTACGATTTTACAAGATTTTTCCTTCTTGTCTATTATAATAACATCACGTTTCCTTGCTTGTATGAGTTTATCTGTTTGTATATCCATATCTCAGAGAATTTTATGTTTTTCGTTTTCCAGTACTGTTTCTGGTTTATGTTTATACCATTTGTCTGCATATTCGAAATTCAATTGTTTGCACAGTTCCCAGTGTATTACTTTCACAACACAGTCATGTCTGCTCTTGTATTCTTTTGGGGCAAGTTTGCTACATTCACTTATTATATGATTTACTGTTTCGTCTCTTTGTCCACACAGTCTGCATTTACAGTTTTCCTGGGGTTTTATCTATTGTAGCTTTAACGTAGTTTGTCCTAATCGCATTGTTCTGTGCAGCCATCAGTAAAGATTCTGTTTCTCTGTTCAAGTTTCCTTTTGTGAGCCATGTCCAGCTATTTTTGTTGGTTTCTCCTCTTGTGAGTCTTATGCAGCGTCCATGTAGTTGCTTTCTTCCCATTTTTCTTTTTTTGTCTGTGTGTGTCCAGTTTCGATGCTTCCTGCGTTGTTCGTTGGGACAGTGTTTCTTGCTGCGGTGATCAGCCTTTCTGTGTTCTGGTTTATGTATTTCTCCAGCTCTTTTATAGTGTCGTCCACACAGTCTTCTATACTTACCAGTCCTCTTCCCCCTTCGTTTCTCTTCATGTAGTAGTAGTGGTAGTAGTAGTATTAGTAGTATTCTTCATTCGCACCTTTCAATCATGGGTAATAATTCTATGTTAAATGAGAAATTACTCTCACTCTCATTCGCCTAACCTTTATTTAGCACTTCTCTCGTTTGATATGTTTATACAGGGTGGCTAAGAAGTCACTGAGAGATCACTGAGGGATTTTTAACTTGAATAGATTCTTTATTTCTGATGGTACCCTAATGAAATGTTAACATAATATGACAAAGACAATCGAGATTTGTTTGTAAGAAAGAACAAAAATTAAAAATAGTTTATTTATGAAAAATAATATCTTTTAAAATGGTTCATTATCAGCTTCACAAATTCGTGCCCTTTCAAAAACATTATCCATGACGGATTACGATTTAATTCCACGACTTTATTCCTGATGTTCTCTTTTAATTCCGGTACAGTTTCAGTTGTGTTGATATAAACCTTTTCTTTTAGATTCCCCCACACAAAAAATGGCAGGGCTAGTCAAGTCTGGAGAACGTGAAGGCCAGTTGACATTGCCAACTTTTTCATTTTTGTTCTTTTTTTTGCTACCAAATCTCTATCGTATTCGTCATATAATGTTAAATTTCCATTAAGGTATGATAAAAAATTAAGAACCTATTCAAGTTAAGAATCCCTCAGTGACTTTTTGACTGTATTTTCGGTAACTTGGACGAGAGCCATATTCGTAAAGCACACACAATCATATTTGGCTAACTCAGCCACGTGGTTGTAACTTTCTGCCGATTTCTTTCTGTTTGTCTGAAAGGTAATAAAGACATGATTCACTGACTCCTCGAACGCATCTTGTCGTCGCCTTGTAGCCTATTCTTTCCGATTGTATTTATTCACCTGATCTGTTTAGACGAGCGATAAATGTTATTCCGGTCGGATAAAAGTTTGTTGTATAAAATACAGAATGATCTTTGAACTGCGCCCAGTGAACTAACACTAACAGGCGTGCATCTTGGAGAACACCTTCTCCTCTCGATTTGATAGGATTAATACGGAAGGCGCAAAATACTTGTCTAACCTACACATTCGGCTTAACCATGGGTGAAATAATGGATGAGACTATATTCTCAAGCCCTTTTAAAAGAAAACTGTGATACCTACAGTCGCAGTTACATATGATACCATTGTTTGGCTTTGGTCAATATATATATATATATATATATATATATATATATATATATATATATATATATATATATATATATATATATCAGGACCGGCGACACAGTTATAAAAGTGGGGGGCTCTCCTAAAAAGTGTGGGGGGGGGGCGGTTAAACACATGCATATATAACTTCATTATTGATGACCGTAAAGTGGGGGGGCAAGTTAAAAAGTGGGGGAGGGGGGCTCACGCCCCCTGCCCCCCCGGTGCCGCCGTCCATGTGTATATATATATATATATATATATATATATAAAGTGAGTTGAGATCAACAAATGTGGACATTGTATATTATATATGTATATTATATTTGTATAATATATATATACATACATATATATATATATATATATATATATATATATATATATATATATATATAGAGAGAGAGAGAGAGAGAGAGAGAGCTTATTACAGTCTATTTTTAACATCACCGAGAGTGCTTAGCTTTAATTTCTTAAAGGGAGTTAATATATATATATATATATATATATATATATATATATATATATATATATATATATATATATATATATATATACATGTGTGTGTGAAAATATGTTTTAGCATATACTTTCTATACTTTATGTTTACCAACCTCTTCCAATTTAAGCTCGATGATTGTCAACTAGTTACAACAGAGTATATATAAAAGTAAGCAAGGTTCATTTACGTTAAAAAAGTCAAGATTAAATTTTATCTTCCTAAAACATTTTCAAAACAGAGATCTTTAGTGCAATTAATTTACGAACTCGTTTCGCTCAAAGTACACCAATCAACATTAATGGCAGTATTGGATCTGTCCTCGTTGAGCTCTTCAGGAAGTACAAAAAGTTCTCCGTTCGAAAAATTATACACCGTAGCGTGAGATGAAAGATAAGCGTAAAAAAAACTAACCATTAACCAACCAAAAAAACAACAACCATTCGCCCTCGGCATTTCTGCACCATGTGCAGCAGCCATATATACTAGCAATCCTTACCCGGCGTTGTCCGGACATATGTTTATTCGTAATTTTGTTTCGTTTTTTTTTAAAACTATGCAAATTTTAAATCAATATATCAGAAATATTTTGAAATCTATCGGATGTCTTACAAAATGTTAAAATTTAAATCGCATCTACCATGAAAATAACGATAGAATAGAGACCCACTAGCATCTTCTCTTCTGTGAGAAAGAGGTTGTAGGGAAGAGATGCGGACATCCTCCACTAGTTTCCGAAGTTGGGTTTGTACTCAGTGAAAGCAGGAAAGGATGCTCTGAGCGGCACCTCCCCAGATGTGGCAATATTTCTCCACCTTAGGACATATTTGACTCTTATACAGGTAAAAGATTGCGCCAGGAGTGAGATACTTTCTGGAGCAGCGGAATGATCCAACCATTTATCCAGCGACCTTAGAAACAGATTTGATGTAAGTCTTCCATTTTAGATCTGGAGTGAAAGTGAGTCTTAGAAACTTATCAAAGCAGGGGGCTTCGCCAAGGAGAGGGTCGTTCGGTTTGAATTGTAGCAAAGTGCGGACCCGACTGTTGGAGGAAAAGCTTAATTTTAGACGTATTAAAAGTAATCAGTCACTTTTTCTCCATTGCACGACGTGCTCCAGGTCGGCAGTGATAGAATCAGAAAGATCTTCGATCCTTAATGCTCTTCGATCGAACTCTTTGATTCATAAGTATTAATAGAGCCGGAGTATACGTGCCGGTTTTTATTGAATAACTTTTTTGTAAACAACATTGCTTGATTTTGTAATTCAAAAAGTTACGTTGACGCGTGTGGTTGTCTCATAATTTTTTTAATATATAGATTATTATCATTACCCCCCCCCCCCTTATACACACTCAAGTTAGGTTGTGGTGTGTTTAAAATTGTTAAAACAGAGACGTTACGCTTACACTTCCAATTTTTAAACAGGATTTTCAAAGTTAATTTAACGAAAGAAAAATAGGATTTGTTCGAAATATTTCAAACTGAAATCGGCGAGGCGATTCATGTGAATTGAGAGAACGCATTATTTTCTGGTGAATGTAAGAGAATATTTACCCATGTGTATATCATGTTGGAGGACTTTTCATGTTGTGGAATGAAACTCCGCCACCTCCATCTAAAGTTTACTAAAATAAAGCAAATAGTGAGCAGGATAAAATATGAAAATTGAATACATCGATCGACAGTAACATCTTTCTTTCAAACAACACGGATCAATATGTGTCCCATCTGACTAACGAAACATATGTTGTATATAGATTTTATTAATAAAGATATCGAACACCAATGTAGAGGAAATACTGACTTTACTTTATATATATATATATATATATATATATATATATATATATATATATATATATATATATATATATATATATATATATATAAGTTGCTATATCCGTTTAGAAAGCTCACTGTAATTATAAAGACATATTTAGTCTTGTTTGTAGAGCATAATAGGCACATGGCAGTGTGGAAAGCCTTCTTTTTACCATTGTATTACGTGTACATATGGCACAGGTTTCCGCAAAACATGCCTGTCCTTTATATCCCTCATTAATTCTTTGAGACGGGCATTATGGACACGTGCCACCAGATCAGGGCTGTTTTGTATCTGTTTCTGATGGACTCGTCTTGTTGTTTACAAGTTCTGCGCATTTCGGATCGCATGTATACCTTAGGATATAATCTGGTTGTCGTATTTAGGGACAATAGCCATTGCATCTTGCTATTGCCGTTGAAGATTTATCGGGCTCCCTGTACATGAGGATGGAAACAACAAAGAGACATCAGGTTCGCTGTCTTCGTTTCTAGCCACGTGGTCCATTAAGCCTGAATATAATGCAACTTTTAGCCGTCTGATTATTTTGTATAAAATTAACACACACGACAGCTTTCAACGCTGACATATGCATCGACCACAAACCGCCGAAACAACTTGCTAGAGCGATGAATTATGCTGAAATCCACTCGTACTGCGTCGCAATAACTATTTCTATATTCCTGGTCTGTAACTTTGTTACAAAAGTCAGTTCGTCTTTTTTGTTCGAACATGTTCCGTGTTAATGTGTTAGCCTTGTTTTTTCATTAGGGAAGATCAATGAATAACGCTTTTGATTTAAGTGACAGAAAATATATCTTATTCGCTGCTTTTCCAGTTCAATACACATCTCTGTACTGGTGGAGCTACACCCTGAACGACAAAAATGCCAGCAATTTAATAAGTAATAGATTTGATGTAACTTCTGAAATCCGAACAGGGAGTAGAGTGCATTAACATTTTTCTTTGCTCCAGATTTTCCCTTAAAAGATGAGTCAGTAAAGGTTGAGGATATGCGTTGCATGAAGAGAAATTGGTACTCTTATAGATGACGCACTATATCTCTGAGAGAGAGAGAGAGAGAGAGAGAAGAGGGAGGGAGAGAGATTATTGACCCAAAGGGAGAAGTAGGAATTAGTTGTAGGCACTTCAAATACATTAGCTTGGATGTATATACAAATAAATAAGAGATTATTTTATAAAATCCTATAATAGAATCACACTGTGTACACATGCCTTATAGATTTCCCTCGATCAACAGTGGTAACGCTCTGCTGGTTAGTATTGGCAGAAGTTACGGGAACTTACTCGATCCATTCCTATTAAAAATTTCTCCATCCACTCCTATTAAAAGAATACTCCATCTGTTGCAATACCCGTTCCTTGCATCAAACAAAGCACAACGATAGAGACAAAGACGTGCTCGAGATACTCTGTTTTTTTACTCATCACCACCAGCTGGTGTAAGTTGTGTATACATATATATATAATTAAATATTTCTGTGTTAGCAAAAGTCCTTTGGCATTATAGTTCTTTCCCTTGTCTTACGAAGAAACCTCTATCTTTACCTTGACGGCGGTTGATTTTCGAATCTCCCCAACGTAGGTTATTTTCATGAAAACCAAGCAGAGTGAATAACCTTGCAACCTAGAGGGAAACACGACAATACGTTCTGTAACAGTCTGGTCCCGGAATCTAGGGAAGCTTTGTCATCCCCACGCCAGTTGTTTACGGCAGTTCGGGGTTGACCCACGACAAGTTTTTCTCTATATCCTCCCAACTTGATCTCTGCTACGTAAGCGCCCCTTCTTCCTTCGTTTAAAACCGCCGTTTTAATTTCTAACTTTGCACTCCGGGTGCCTTCTTCTTCTAGCCTCGTGCACCTACTCTTTTAAAGGTTACCTAGTCGTTTTTTTTACGACGCCATACTCCGAAATGAACTCCTCGACCTCACACACCTGGGCTCGTTCAAAGGTCACATATTCATTTCCGTTATTCTTTTAGCCTAATTGACAATCTATCTAGTCTTCGACTATTCTTCATTATTGCGGGGCCATGCCCTTAGCCTCCCCGTGACGTCTTATGCGTTATTACTCAACATGTCTGCATCATTATTTTACACATCCACCTCTATTAAAAATATTTAAAATAACAACACAAATAAATATTTTATACATATTGTGCAAAATATTTCTGAAGACCAACAATATGAATTTACTAAGATAACTTCCACTAGATCAGTAATAAATATGAGTAGTAATCTCATATGAATTGCAGTTACGATTCTTTAAGTTCAGTCAGGTTCACATATTTAATCGTTAATGTAAATAAATGAAACCAAATAAATTAAATGAAATAAACTTTATATATTTAATTAAGGTATCGTAACTTTAGTACATGATACAGTGTGTCAAATGTAAGGAGAAGTTTGCTTGTTTGTTTTGTTTTGTTTTACGGCATACCCGTTTGGATTATTTAATGCGGACTCCATTAATATTGGTAACAGTTCAAAGACTGGCTACTCGAATGGTTTTTGGCCTTTTGGCTAAGATCAAAGTGTAGTATCTGTTCCGATGGATACTTCACCCCATAGACTGGTATTGTCTTGACCTTCGGGGCTTGATTTACGCCGGTGTATGGGTCTGTCCTGGGAAGTTCTAGGAGGTCACCCCCCCCACGCTTCGCCCCTCCTCTTTGGGGAGGAGTAAGTGTATTGCTTACTGCCTGAGGCGCCCCTACCGGGGAATGCCGACGGGGCTGCCCAGACAATTTTTAAACCCCACTTTCCCGACCCGACCTTGGGTCATATCTTACTTGTGGGAGTAAGATAAAAACTGGCCTTGTGCCTAACTCCTGGAGAGGAGTAAATCAATACTCGAATGGTTTTTGGCCTTTTGACTAAGATAAAAGTGTAGTATCTGTTCCGATGGATACTGCACCCCCATAGACTGGTATTGTCTTGGCCTTCAGGCCTTGATTTACGCCGGTCTATGGGTCTGTCCTGTGCAGTTCTAGGATGTCCACCCTCCCAGGCTTCGCCTCCCCTCTTTGAGGAGGAATAAGTTTATTGCTTACTGCCTGAGGCGCCCCTACCGGGGAATGCCGACGGGACTGCCCAGACAATTTTTAAACCCCACTTTCCCGACCCGACCTTGGGTCACATCTTACTTGTGGAAGTAAGATAAAAACTGGCCTTGTGCCTAACTCCTGGAGAGGAGTAAATCAATACTCGAATGGTGCAGGATCTATGGGATCTGCTCTATGAAAGTCGACTGAAGAAACTTAACGTTTCTCTATTGAGCGCCGCCGATTACGCGGTGATCTCATTTTGGCCTACAATCTCCTCAGTTGCCATTACGATATACCTCAGGACCTATTATTCACACCTGCACCAGAAAGAGGTATACGCGGACACCACAAGAAACTATTTCACCGCCGATTTTGATTGAACCGGAGGAAGAACACTTTCTTAATCAGAATCCCTTGACCTTGGAATAGACTTGCAAGAGAGGTAATACGTTAACAACGCAACAATTAAAGTTAAATTTGGACATGTGCTGGGCTACTGTATTCTTTTTCTGTGTAAATTTCGGCCACCCTTTCCCTACATGACAACTGAAACCTGCTTGTTGTATTTTTTGCCAAATTAATTAAATTGTATTGAATTAAGGAATCGTAACATTAGTACATGATACAGAATGAAACTAGCTACCGGAACAGTAGCAGAAACTCGCTATGAAGCGAGCGGACGACAGAAAATATTGTTGTTTGGAAGAAACAGCTTACCGCGTGGGCTTGTATATATACGCACCGTTTCGGGGCTTTCTTCTCGACGGCTTTTTCGCGTATCGCCCCCCCACTGATGTGAGGCCCCATTATCTGAATAGCATTTCAATCTAATGAACTGTACAATGAAATCAAAACAACTGACTGTTCAACGGCTTAGCTTCTCACGTGTCGTTTGATGACTCAGCGTCTCGCCTGTTGTTACACGGCTGAGCGTCCCACGTCTTTGTTACATGAAAACGTTCTCTTAAATGTCAAATCAGTGTCGAATCTAATGATAAATAACCGACTTGAACTCAGCATAATTACAAACAAATCATTAATAATGAGTTCTTAGAACTTTCAAACTATCATTAACTCTTCGATCAAGTCAAATAGTAAATAATAGCACAGATGTAATGCAATTAATAGTTATTGTTAATTTTTAATTAATCAAATAGTGTTAGGGACTTGCCGACGAAATAATAATATAAATTGATATTTACTCGCTTTCATTATATTAATTATCACCTTTTACCACTTTTTTATTTGAGAAATTGAGCATAGCAACAAGGATAAAATAACAAAACTAAAATAACAGTCAATATTTTTGATTCGTCTATATTTTTATTTTTTTAAAACCACATTCATTTTCTTAAGCTATTTTTATTGAAATAAATTTTTTCTAGATATAAAGTTTAAAAATAAAAAACAACGGAAACATTTTGTTTGTAAGAAAAAATCCAGTCTTAAAATGCATTCATTCATACTGTGCAGTTAGCGATGAAAATGGTATTTAAAACTATATCATAATGACAAACCGACCAAAATGATACTGCAAACTCGAGCATGACAGACCAACTAAACTTCTCAGAAAGATGTACTAATCCATCTAAGGCAGGGACAGGCAACCTTTTCAGAGTGAGGGCCAGATGAGACTTTTGGAAGGAGATCGTGGGCCGGAGTGAAAAACGAAATCTCAGAATTACTATATTTTGTTTACATGAATAAATTGTACAAAAATTGCATTGAACACTCTACAAATCTGATATTTTTTCTCAAGAGACTTCTGTATGTGATGTTATAAAAGGCGCCGACGAAGAGCCATTTTGGAATCATAAAAAATAATGAGGGGGGAAGTAGCAAGTTGATCCAGCATTCGTTTTGACACACCTCACATAGGTTCTCTGATTCATGCCCTTTCCTCGTCTCTCGTTTCCTCTTTACCTTTCTCTTTCTCGTTTTCTATTTTTATCTCAGGCCAAGGATTTGAAATTAATAGTTAAAGAAAAATGAAATATACATGCACCATCGCTCGCTGATATTTATACATTTTTATCCCACTGTAAATCTTAATTGAAACCTACTTTTACGTCTATGTCACAAAATGATATGAGTTTTACTGGGAGGTCCGCGGGCCGGATTGCAATAATAAAGCATAATAGGACGCTAAGCCTTTGCAGGTCGTATGTGGCTCGCGGGCCGGAGGTTACCTGCCCCTGATCTAAGGTAATATGCATCCATTTAATATGTATATATAACAATGAAAATGCTATTATAAATTGAAGGATGGACGGATGGAAAGTTGAAACCTCGATTAGAAAAACGTGGACACATCTGAAAATATTTATAAAAATTGTATTAAGAATTCAATCAGCAAACTGACGATTTCTTTGACCTATACTTCTCTGGTGATGAGGGCCAAGGAAGTAAATTTTGCAGAAGTTGTAATATTTAAAAAAAATATGTTGCCATTGTTTAAGGTAATTTTCTAATTTTATTTTAAAAACAGTTTTAAATAAAGTTAAAAATAAAGATTTGAAAGGTACATTGGAGCCAGAAATGTAACTGGAATTAACCCGCCGAAAATTATGGCGAAAGTTATGCCGAAAAAGATGCTTATGGTTAGAGTTATCGGTAGGGTTATGGTTATGGTTATGGTTAGAGTAAGGGTAAGGGTTATGGTTATGGTTATGGTTATGGTTAGGGTTAGGGTTATGGTTATGGTTATGGTTAGGGTTATGGTTATGGTTAGGGTTAAGGGTTATGGTTATTGTAAGGGTTATGGTTATGGTTATGGTTATGGTTAGGGTTACAGGTTATGGTTATTGTAAGGGTTATGGTTATTGTTATGGTTATGGTTATGGTTAAGGGTTATGGTTATTGTAAGAGTTAGGGTTATGGTTATGGTTATGGTTATGGTTAAGGGTTATGGTTATTGTTATGGTTATGGTTATGGTTATGGTTAAGGGTTATGGTTATTGTAAGGGTTAGGGTTATTGTTATGGTTATTGTTATGGTTATGGTTATGGTTATGGTTAAGGGTTATGGTTATTGTAAGGGTTAGGGTTATTGTTATGGTTATGGTTATGGTTATTGTTATGGTTATGGTTATGGTTATGGTTATGGTTATTGTAAGGGTTAGGGTTATTGTTATGGTTATGGTTATGGTTATGGTTATGGTTATGGTTATGGTTAAGGGTTATGGTTATTGTAAGGGTTAGGGTTATTGTTATGGTTATTGTTATGGTTATGGTTATGGTTAAGGGTTATGGTTATTGTAAGGTTTAGGGTTAGGGTTATGGTTATGGTTATGGTTATTGTAAGGGTTAGGGTTATTGTTATGGTTATGGTTATGGTTATGGTTAGGGTTAGGGTTAGGGTTAGTGTTATGGTTAGTGTTATGGTTATGATTATGGTTATCGGTTATGGTTACGATTATGGTTAAGGTTAGGGTAGGGTTAAGATTAGGGTTATTGTTATGGCAATGGTTATGGTTATGGTTATGGTTATGGTTATGGTTATGGTTTGGGTTATGGTTATGGTCAGGATTATGGTTATGGTTATTGTTAAGGTTATGGTTATGATTTAGGTTATGGTTAGGGTTATGGTTATAATTAGGTTAGGGTTATGGTTAGCGTTAGTGTTATAGTTATGGCTATAATTATGGTTATGGTTATGGTTATGG
>OY744550.1:42301754-42411754 GCA_963556195.1 Sepiola atlantica
GAATTTCCGCTCAAAGTAAACCATCTATGGAGTACTGTCGTCATATTTGAGCTGGTGAATCTATGTCTCATTTGAGGGTTCTTGATAAGGTTCAGAAACGTATCTGTTATTTGATTGGCCACATCCTTTCTTCTTCTCTACACACTCTCTCTTACAGACGTGATGTTACTAGTCTCAGTCTTTTCTATAAATACTATTAGGGCATGTGTTTTTCAGAGTTATCTGATCTATTCCCTGCTTCTTTTGTTCCAGCTCGTTTGACTCGTTGGTCTAGTTGTCTCCATCAATTCGCTGTTTTGATACCTCATTATAATACAGCTTCCTACTCCAGTAGCTTCTTGGTCTTTTCCAGACTAAGGCCAATAGGCATATCATGTCTTTGCAATACTGATCTTTCGTTTTTTTTTAGTTCCTTACATCAAGTGACTTCATGCCTTGTCTGGAGCGATTTCCATAATAAAAAATAATTCGCGTGTGAGTATTCTGAAAGTTGTTTCTATCGCAGCATGTTTAAATAATATATATATATATATATATATATATATATATATATATATATATATTTAGACAAAGATGCAGTAAAAGTAAGAACATTTTTTTTACTAAAGGGTCATCACTTATCAAGACCCAAAGGTCACTCGAGATCAAGGGTTAATGAGTGCTAGGTCGACGATGAGGCGACATTGTGATGATTGGTAATGATGATGGAAATCGGACAGAATTTGATTATTTAAGAGGACAGCTCAACAAGAATTTGTTTACATTGAACTTGAAATCGGCTATGTTGTAGTCCCCTGGGAAGCAACCCCGCGGTATTGTGTTCCACACACGGGTAGTTCTAATAAAAAGCTTTATTCATTAAAGTTCCGTTTAGTTTTAGGTACAGAGAGAGAGAGAAAGTGAAATTATTATTTAGCTAGACGAGTTTTTGTTGTGAATTGTTTACAGGGAAGAGGCATAGATTGGAGCTCAGTCGAGCACCTGGTATGAAAATAACGATACAGTAGAGAAAGATCAGAAACATCTCTCCTTTTTGTTATTTAATTTTAGAAAAACATTTTTATGAATTGTGAGTGCTTTGGAGAAAAGACCAACTATTAATGAAAAATGAGATTGACAAACCCCTCCCCCTAAAAAAACAATAATAAAATATAGCCCAACATTCTAGTTACTTTTTTGTATGTTCTGTCTCACATACGTCGTACTCGGGTTAGGGTTAAGTTAAGATTATAGTTAGAGTTAGGCTTAGGTTAGGGGTAATGTTAGGCTGTACAAAATGCAGAATAGACGACTCTGTGGAACGCATCGCGGAAAGGTGGATAGCTATCTGTGTGAGTTTATGGGGAGTGGAATTTTAAATAAAAATATCAATCAGTTATATCGTATGTTTCCGATTCGCCATTGATAAGGGCGTAAAACAGAGGAGATAAGTCAGTCTCTCATTTCGCCAAGTCAAAATTAATGGCGTATCGGAAAAGTACGATAAAACTGATTTGTATTTCTAATTAAAATTCTACTCAATAATTTTTCCTAATTTTTGGTGTAGATAACTATTTTTGCTTGCTAGTAAGTATATCAAACTGTGTTTCTGCTAATTTATTTGGAACTGCGATTTTAATCTGTGCATTTTATGGACAAGTACCTAAACACCACTGTGGAACGCATCGCGGAATGGGGTAATGCTATATGTGTGAGTTCATGTGACAGCAAAACACACAAGGGAAACGACCTTTTTTATGCAAATACTCAATCACATGAATGGATTCCGTCCTCTGGAGTAAATAATAAAACTTTTTAAAAACTACAACTCATATATTTTGTTAACTTAGTTGACCCCAAACAAGGCAAGTTGCTACTGTAGACCTAAGGGGCTACTGAGGATTAGGGTGAACGTTTAGGGGGTCATCCTAAATTAGAAGTTGTGCAGCGAGATGCTTGTTCACATTAGTTTTAAAATTTCTGCATGTCGTTATAGTCGAGGAAAGAGGGAGCAGGGAGGGAGTTCCATAGGCTGGCAGCACAAAAAAGAAGATATTGGAGTAGAAGGCTCTCCGATATCTGAGGGCCCCCACAGTCAATGGATGAGATTTAACTTATTGTCAGGTTGGTCGAGTGTAATTACGCCGAGGGCGCACCAGAACAGCAAGTTCATTGGAGCACATTTCATTGAGGTACTTGCAAAACAAGCAGAAGGATGAAACATTGCGGATAGTGATGGACCTATTAGATTATATACTCTTTTTTAGACCTTGTCTAAGAAGGAAAGACTGGTGGATGGTGCACCAGCCAAGATGTGACAACAATACTCGATGCATGGGCGGATGGTGGCTTTGTAGAGATATAGGATACTGTTAGGTGTGAGAAGTTTTCTAGCACGGTAGAGGGCGCCCACCTTCTTGGCAATGTCTTCTATGTATTTGTTCCAATTCATGTTACCTGTGAACATTAGGGCGAGGAGTTTGAACGTTGGACTCTCAGGTAGAGTGTTATTTGCCATGGCAATCGGTAGTTGAAGAGGTTTTTTTGTAGTTGTTGAAGGAAAAGAGCTTTGTCTTAGCAGCATTAGATGTTACTATCCATTTATGACCCCATTCTACTACAGACTGGAGGTCACTTTCTAAGGATTCAGCCATATTTCTCAGTGTCTGTTTTACCCTCATGATGAGAGTAGAGCGTGGTGTTGTCAGCAAATATATTAATTTCAGACACAATGTCATCAGGGAGGCTGTTTATGAAGATCAGGAACAATAAAATCCAAGGATCGATCCCTGGGGTACACTAGCATTTATGTCATATTGCTTGGATGAACGGCCATCGAGGACAACTTGGATCTTTCGTTTGGTTAGGAAGGATCTAATTATATTAAATACTCGTCCAGTAATATCATATGAATTAATTTTTATGAGAAGCCCTTTATGCCAAACCTTGTCAAAGGCTTTGGATATATCAAGAGCTACTGCCCTAGTTTCATCTGCCTTGTCCAGTGTATGGTATATGCGTTCAGAGATGACCGTTAGGATATCCTCAGTAGGTTGCCTAAATCCATACTGATAGTCAGAAAGAAGTTTATCATTAACGGGGTGACGGATTATAGCTAGATTGATTAAGGATTCAAATATTTTAGCGAAGAGCGGGAATAGACTGATGGGGCGATAATTCTGAGAGTCAGTTCTATCTCCAGAATTCTGGTACCACAGAGGCAATTTTCCAGCTATCAGCTTTTGCCTGTTTCTTTTTACTTTGGGTGAGTTGGTGGTATTTTTTTGGTGTTTGCCTTTCTACAAAAGATCCCTAAATACTATTGATTAGTCACTACATTTCAACTTCTAGAATTTGTTATCTACAGAAGCCGAATTTGTTATCTACAGAAGCCGAATTTGTTATCTACAGAAGCCGAATTTGTTATCTACAGAAGCCGAATTTGTTATCTACAGAAGCCGAATTTGTTATCTACAGAAGCCGAATTTTTAAACTTGTAGATACTCACGTATGTATTTACTACGTATATTTCCAGACGACTTATTAGACGCCCTCGAAGACTTTCGTTTCTAAATTGTTTTGAAAATATTGATTGAGCACCAAAGTTTACACGCAAACACACACACACGCCCACATACACACACGCCCGCGCGTGCACACACACACATTATTGGAATTGAAGAACTTATGAAAGAAGATAACATCATTCGTGCGTATGTATTTTAAATATTAGTTTCTACTAAAAATATTTAAGAGTGTCACGGATTTTACTAAAATACACAACCATTGAGCGAACCGGAAGTTATAGGATCTACAACAACTCTGATAAATTTATCAGTTAGTACAAGCATGAAATAAGAACACTCATTAGGCAACATAAGGGGATCAGACGGAAGATATGAATGCATAATTTGTACGTATTATTTAACGAGATATGTTTGGACGAGAAAATGCTCCTCAAATATATTTATTTTTCTAAGCAGACAATTGGTAATGATTTAATGACATGAGTAAAAATGATAATCAAAGAGCAAGCAGTAAGAGAAAAGATGAAAAATACGTGTGTTAAAAATCTTTTTTTCTTTATTTGTATGTTTTTGTGTGTGTGTGTGTGTGTATTCTCTTAAGCAAAAGACTGATGGCGGACATTATGAAAGAAAATAACATCTTTTTTTGCGAATGTCTTTTAAATATTAGTTTTGGTTATTTGTCTACATAAGGATTCAACACGATTTTTTGTTCATTGGTTTGCTTTGAAAAACAATTTATAAATAAGTGAAATGAAGAGGACAGTTTTGATGTTAACGGTTCATGTTTTTTTTTTGTTTTGTTTAATTTGATGGGAAATAAAAATTCACTGAAGAAGACTTTTGAAAACATCTTGGATTTATTATGAAGAAAAATGTCTGTCTTGAAATGGGCAGAAACAATTGTATGGATAAAGATGTTTTTTAAAACAACTTTGGAATATTTATCACATTATTAGTTTTTGAGCTCTAATGATATATACACTACTAAGCTATTAAGTCAATTTTGGGGGGAATTAAATAGAAATTTTAAATATTTTTACTATATATATATATATATATATATATATATATATATATATATATATATATATATATATATATATATATATGATCAAATATAAACCAAAAGTAAACTTTTAGTAGATAGAACTTATGGTGCAAAGGTTAAGCTCAATATACGAGATAGAGCAATTATAAAGATAGAAGAAATAAGAGTGATAAACATGTACGAATGTCCAAATTTATTTCAAATTTCGATTGTTCAATGCAAGGTGTATTCTGTAATAAACTAGTGTTTATTATCTCACCAATAATACCATTTGCTTCTCTACTATGGCCGGGGAAGTTATCAAAAATGGCCAGCTTTCTCACATCAATTCCATTTAAATGCGCTCCATCTACGATTTGATTTTAACATTTTACCTGTGGATTTACTTCATTTTGAACACTTTCCCCATACTGCCCCTACGAAAAACTTTTTCGTCTTCTTCAAAATCTCTTTTTCATTGGACACCTTTTCAACGGACAATTACCCTCTGGACAAATTACATATCTTTTTACACGAACTTTTTTTCACTCCATTTTTAATAATATTTTTCAAATGTTTGAACTTTGGCTTTTCCACAGCCAACTTATCTATCTGTATTTCTTCTCTGATGATAAGATTTCGATCTTTGAAAAGCCTTAGCTTAAGGAAAGAATAATAAACACTAGTTTATTATTGAATACACCTTGCATTGAACAATCGAAAATGGAAATAAATTTGGACATTCGTACATGTTTATCACTCTTATTTCTTCTATCTTTATATATATATATATATATATATATATATATATATATATATATATATATATATATATATATATATATATATATATATAGTAAGGTATTACACATATTTATAAAATTTAAGTTACACACAGGCGTCCGCGTTTCATCCCCGTATATATATATATATATATATATATATATATATATATATATATATATATATATATATATATATATATATATATATATATATACAATAAATATCACACTACTTCTGTTTACATTAATACAAGGCGCATTTCTCTCGTATTAAAAGCGTGATTGGATCGGTGGCCTAATGGGTCCCTAATACGTGGATTCGGGGTTCAAATTGTTCTACCCTCGATGCGATTACGTAATTTAAAACTAAGAAGTGTAACATAAAAAATACGAAACATATATATGGGTATGGATATAAACATATTTATTTATTACTAATATTTATTAAGCTTTAATAACGTTGTGTTATTTCGAGAGTAAATAAACTGATGATTCATAAAAATTAGCCACGATATAATCCTATTTAGGATAACATTACTTGTGTTTACATTAATACAAGGCGTATTTCTCTCGTGTTAAAAACGTGATCAGGTCGGCGGGTTCATAATACGTGGATTCAGAGTTCGAATCGTTCGACCGGCGATGCAGTTTCGTAATTCCATACTGACGAGCGTAAAATTAAAAAGAAAAACGCGAAACATATATATGTCTATTAATAATTTAAAATATTATTTATGTATTCGTCAACGTTTCGTCTTTATTTCAAAACTTTCTCAGGATGATTCGTCTGAAGAAATAACACACAAATACAAATATCTGAAACAATAAATAATATTTTTGTTTTTCCGTTTTCATCTTCCATGACGTTCGAATATCAATTCAATTTTTTATCATATATATATATATATATATATATATATATATATATATATATATATATAAGTTATTTTAAAACTGTATGTTACATATTTCATCCAGATGGCTTGACTTTTAAATTAAAAATAGAACTCTTTACCCAAGGCACTCGTCAGCGTACTGAAATGAGGTCGTTGTGTTTTGACCTCATTTGGTAAAGACTTTATAAAAATATTTAAATAGTCAACCAATCTGGATGAAACCGCGGTACGATTCTGAAATATGTAACACATGCTTTTAAAATAAATTATTTGTATTAGCTCTCATTCTTCGGCGATCGAAAACTTTATTGATTTCTTTTCAATATAACTTGATACACACATTATATATATATATATATATATATATATATATATATATATATATATATATATATATATATATATATATATATATATATATATATTATATATATACATATATATATATATATATACATATATATATATATTTTATATATATATACATATATATATATATATATATATATATACATATATATATATATATATATACATATATATATATATATATATATATATATATATATATATATATATATATATATATATATATATATATATGCCAACTGTCGATGTTAATGATCGTTGTAGGGGAGTGTTCCTAGCAGATATATTCATAATATTGATTCTTGGATGTGCATATATCAGGAAGATGTGTCCTTATAATCTGTTTAACGTCGATATTTCGGAACTGTTGTGGAACAATGTTTGGATGCTGGATGGGGGTATGAAGTCCTGTGCGCGTAGAGAAAAAGGAGTTAATTTTTAAATATTATATTTTGATTTTTTAATTTTTTGTGTATTTTATTTTGCCTGTTGGAACATTTAAGATCTGGAAGAAAAGTTAGAGATTTTCAAACTTACGTCTGCTGTTAGTTTTTTTTTTTTAAAGACTATTTAAGCTGTTCGTTGGATTTATAGAAGGGGCTCAAGGATTTGTTAGCTAAATCAAGATTAGCATCTAAAAAGTTTACATGCGTGAGATTGTTGAGACATGCTTCACAAAATGATCTAAAGTTTTCCTACTTTAGTTGTGGGAGAGGCATACACCATGATCTCGGTAAAACCCGAATTCTTGGTTGAGAAACCTGCTCTTGAGTGAAACAAGAACAAATAGTCCAATCAAGTCGCAGATTTCGGCGCTGTCATAAGACCCCATCCGTACGTCAAATAGGTTTTCCGGTCCAGGGTTGATTATTTTAAGCCAAGTTTTGTCTTCGATGAGGAAATGGTTTCTTATCTGGAATATAGTTTCTTGTTCTAAGTCACTAATCTCTATATAACATTTGGCGAGATTTAAGGCCTTATCTCATATATCTCTATTGATTGGTGATATCAAATTGTGTGAATTAACACTGAGCTTTATCTGGGATGGCCTTGGACCAATTGATGGTCGCTTGGGAATGGATCCAAAGTCTGTGTGTTTTTCTATGAGTTTATTTATTTTTTTATTGATGATGTGTTTGCTGTTTTAAAAATGTGTCCATATAAAAAAACAACTTCTTCTGATAAGATGGTCAGACAGTAGACGCACTTAACACACGGAGCATTATCGAGCTGACACCGTCATACACATACACTAAGAGAAACCGAATCCCGACTAATAAATATTATCTATCCTCCCGCTACCATCAAATTATACACACCCACTCTACAAATCCAATCCTCTAATAATCCATTTGTTACACACATGGTCCCCATGCAACGCGAAGCCACTCTAGACCCACACGCATTAACGCACCACTCGCTTACTCCAAATAAAATACACACAAAAATCAAAATATAATATTTAAAAATTAACCCCCTTTTCTCTACGCGCACAGGACTTCATACCCCCATCCACTATCCAAACATTGTTCCACAACAGTTCCGAAATATCGACATTAAACAGATCATGAGGACACATCTTCCTTATATATGCACATCCAAGAGCAGCCACTTTTCCTTACCTCCTGAAAACATACTCACATGTAAGCCATTTTCAATAAACCACCCTCTTAGACACTTCCCAACCATAACACGTACCTACCCAAGCACTTCCAAACAAAAGGGACACCCTAAACTGCTACGAGTAATATATATTATATATACTAAGACACTCACTGAAATAGTACAGCGAAAGTATAACCCTCAATTATATATATTAATTAGTGATGGGACGATTCCAATATTTTTCTTATTTCCGATACAATTACTGATTTTGTTCTAAATTCCCGTTTCCAATATAATTACCGATTCCGGTTTCAGATTCTAAAATCGCCTAAATAGGTAGAATTTAATTTTTTTTTTTTTGGGGGGGGGGGAGGAGGAAGGGGGGATTTTCTACTTTTAAATGTAGATATAATTTTCTTTTTAGTTTGACAAACTTCTGAAAGTTTTCCCTTTTATGTATTGTATCCAAGATTTTGATAAACTCATTATCAGATTTTCATCCATATTTTTCACTTGTGCTATTTTGTCATATTTATCAACTCGTGCCATTTTTACCTGTGCTATTTTTACCGGGCCATTTTGAAGGTGCCATTTTTTCCGATTAAATTTTTACTTAAATCCGTTATTACGATCCATAGATTTTAGTTTTACTGGTAGTTTAAAATCAATAAATATTTATCATTTTATCATTAGTACCAGAAATAAAAAATTAAGTTATAAAAATTAAAGAATCGATTTCGGAATCGAAAATTAGGTTATATTTTTTTCCGATTCCAATACCGATTCCGATACCGATTCCGATACCCCCTAACTTTCCGATTTTTCCGATTTCCGATTCCGATTCATCGTCCTAACACTAGTATAAATCCTCACCAATTACGATTAAAATTAGTAAAAGTATTATACATAGGTCATAAATATAAGCTGGCATATGAAAGAAAGATTAAGAATAGAATTGTCTCCTTTGGATCAAATACATTTTAATAAAGCTTCTCCACGAATACTTCTGTTTTAAGATGTTATTGTAGGAGATAAATAGCAAAAAACAACTAAAAACAAGTAATTTGATAATGACTGCAACTCATCGTTTTGCCTATTAAATCACCCCGGTGTGATTGGACTATATATATATATATATATATATATATATATATATATATATATATATATATATATATATATATATATATATATATATATATATATATATATATATATATAAGATTAATACAACAAAAGATATAAGAGGCAACTAATATCTTTAATTAGTGAACATCCGGAAATAAAGCTCAATATACTGGAGATATATATATATATATATATATATATATATATATATATATATATATTCATGTCAAGTACGTTACACGGAAAAGGAAAGTAGAAAGTGGACTTTGGGTTTACTTTCGGCAGCCTCATAACTTTTGCTTCTCTTATTTTTTCCTTAAATCCTCACATTCTGTAAGCGATGTTTCTGACAAAGGGGAAATAATTGCTGTTTTCTGGGTCAGAATCTATCCACCTAACGCTTATTGTTGGCTAGTTTTTTACCTTAAAGTAGGATTTCTTTTTAGCTCCGCTTATGGAGCGATTTACATAAAAATATGTTTCACTCCCGGGAGAAAGCATCAGGCTAATTATCCTGATAATTTCCCACAGGAATGAAGCACAAACTTGTCTGTGTAGTGTATTAGTGTGGTGTTGGCTGTTTGTGTATTGTCCGGATGATTATTAAAAATCATTTATTTAATATTTCGGGGAAAAACTTCTCTTTGTCAAAAATAATGAACACCAAAGGAAAAATCCGTCTGTGTAGAGAATTCACCAAGATGGATGCCAAAGTTATCCTGATGATTTTCCACAGGAATGAAACACAAACATGTCTGTGTAGTGTACTCGCCACAAGTATATGTGTATACTACTACTAAGCTCTACTGACCTATTGAGCACTGTTGAAGTAAATACTGAAAATAAATATACGTGATGATATATAATGAATATATCTATATATGTATAGTGTTTATGAGTATTACATTTTTCTACATACGTGCATGCGTATACAGGTTATTGAACACGCGTGTTTGTTAATATTTTCATATGTATATTATTCTCTTTTTAACCTTTGATCTTAAAGTTATATACTTTTACCTACTTTGTAAAAATAGAACACCAGGCGCGTCCGTTTATAATGAATTGAAAAAAAAAAGTCGAGAAATCAGACATTTTTTGCAACAATTTTCCTAACAAAGAATTTCCTAGAATTAAAAAAAAAAATCCGGTCGGAATTTTTAAACGTCAAATTTTTTCGCATTATTTTATTCGGCTTAAATTCTCGAAGACGTATATTGTTTTTTTGTCTTGTTTTGTTTTTGTTTTCTGAAATTTATGTTTCTACGTGCGGAAAAAAATAGATTCTTTTGCTTAAATCGTTGTTATGAAAACTTTTTTCATTATATTAAAAAAAAAGTATTCAAAGTCATTTTTAAGCTGCTATTTTATGCAAGTTCTTGACGAACATGTTTGTCATTTTGCATATTTCGAGAGAAAAACAGATTTATTTAGCAGCATGAAAAATAGATAAGTAAAAATTGGGGAAAATTAAAAGCAAATTATATATATATATATATATATAAAATATAATAACACGAAATCACATAATTGTCGATGCAATAATTTATTTCAACCGTTCGGTTTTTTCAAGCATCACTCAGACAATTACATTTTTGAGACTGATAGAAAATTGAATTTCCCTACTACAGTTCCAATAGAATCATAGATGGTGGTAGTAGCAACCAATTTGATACATCTTTCATAGAGAGGGGGAAAATTTAAAACTTATATTTAACTATGGCGGGCGAAGGGGAGGGATCTTTAAGTTAATCAACTAAAAACTGCCATGTCAAAATTATGACACATACGACTTGGCGATATCAACCATATAGGCAATTTTACTCACGCGCATACACAAAACTAAATACGCACACATCATATGCGCACTCACATACATAATCTCACTCGCACATTATCATAACTAAACATAATCACATACGCAACTTTTATTCATCTCTAATGAATAAAAGTTGCGTATGTGATTATGTTTAGTTATGATAATGTGCGAGTGAGATTATGTATGTGAGTGCGCATATGATGTGTGCGTATTTAGTTTTGTGTATGCGCGTGAGTAAAATTGCCTATATGGTTGATATCGCCAAGTCGTATGTGTCATAATTTTGACATGGCAGTTTTTAGTTGATTAACTTAAAGATCCCTCCCCTTCGCCCGCCATAGTTAAATATAAGTTTTAAATTTTCCCCCTCTCTATGAAAGATGTATCA
Source organism: Sepiola atlantica (assembly GCA_963556195.1). NCBI lineage: Eukaryota > Metazoa > Mollusca > Cephalopoda > Sepiida > Sepiolidae > Sepiola > Sepiola atlantica. The sequence continues at coordinate 42,313,281 of OY744550.1, forward strand.
AATTGGTTGCTACTACCACCATCTATGATTGTATTGGAACTGTAGTAGGGAAATTCAATTTTCTATCAGTCTCAAAAATGTAATTGTCTGAGTGATGCTTGAAAAAACCGAACGGTTGAAATAAATTATTGCATCGACAATTATGTGATTTCGTGTTATTATATTTTATTATTGCTCTGTTTACTACATTGAGCTCTCATACCCGGATTTCCTCCTGGAATTATTCCACTATAACACAAATATATATATATATATATATATATATATATATATATATATATATATATATATATTATAATATTACAGAAGTTCAGATAAACATGGTACCTTAGATTTCCAGATTGGAGAATGGACATGGGCGAAAAAATACTGAGTTTTCTTGAGTTTGCATTATAAACCGCTAATCAGCCATATTTTATTTATTTTATTTTCTTACTTTTCTATATTCATTTTTCTTACTTTACTATGTTGTTAAGTTAGAACAACACACGAAACAAAAAAAAAAAAATAATAATAATAATAATAATAATAATAATATTAATAATAATAATAATAATAATAATAATAATAATAATAATAATAATAATAATAACAATAATAATAATAATAATAATAATAATAATAATAATAATAATAATAATAATAATTTCTTTGGGACATGCGCATACAAATAGATAAGGTTCTTGAACACCTAAAACCCGACTTAATCTTTCTAAACAGAAAACAGGAACACTTGCTTAATCCTTAATCCTTAATATAGTCTGCCCCTTCGACACCAGACTGCATGAGAAAGAACACGAAAAAATCAATAAATATCAAGACCTAAAATGGGAATTAGTTAGGCCATGGAAATATAAAGAAGTAAAGGTGATTCCCGTTGTAATTGGAACGCCTGGAACCATAACAAAATACCACCATAAATGGCTTTAACAAATTGACGAGACTATTTCTTTCGCAATATTACAAAAGGCTTGTCTGTTAAGAATCGGCAAAAGTTTTAAGGTACAGCTTGAATGTCTAAAGTCAAGGGTATTGACTTGATGTTCAAAAAGAAAAATCTAACTAAAAACATCGAATAGTTGAGACTTCTATGAAATAATGAGAATAACAATAATAATAATAATCAATAGTTTCTAATAATAGCAGGCACCGCCGGAATAGACGACGTGATCCAGCTCCAAGCCCTGAACACTATATTACAATTTTCATTAATATTTTTTGATTTCTATAATTTTCAAAAAAAGAAATAAAAGATGAATATCAGGCGAGAACGGAGACCCTACCATATAATTGTAAGAATAACAAAATCTAACTAAAAACATCAAAAAAGAGACAAAGAGTCAGCAAGAAAGAAAAAAATTGCCAAATTGTAGATTTTGCCGTCCCAGCCAGTCAAAGGGTGAAGATCAAAGATACAGAAAAGTGAAGCAAATCTATAGAAATTGTCAGAAACTGAGAGCAATATGGTACATGAAGAAAATCAATATAATATCAATAATCGTGTGAGCACTAGGAACAGTCTCGAAAGAAAACTGAAAGTGATATGGTACATGAAGAAAATTAATATAATATCAATAATCGTGTGAGCACTAGGAACAGTCTCGAAAGAAAACTGAAAGTGATATGGTACATGAAGAAAATCAATATAATATCAATAATCGTGTGAGCACTAGGAACAGTCTCGAAAGAAAACTGAAAGTGATATGGTACATGAAGAAAATCAATATAATATCAATAATCGTGTGAGCACTAGGAACAGTCTCGAAAGAAAACTGAAAGTGATATGGTACATGAAGAAAATTAATATAACATCAATAATCGTGTGAGCACTAGGAACAGTCTCTAAAGAAAAGTGAAAGTGATATGGTACATGAAGAAAATCAATATAACATCAATAATCGTGTGAGCACTAGGAATAGTCTCGAAAGAAAACTGGAAGTGATATGATACATGAAGAAAATCAATATAACATCAATAATCGTGTGAGCACTAGGAATAGTCTCGAAAGAAAACTGGAATTGATATGGTACATGAAGAAAATCAATATAATATCAATAATCGTGTGAGCACTAGGAACAGTCTCTAAAGAAAACTGAAAGTGATATGGTACATGAAGAAAATCAATATAACATAAATAATCGTGTGAGCACTAGGAACAGTCTCGAAAGAAAACTGGAAGTGATATGGTACATGAAGAAAATCAATATAATATCAATAATCGTGTGAGCACTAGGAACAGTCTCTAAAGAAAACTGAAAGTGATATGGTACATGAAGAAAATCAATATAATATCAATAATCGTGTGAGCACTAGGAACAGTCTCGAAAGAAAACTGAAAGTGATATGGTACATGAAGAAAATCAATATAATATCAATAATCGTGTGAGCACTAGGAACAGTCTCGAAAGAAAACTGAAAGTGATATGGTACATGAAGAAAATCAATATAATATCAATAATCGTGTGAGCACTAGGAACAGTCTCTAAAGAAAACTGAAAGTGATATGGTACATGAAGAAAATCAATATAATATCAATAATCGTGTGAGCACTCGAAACAATCTCGAAAGAAAACTGGAAGTGATATGGTACATGAAGAAAATTAATATAACATCAATAATCGTGTGAGCACTAGGAACAGTCTCGAAAGAAAACTGAAAGTGATATGGTACATGAAGAAAATCAATATAATATCAATAATCGTGTGAGCACTAGGAACAGTCTCGAAAGAAAACTGGCAGTGATATGGTACATGAAGAAAATCAATATAATATCAATAATCGTGTGAGCACTAGGAACGGTCTCGAAAGAAAACTGAAAGTGATATGGTACATGTAGAATATCAATATAATATCAATCATCGTGTGAGCACTAGGAACAGTCTCTAAAGAAAAGTGAAAGTGATATGGTACATGAAGAAAATCAATATAACATCAATAATCGTGTGAGCACTAGGAACAGTCTCGAAAGAAAACTGGAAGTGATATGTTACGTGAAGAAAATCAATATAATATCAATAATTGTGTGAGCACTAGGAACAGTCTCGAAAGAAAACTGGCAGTGATATGGTACATGAAGAAAATCAATATAATATCAATAATCGTGTGAGCACTAGGAAGTCTGGAAAGAAAACTGGAAGTGATATGGTACATAAAGAATATCAATATAATATCAATAATCGTGTGAGCACTCGAAACAATCTCGAAAGAAAACTGGAAGTGATATGGTACATGAAGAAAATCAATATAACATCAATAATCGTGTGAGCACTAGGAACAGTCTCGAAAGAAAACTGGAATTGATATGGTACATGTAGAAAATCAATATAATATCAATAATTGTGTGAGCACTAGGAACAGTCTCGAAAGAAAGCTGGCAGTGATATGGTACATGAAGAAAATCAATATAATATCAATCATCGTGTGAGCACTAGGAACAGTCTCGAAAGAAAACTGAAAGTGATATGGTACATGAAGAAAATCAATATAATATCAATAATTGTGTGAGCACTAGGAACAGTCTCGAAAGAAAACTGGAAGTGATATGGTACATGAAGAAAATCAATATAATATCAATAATCGTGTGAGCACTAGTACCGTCTCTAAATAAAAGTGAAAGTGATATGGTACATGAAGAAAATCAATATAATATCAATAATTGTGTGAGCACTAGGAACAGTCTCGAAAGAAAACTGGAAGTGATATGGTACATGAAGAAAATCAATATAATATCAATAATCGTGTGAGCACTAGTACCGTCTCTAAATAAAAGTGAAAGTGATATGGTACATGAAGAAAATCAATATAATATCAATAATTGTGTGAGCACTAGGAACAGCCTCGAAAGAAAACTGGAAGTGATATGGTACATGAAGAAAATCAATATAATATCAATAATCGTGTGAGCACTAGGAACAGTCTCGAAAGAAAACTGGAAGTGATATGGTACATGAAGAAAATCAATATAATATCAATAATTGTGTACGCACTGGGAACAGTCTCGAAAGAAAACTGGAAGTGATATGGTACATGAAGAAAATCAATATAATATCAATAATCGTGTGAGCACTAGGAACAGTCTCGAAAGAAAACTGGAAGTGATATGGTACATGAAGAAAATCAATATAACATCAATAATCGTGTGAGCACTAGGAACAGTCTCGAAAGAAAACTGGAATTGATATGGTACATGTAGAAAATCAATATAATATCAATAATTGTGTGAGCACTAGGAACAGTCTCGAAAGAAAGCTGGCAGTGATATGGTACATGAAGAAAATCAATATAATATCAATCATCGTGTGAGCACTAGGAACAGTCTCGAAAGAAAACTGAAAGTGATATGGTACATGAAGAAAATCAATATAATATCAATAATTGTGTGAGCACTAGGAACAGTCTCGAAAGAAAACTGGAAGTGATATGGTACATGAAGAAAATCAATATAATATCAATAATCGTGTGAGCACTAGTACCGTCTCTAAATAAAAGTGAAAGTGATATGGTACATGAAGAAAATCAATATAATATCAATAATTGTGTGAGCACTAGGAACAGTCTCGAAAGAAAACTGGCAGTGATATGGTACATGAAGAAAATCAATATAATATCAATAATCGTGTGAGCACTAGGAACAGTCTCGAAAGAAAACTGAAAGTGATATGGTACATGAAGAAAATCAATATAATATCAATAATTGTGTACGCACTGGGAACAGTCTCGAAAGAAAACTGGAAGTGATATGGTACATGAAGAAAATCAATATAATATCAATAATCGTGTGAGCACTAGGAACAGTCTCGAAAGAAAACTGGAAGTGATATGGTACATGAAGAAAATCAATATAATATCAATAATCGTGTGAGCACTAGTACCGTCTCTAAATAAAACTGAAAGTGATATGGTACATGAAGAAAATCAATATAATATCAATAATTGTGTGAGCACTAGGAACAGCCTCGAAAGAAAACTGGAAGTGATATGGTACATGAAGAAAATCAATATAATATCAATAATCGTGTGAGCACTAGGAACAGTCTCGAAAGAAAACTGGAAGTGATATGGTACATGAAGAAAATCAATATAATATCAATAATTGTGTACGCACTGGGAACAGTCTCGAAAGAAAACTGGAAGTGATATGGTACATGAAGAAAATCAATATAATATCAATAATCGTGTGAGCACTAGGAACAGTCTCGAAAGAAAACTGGAAGTGATATGGTACATGAAGAAAATCAATATAATATCAATAATTGTGTTAGCACTTGGAACAGTCTCGAAAGAAAACTGGAAGTGATATGGTACATGAAGAAAATTAATATAATATCAATAATCGTGTGAGCACTAGGAACAGTCTCTAAAGAAAACTGAAAGTGATATGGTACATGAAGAAAATCAATATAATATCAATAATCGTGTGAGCACTAGGAACAGTCTTGAAAGAAAACTGGAAGTGATATGGTACATGAAGAAAATCAATATAATATCAATAATCGTGTGAGCACTATGAACAGTCTCGAAAGAAAACTGGAAGTGATATGGTACATGAAGAAAATCAATATAATATCAATAATCGTGTGAGCACTAGGAACAGTCTTGAAAGAAAACTGGAAGTGATATGGTACATGAAGAAAATCAGTATAATATCAATAATCGTGTGAGCACTATGAACAGTCTCGAAAGAAAACTGGAAGTGATATGGTACATGAAGAAAATTAATATAATATCAATAATCGTGTGAGCACTAGGAACAGTCTCGAAAGAAAACTGGAAGTGATATGGTACATGAAGAAAATTAATATAATATCAATAATCGTGTGAGCACTAGGAACAGTCTCGAAAGAAAACTGGAAGTGATATGGTACATGAAGAAAATTAATATAATATCAATAATCGTGTGAGCACTAGGAACAGTCTCGAAAGAAAACTGGAAGTGATATGGTACATGAAGAAAATTAATATAATATCAATAATCGTGTGAGCACTACGAACAGTCTCTAAAGAAAAGTGAAAGTGATATGATACATCAATAAAATCAATATAATATCAATAATCGTGTGAGCACTAGGAACAGTCTTGAAAGAAAACTGGAAGTGATATGGTACATGAAGAAAATCAATATAATATCAATAATCGTGTGAGCACTAGGAACAGTCTTGAAAGAAAACTGGAAGTGATATGGTACATGAAGAAAATCAATATAATATCAATAATCGTGTGAGCACTACGAACAGTCTCTAAAGAAAAGTGAAAGTGATATGATACATCAATAAAATCAATATAATATCAATAATCGTGTGAGCACTATGAACAGCCTCGAAAGAAAACTGGAAGTGATATGGTACATGAAGAAAATCAATATAATATCAATAATCGTGTGAGCACTAGGAACAGTCTCGAAAGAAAACTGGAAGTGATATGGTACATGAAGAAAATCAATATAATATCAATAATTGTGTGAGCACTAGGAACAGTCTCGAAAGAAAACTGGAAGTGATATGGTACATGAAGAAAATCAATATAATATCAATAATCGTGTGAGCACTAGGAACAGTCTCGAAAGAAAACTGAAAGTGATATGGTACATGAAGAAAATCAATATAATATCAATAATCGTGTGAGCACTAGGAACAGTCTCGAAAGAAAACTGGAAGTGATATGGTACATGAAGAAAATCAATATAATATCAATAATCGTGTGAGCACTAGGAATAGTCTCGAAAGAAAACTGGAATTGATATGGTACATGAAGAAAATCAATATAATATCAATAATTGTGTACGCACTGGGAACAGTCTCGAAAGAAAACTGGAAGTGATATGGTACATGAAGAAAATCAATATAATATCAATAATCGTGTGAGCACTAGGAACAGTCTCGAAAGAAAACTGGAAGTGATATGGTACATGAAGAAAATTAATATAATATCAATAATCGTGTGAGCACTAGGAACAGTCTCGAAAGAAAACTGGAAGTGATATGGTACATGAAGAAAATCAATATAATATCAATAATCGTGTGAGCACTACGAACAGTCTCTAAAGAAAAGTGAAAGTGATATGATACATGAAGAAAATCAATATAACATCAATAATCGTGTGAGCACTAGGAATAGTCTCGAAAGAAAACTGGAAGTGATATGATACATGAAGAAAATCAATATAACATCAATAATCGTGTGAGCACTAGGAATAGTCTCGAAAGAAAACTGGAATTGATATGGTACATGAAGAAAATCAATATAATATCAATAATCGTGTGAGCACTAGGAACAGTCTCGAAAGACAACTGAAAGTGATATGGTACATGTAGAATATCAATATAATATCAATAATCGTGTGAGCACTAGGAACAGTCTCGAAAGAAAACTGGAAGTGATATGATACATGAAGAAAATCAATATAACATCAATAATCGTGTGAGCACTATGAAACAGTCTCGAAAGAAAACTGGAAGTGATATGGTACATGAAGAAAATCAATACAATATCCATAATTGTGTGAGCACTAGGAACAGTCTCGAAAACCAACTGAAAGTGATATGGTACATGAAGAAAATCAATACAACATCAATAATCGTGTGAGCAATAGGAACAGTCTCGAAAGAAAACAACAACAACAACAACAACAACAACAATAATAATAATAATAATAATAATAATAATAATAATAATAATAATAATAATAATAATAATAATAATAATAATAATAATAATAATAATAATAATAATAATAATAATAATAATAATAATAATAATAATAATAATAATAATAATAATAATAATAATAATAATAATAATAACAATAACAATAATAACAATAATAATAATAACAATAATAATAATAATAATAATAATAATAATAATAATAATAATAATAATAATAATAATAATAACAATAATAATAATAATAATAATAATAATAATAATAATAATAATAATTTCTTTGGGACATGCGCATACAAATAGATAAGGTTCTTGAACACCTAAAACCCGACTTAATCTTTCTAAACAGAAAACAGGAACACTTGCTTAATCCTTAATCCTTAATATAGTCTGCCCCTTCGACACCAGACTGCATGAGAAAGAACACGAAAAAATCAATAAATATCAAGACCTTAAATGGGAATTAGTTAGGCCATGGAAATATAAAGAAGTAAAGGTTATTCCCGTTGTAATTGGAACGCCTGGAACCATAACAAAATACCACCATGAATGGCTTTAACAAATTGACGAGACTATTTCTTTCGCAATATTACAAAAGGCTTGTCTGTTAAGAATCGGCAAAAGTTTTAAGGTACAGCTTGAATGTCTAAAGTCAAGGGTATTGACTTGATGTTCAAAAAGAAAAATCTAACTAAAAACATCGAATAGTTGAGACTTCTATGAAATAATGAGAATAACAATAATAATAATAATCAATAGTTTCTAATAATAGCAGGCACCGCCGGAATAGACGACGTGATCCAGCTCCAAGCCCTGAACACTATATTACAATTTTCATTAATATTTTTTGATTTCTATAATTTTCAAAAAAAGAAATAAAAGATGAATATCAGGCGAGAACGGAGACCCTACCATATAATTGTAAGAATAACAAAATCTAACTAAAAACATCAAAAAAGAGACAAAGAGTCAGCAAGAAAGAAAAAAATTGCCAAATTGTAGATTTTGCCGTCCCAGCCAGTCAAAGGGTGAAGATCAAAGATACAGAAAAGTGAAGCAAATCTATAGAAATTGTCAGAAAACTGAGAGCAATATGGTACATGAAAAAATCAATATAACATCAATAATCGTGTGAGCACTAGGAACAGTCTCGAAAGAAAACTGAAAGTGATATGGTACATGAAGAAAATCAATATAATATCAATAATCGTGTGAGCACTAGGAACAGTCTCGAAAGAAAACTGGAAGTGATATGGTACATGAAGAAAATCACTATAATATCAATAATCGTGTGAGCACTATGAACAGTCTCGAAAGAAAACTGAAAGTGATATGGTACATGAAGAAAATCAATATAATATCAATAATCGTGTGAGCACTAGGAACAGTCTCGAAAGAAAACTGGAAGTGATATGGTACATGAAGAAAATCACTATAATATCAATAATCGTGTGAGCACTATGAACAGTCTCGAAAGAAAACTGGAAGTGATATGGTACATGAAGAAAATCAGTATAATATCAATAATCGTGTGAGCACTAGGAAGAGTCTCGAAAGAAAACTGGAAGTGATATGGTACATGAAGAAAATCAGTATAATATCAATAATCGTGTGAGCACTAGGAACAGTCTCGAAAGAAAACTGAAAGTGATATGGTACATGAAGAAAATCAGTATAATATCAATAATCGTGTGAGCACTATGAACAGTCTCGAAAGAAAACTGAAAGTGATATGGTACATGAAGAAAATCAGTATAATATCAATAATCGTGTGAGCACTAGGAACAGTCTCGAAAGAAAACTGAAAGTGATATGGTACATGAAGAAAATCAGTATAATATCAATAATCGTGTGAGCACTAGGAACAGTCTCGAAAGAAAACTGAAAGTGATATGGTACATGAAGAAAATCAGTATAATATCAATAATCGTGTGAGCACTAGGAAAAGACTCGAAAGAAAACTGAAAGTGATATGGTACATGAAGAAAATCAGTATAATATCAATAATCGTGTGAGCACTAGGAACAGTCTCGAAAGAAAACTGAAAGTGATATGGTACATGAAGAAAATCAATATAATATCAATAATCGTGTGAGCACTATGAACAGTCTCGAACAAAAACTGGAAGTGATATGGTACATGAAGAAAATCAGTATAATATCAATAATCGTGTGAGCACTATGAACAGTCTCGAAAGTAAACTGGAAGTGATATGGTACATGAAGAAAATCAATATAATATCAATAATCGTGATGGCACTAGGAACAGTCTCGAAAGAAAACTGAAAGTGATATGGTACATAAAGAAAATCAATATAATATCAATAATCGTGTGAGCACTAGGAACAGTTTCGAAAGAAAACTGGAAGTGATATGGTACATGAATAAAATCAATATAATATCAATAATCGTGTGAGCACTGTGAACAGTCTCGAACAAAAACTGGAAGTGATATGGTACATGAATAAAATCAGTATAATATCAATAATCGTGTGAGCACTATGAACAGTCTCGAAAGTAAACTGGAAGTGATATGGTACATGAAGAAAATCAATATAATATCAATAATCGTGTGAGCACTAGGAACAGTTTCGAAAGAAAACTGAAAGTGATATGGTACATGAAGAAAATCAATATAATATCAATAATCGTGTGAGCACTAGGAACAGTTTCGAAAGAAAACTGGAAGTGATATGGTACATGAAGAAAATCAATATAATATCAATAATCGTGTGAGCACTATGAACAGTCTCGAACAAAAACTGGAAGTGATATGGTACATGAAGAAAATCAGTATAATATCAATAATCGTGTGAGCACTATGAACAGTCTCGAAAGTAAACTGGAAGTGATATGGTACATGAAGAAAATCAATATAATATCAATAATCGTGATGGCACTAGGAACAGTCTCGAAAGAAAACTGAAAGTGATATGGTACATACAGAAAATCAATATAATATCAATAATCGTGTGAGCACTAGGAACAGTTTCGAAAGAAAACTGGAAGTGATATGGTACATGAATAAAATCAATATAATATCAATAATCGTGTGAGCACTAGGAACAGTCTCGAAAGAAAACTGAAAGTGATATGGTACATGAATAAAATCAATATAATATCAATAATCGTGATGGCACTAGGAACAGTCTCGAAAGAAAACTGAAAGTGATATGGTACATGAAGAAAATCAATATAATATCAATAATCGTGATGGCACTAGGAACAGTCTCGAAAGAAAACTGAAAGTGATATGGTACATGAATAAAATCAATATAATATCAATAATCGTGTGAGCACTGTGAACAGTCTCGAAAGAAAACTGAAAGTGATATGGTACATGAAGAAAATCAATATAATATCAATAATCGTGATGGCACTAGGAACAGTCTCGAAAGAAAACTGAAAGTGATATGGTACATGAATAAAATCAATATAATATCAATAATCGTGTGAGCACTGTGAACAGTCTCGAAAGTAAACTGGAAGTGATATGGTACATGAAGAAAATCAATATAATATCAATAATCGTGATGGCACTAGGAACAGTCTCGAAAGAAAACTGAAAGTGATATGGTACATGAATAAAATCAATATAATATCAATAATCGTGTGAGCACTGTGAACAGTCTCGAAAGAAAACTGAAAGTGATATGGTACATGAAGAAAATCAATATAATATCAATAATCGTGATGGCACTAGGAACAGTCTCGAAAGAAAACTGAAAGTGATATGGTACATGAATAAAATCAATATAATATCAATAATCGTGTGAGCACTGTGAACAGTCTCGAAAGTAAACTGGAAGTGATATGGAACATGAAGAAAATCAATATAATATCAATAATCGTGATGGCACTAGGAACAGTCTCGAAAGAAAACTGAAAGTGATATGGTACATGAATAAAATCAATATAATATCAATAATCGTGTGAGCACTAGGAACAGTCTCGAAAGAAAACTGAAAGTGATATGGAACATGAAGAAAATCAATATAATATCGATAATCGTGTGAGCACTAGGAACAATCTCGAAAGAAACTGAAAGTGATATGGTACATGAAGAAAATCAATATAATATGAATAATCGTGTGAGCACTATGAACAGTCTCGAAAGAAAACTGAAAGTGATATGGTACTTGAAGAAAATCAATGTAATATCAATAATCGTGATAGCACTAGGAACAGTCTCGAAAGAAAACTGAAAGTGATATGGTACATGAAGAAAATCAATATAATATCAATAATCGTGTGAGCACAAGGAACAGTCTCGAAAGAAAACTGGAAGTGATATGGTACATGAAGAAAATCAATATAATATCAATAATCGTGTGAGCACTAGGAACAGTCTCGAAAGAAAACTGAAAGTGATATGGTACATTAAGAAAATCAATATAATATCAATAATCTTATGAGCACTAGGAACAGTCTCGAAAGAAAACTGAAAGTGATATGGTACATGAAGAAAATCAATATAATATCAATAATCGTGTGAGCACTAGGAACAGTCTCGAAAGAAAACTGAAAGTGATATGGTACATGAAGAAAATCAATATAATATCAATAATCTTATGAGCACTAGGAACAGTCTCGAAAGAAAACTGAAAGTGATATGGTACATGAAGAAAATCAATATAATATCAATAATCGTGTGAGCACTAGGAACAGTCTCGAAAGAAAACTGAAAGTCATATGGTACATGAAGAAAATCAATATAATATCAATAATCTTATGAGCACTAGGAACAGTCTCGAAAGAAAATTGAAAGTGATATGGTACATGAAGAAAATCAATATAATATCAATAATCGTGTGAGCACTAGGAACAGTCTCGAAAGAAACCTGAAAGTGATATGGTACGTGAAGAAAATCACTATTATATCAATAATCGTGTGGGCACTAGGTACAGTCTCGAAAGAAAACTGAAAGTGATATGGTACATGAAGAAAATCAATATAATATCAATAATCGTGTGAGCACTAGGAACAGTCTCGAAAGAAAACTGGAAGTGATATGGTACATGAAGAAAATCAATATAATATCAATAATCGTGTGAGCACTAGGAACAGTATCGAAAGAAAACTGAAAGTGATATGGTACATTAAGAAAATCAATATAATATCAATAATCGTGTGAGCACTAGGAACAGTCTCGAAAGAAAACTGAAAGTGATATGGTACATGAAGAAAATCAGTATAATATCAATAATCGTGTGAGCACTAGGAACAGTCTCGAAAGAAAACTGAAAGTGATATGGTACATGAAGAAAATCAGTATAATATCAATAATCGTGTGAGCACTAGGAACAGTCTCGAAAGAAAACTGAAAGTGATATGGTACATTAAGAAAATCAATATAATATCAATAATCGTGTGAGCACTAGGAACAGTCTCGAAAGAAAACTGAAAGTGATATGGTACATGAAAAAAATCAATATAATATCAATAATCGTGTGAGCACTATGAACAGTCTCGAAAGAAAACTGAAAGTGATATGGTACATGAATAAAATCAATATAATATCAATAATCGTGTGAGAACTAGGAACAGTCTCGAAAGAAAACTGAAAGTGATATGGTACATGAAGAAAATCAATATAATATGAATAATCGTGTGAGCACTATGAACAGTCTCGAAAGAAAACTGAAAGTGATATGGTACTTGAAGAAAATCAATGTAATATCAATAATCGTGATAGCACTAGGAACAGTCTCGAAAGAAAACTGAAAGTGATATGGTACATGAAGAAAATCAATATAATATCAATAATCGTGTGAGCACAAGGAACAGTCTCGAAAGAAAACTGGAAGTGATATGGTACATGAAGAAAATCAATATAATATCAATAATCGTGTGAGCACTAGGAACAGTCTCGAAAGAAAACTGAAAGTGATATGGTACATTAAGAAAATCAATATAATATCAATAATCTTATGAGCACTAGGAACAGTCTCGAAAGAAAACTGAAAGTGATATGGTACATGAAGAAAATCAATATAATATCAATAATCGTGTGAGCACTAGGAACAGTCTCGAAAGAAAACTGAAAGTGATATGGTACATGAAGAAAATCAATATAATATCAATAATCTTATGAGCACTAGGAACAGTCTCGAAAGAAAACTGAAAGTGATATGGTACATGAAGAAAATCAATATAATATCAATAATCGTGTGAGCACTAGGAACAGTCTCGAAAGAAAACTGAAAGTCATATGGTACATGAAGAAAATCAATATAATATCAATAATCTTATGAGCACTAGGAACAGTCTCGAAAGAAAATTGAAAGTGATATGGTACATGAAGAAAATCAATATAATATCAATAATCGTGTGAGCACTAGGAACAGTCTCGAAAGAAACCTGAAAGTGATATGGTACGTGAAGAAAATCACTATTATATCAATAATCGTGTGGGCACTAGGTACAGTCTCGAAAGAAAACTGAAAGTGATATGGTACATGAAGAAAATCAATATAATATCAATAATCGTGTGAGCACTAGGAACAGTCTCGAAAGAAAACTGAAAGTGATATGGTACGTGAAGAAAATCACTATTATATCAATAATCGTGTGGGCACTAGGTACAGTCTCGAAAGAAAACTGAAAGTGATATGGTACATGAAGAAAATCAATATAATATCAATAATCGTGTGAGCACTATGAATAGTCTCGAAAGAAAACTGAAAGTGATATGGTACATGAATAAAATCAATATAATATCAATAATCGTGTGAGCACTAGGAACAGTCTCGAAAGAAAACTGAAAGTGATATGGTACATGAAAAAAATCAATATAATATCAATAATCGTGTGAGCACTAGGAACAGTCTCGAAATAAAACTGAAAGTTATATGGTACATCAATAAAATCAATATAATATCAATAATCGTGTGAGCACTATGAATAGTCTCGAAAGAAAACTGAAAGTGATATGGTACATTAAGAAAATCAATATAATATCAATAATCGTGTGAGCACTAGGAACAGTCTCGAAAGAAAACTGAAAGTGATATGGTACATGAAAAAAATCAATATAATATCAATAATCGTGTGAGCACTATGAACAGTCTCGAAATAAAACTGAAAGTTATATGGTACATCAATAAAATCAATATAATATCAATAATCGTGTGAGCACTATGAATAGTCTCGAAAGAAAACTGAAAGTGATATGGTACATTAAGAAAATCAATATAATATCAATAATCGTGTGAGCACTAGGAACAGTCTCGAAATAAAACTGAAAGTTATATGGTACATGAATAAAATCAATATAATATCAATAATCGTGTGAGCACTATGAACAGTCTCGAAATAAAACTGAAAGTGATATGGTAAATGATAAAATCAATATAATATCAATAATCGTGTGAGCACTAGGAACAGTCTCGAAAGAAAACTGGAAGTGATATGGTACATGGGGAGATCAATATAATATCAATAATCGTGTGAGCACTAGGAACAGTCTCGAAAGAAAACTGAAAGTGATATGGTACATGAAGAAAATCAATATAATATCAATAATCGTGTGAGCACTAGGAACAGTCTCGAAAGAAAACTGGAGAAAGGACGACAATGATAAAAAAACAGCGAAAATCTGGAGGAAAATACTTTAATGCGAAAACCAACTCACATAAACTACAAACGTTTAGCAGTCACATGAAAGTTGCAATAGAAATAAAACAAAAACTTAGAAAGAACACCACTTTGGCCTTTTGGCTAAGATCAAAGTGTAGTATCTCTTCCGATGGATACTGCACACCTGTCCTGTGCAGTTCTAGGAGGTCCACCCTCCCAGGCTTTGCCTCCCCTCTTTGGGGAGGAGTAAGTTTATTGCTTACTGTCTGAGGCGCCCCTACCGGGGAATGCCGACGGGGCTGCCCAGGCAATTTTTAAATGGCCAGAGTGCTCACCTCTCGAGCGCTGGCTTTTCAAACCCCACTTTCTCGACCCGATCTTGGGTCACATCTTACTTGTTGGAGTAAGATAAAACTGGCCTTGTGCCTAACTCCTGGGGAGGAGTAAATAAAACCACCACATGGACCCAAGGGAACTAAAACTTCAAAATATCTCATAAACTAGCCTCCCTAATGTCATGGTACTAGCCTCGACTGGTACAACAGCAAATAGCCCTAAAGAGGCAGAGAGGATGGAAAGACTGAGAGAGCATTAGCCTAGCATCTAAAGGAGGATTGTAATAGAATCTTATGATTGTTTTTGGAGCTAAAATTAATGGAGATATGAAGAAAAAGTAAGTAAAGCAGAACAGGAAATAACAACAAAAGGAAAAGTCACAAGTAGAAACAGGACCAACAGAAATACATTACCTCAAGAAACCACTGATCACGGGAAGCAGAAGTTTAACGCATCAAAGAAAGTATGAAAGAGGACAACATTAAAATGAAGAACGAAAACTGAAAGAAAGTAAAATCACAAAAAGATGGCCAATAGTACCCTACCTGAGGGTTTATCATTCAAACTAAGATGAATTGGAATAAATACATAGAAGGCATTGCAAAGAAGGTGGGCTGCCGCTACCTAGCTGGAAAACTTCTCACACCTGCCAGTACTCTATATCTCTACCAAGCCACCATTCGCCCATGCATGGAGTATTGTTGCCACATCTGGGCTGGTGCACCAACTACTAGCCTATTCCTCCTGGGCAGAGTTAAAAAAAAAAGTCACTAATCTAATAGGTCCCACACTGTCTAACAAGCTCCAGCATCTGTCCCATAATCGTAGTGTCATCCCTGTGATTGTTTTGCAAGTACTTTAATGGAATGTTCTCCAACGAGTGTGCTGCATTGGTACACCGCCTACATAAATACCCTCGGTAAAAACGTCAGTCGGCAAGATCCCACCCCTTAACTGTAGAGGTCCCCAGATGTTGGAGAGCTTTCTACTCTAATAGCTTCTTTCCTAAAACGGCTAACTTTTGGAATTCTCTTTCCTGCTTCCTGTTTCCCTGCTTGCATTAACATGCAGAAGTTTAAATGTTTGTGACATTGTGCCTTGTTTGGGGTTAACTTCAGTAAAAAAAAAAGTAAAGAAAGAACCGCATCTCGTATATCATGAAAAACAATATTACGTACCTAAACGATTTAATTTATGCTGGGACCAAAATTGTAATTACAATATTACGTACCTAAACGATTTAATTTATGCTGGGACCAAAATTGTAATTACAATATTACGTACCTAAACGATTTAATTTATGCTGGGACCAAAATTGTAATTACAATATTACGTACCTAAACGATTTAATTTATGCTGGGATCAAAATTGTAATTACAATATTACGTACCTAAACGATTTAATTTATGCTGGGATCAAAATTGTAATTACAATATTACGTACCTAAACGATTTAATTTATGCTGGGATCAAAATTGTAATTACAATATTACGTACCTAAACGATTTAATTTATGCTGGGACCAAAATTGTAATTACAATATTACGTACCTAAACGATTTAATTTATGCTGGGACCAAAATTGTAATTACAATATTACGTACCTAAACGATTTAATTTATGCTGGGATCAAAATTGTAATTACAATATTACGTACCTAAACGATTTAATTTATGCTGGGATCAAAATTGTAATTACAATATTACGTACCTAAACGATTTAATTTATGCTGGGATCAAAATTGTAATTACAATATTACGTACCTAAACGATTTAATTTATGCTGGGATCAAAATTGTAATTACAATATTACGTACCTAAACGATTTAATTTATGCTGGGATCAAAATTGTAATTACAATATTACGTGCCTAAACGATTTAATTTATGCTGGGATCAAAATTGTAATTACAATATTACGTACCTAAACGATTTAATTTATGCTGGGATCAAAATTGTAATTACAATATTACGTACCTAAACGATTTAATTTATGCTGGGATCAAAATTGTAATTACAATATTACGTACCTAAACGATTTAATTTATGCTGGGATCAAAATTGTAATTACAATATTACGTACCTAAACGATTTAATTTATGCTGGGATCAAAATTGTAATTACAATATTACGTACCTAAACGATTTAATTTATGCTGGGATCAAAATTGTAATTACAATATTACGTACCTAAACGATTTAATTTATGCTGGGATCAAAATTGTAATTACAATATTACGTACCTAAACGATTTAATTTATGCTGGGATCAAAATTGTAATTACA
This sequence comes from Sepiola atlantica, assembly GCA_963556195.1. Lineage (NCBI taxonomy): Eukaryota > Metazoa > Mollusca > Cephalopoda > Sepiida > Sepiolidae > Sepiola > Sepiola atlantica. The sequence continues at coordinate 42,331,137 of OY744550.1, forward strand.
ATATTACGTACCTAAACGATTTAATTTATGCTGGGATCAAAATTGTAATTACAATATTACGTACCTAAACGATTTAATTTATGCTGGGATCAAAATTGTAATTACAATATTACGTACCTAAACGATTTAATTTATGCTGGGATCAAAATTGTAATTACAATATTACGTACCTAAACGATTTAATTTATGCTGGGATCAAAATTGTAATTACAATATTACGTACCTAAACGATTTAATTTATGCTGGGATCAAAATTGTAATTACAATATTACGTACCTAAACGATTTAATTTATGCTGGGATCAAAATTGTAATTACAATATTACGTACCTAAACGATTTAATTTATGCTGGGATCAAAATTGTAATTACAATATTACGTACCTAAACGATTTAATTTATGCTGGGATCAAAATTGTAATTACAATATTACGTACCTAAACGATTTAATTTATGCTGGGATCAAAATTGTAATTACAATATTACGTACCTAAACGATTTAATTTATGCTGGGATCAAAATTGTAATTACAATATTACGTACCTAAACGATTTAATTTATGCTGGGATCAAAATTGTAATTACAATATTACGTACCTAAACGATTTAATTTATGCTGGGATCAAAATTGTAATTACAATATTACGTACCTAAACGATTTAATTTATGCTGGGATCAAAATTGTAATTACAATATTACGTACCTAAACGATTTAATTTATGCTGGGATCAAAATTGTAATTACAATATTACGTACCTAAACGATTTAATTTATGCTGGGATCAAAATTGTAATTACAATATTACGTACCTAAACGATTTAATTTATGCTGGGACCAAAATTGTAATTACAATATTACGTACCTAAACGATTTAATTTATGCTGGGACCAAAAATGTAATTACAATATTACGTACCTAAACGATTTAATTTATGCTGGGACCAAAATTGTAATTACAATATTACGTACCTAAACGATTTAATTTATGCTGGGATCAAAATTGTAATTACAATATTACGTACCTAAACGATTTAATTTATGCTGGGACCAAAATTGTAATTACGAGTCTAAATATAGTAACAAAACTTCGTCAAACGAATTGACCAACAAAGCCCGGATGGAAAACTAGTCTAGAAACCCAAATACATTGAACTTAAAAAAGGGAATTAAAACGGGAAATAATGGCAATACACAATAAACGAAGGAAAAAGACGAATACGGCAACGAAGATGAAAGTCTATCTAAGAGACATGAAGAACTAAGCAAAATATACTTGCAAAGGAAAGTAGACTGAGAAGATACAGATACACATCATATCTGTATAAAACAGAATAAAACCATCGCAAATAATGTAAGGCAGTTTTATTTAAACCTAAATGGAGACAGGGCAAGGATAGAGAAACCAGACAGAAAGAATACACTTCTGGGGCAATATATGAGAAAAGCAGCAAAACGATCACAGAAACGCCGAGTGGCTTAAAAACATGATGAAAGATATTTAGGAAATCGAAAGAATGAATCGAAATCAAAATTAATAAAAACAAAATACTCAAGACGACCTTAAGAAAAATGATAAACTGAAAATCATCTGGGCACAACTGATTCCATCAACTATGTTGTTAGTGGTCGTCAATCCATTATTAACTAAGAAAATGGCTATTCAGTATTTTAGTAAATAACATATACTTTAAGTTTAAATCATCATTTTGTCCTTCCTCCGCTAAATGAATTACATTATCATTATTTTTTTTTCAACACATTAAAACGGAAGAGAGGAATTGGCTGGGTGGAGGAGAAAGAGCGGATTGGGGAGAGGGACGACAAAATGGGTGAGAGGGAAAGCGAAAAAGATAAACAGACGGTTAGAGAGAGAGAGAGAGAGAGAGAGAGAGAGAGAGAGAGAGAGAGAGAGAGAGAGACGTTACACACGCTATTTAAATTCTTCTATTTTGTTTTTTATAACTCCGAGCTATACGCAAGAATTGGAATACAATTGTAAATTTGGTAAGTATAGAAATAAAAGCTACTAAACTAATACACACGTTAAAGGCTTTCAATTATAATGAAAGGTCGGAATCCGTAGGTTTAACTACTTTACTATAGATAAGAAGGAGTTAGGGTTAGGGTTAGGGTTAATGGTAGGCTTAGGGTTAGGGTTAAGGTTATATGTAAGGTTTAGCCATCATCCAGATGTTAAATTTGTACACGATTTTAACTTTAAATCCTTTGCTTTAATTTTTTGTAAATCTAAATAGCAATATGTATATGTATGTGTGTATGTGTAGACACGTGTTTTGTGTATGTGTATATATGTATAGATTCTGTATACGTGCGTATATATATATATATATATATATATATATATATATATATATATATATATATATGTATAAATTAACTTCAAATAATTAATGGGGTTTCTAAATAGGAAAGGAATTTTTTTATTATCTTTTCTCGCACTAAAATTTATTAGCAAGAAAAATATCAAAATCTACATTTATAACGCAATTAGATTTTTTTCTAATGGATTAATATATATTTTGGATTCCCCAATCAGTTTTAAAATGGCTCAAATATAAAGCATTTCACGAATAAACTGTATGAATTTAGAAATAATGCTAAAAATGAATGTACAGGGTCAGTTTTGTGGTCTATCTGATGAAATATTTAGAAGAATTTGATCTGTACATTTATATTATATATTGCATCAGATTTCTTTTTGTCGAGTTGTCTTAATTAAAAATAAAAGATGCCCACTGGGACACAATAGATAAATAAAATATATATTTAAATAATATAGCGTGCTGTTTCTGAATTGTTGAGATGAGGATTGATAATATGTATTATTTGGATTAGTCGGACTACTGTTCTCATCTCGGATGTTATTTTCACAACGTTTCGGCCGATGTAACCTTCGATCTTCTTCAGGTGTAGCTCGTCAAACTCGGGAATCTTTCCGTCGAACTCGGGAATCGGCACGGAATTTCGAACAGAACTCTTTATCTAATCAACGGGGTAACATGCTCTCGTTATCATCTAGATTATAATTTCTATTCATTATCTTGCCCTTTTCTGATCACCTCGGGGTAATCTATTTACACTCGACCTATCACAAATTAAAATGTATGCCAAATAGATCTTTTAGATAATCCTTTTAAACATAGTGCGATGTCTCCTCCTATCAATTAAAATCTTAGGTGACCAGTGATTTCTGCAAATCCACTCTGACCTAACCAGCAGTGACCGCCCATCAATCTTCCACAGGAACCCTAACCCTTACAAAAAGAAAATCCAAATCCCCCAATAACTTCTAAAACCACACACAGGGAATTGCCCTGCTTCCTTAATTGGCCCACTTTCCGCCATTTCTTGACCATAGGAACATGTAGCTTTTTCTCCGGATTTTCTCCTCTAAACAATTTGCTCAGTCCCCGTGAGATATGGCGGAGACAAATCACAATCATAAATTCAGGTAAGCCTTATTAAAAACTGATAAAGAAAAATACACATTGGAGAACCATGTAAATTGTATTTGACCACATGGCAACCTCTTCCTGATTCAATAGCTACTTAATACTATATATATAGTGCATTGTCTGATCGTCTACTGTAATTACAATACAGGTCGCCATTTGCGCATCACAGGTCACATGTAAATAAATATAAAACATATAACCCAAGGTCTTAGCCCTTCTTCATCGCCTCATTTTGACCAAAACATTTCCCAACTCCCAATTAAGAACCTTTTAAGCCTAATTCCACCATCTCGGGGATACCTTCAAATTCGTCAGCTCCACTCTCGGGTTTTTCCCACAAAGATCTAATGCTTCCTCACTCCAAATCATCTAAAATGTTCATGACAGAAAATACCCCAAATACAGATATATGTGGGTCATACCACCTACCGTCTGACCCACATACCCGCCACTCCAAAAACCGCGATCACCTGTAATCATATATATTTTAATTCAATATTTATGAATGCGTTCACTGCACTGGCCGCATTCGTGCTACTCGTTGTGCCGGTCCGAAAATGTCGTCCGACTAAGTCAGTGCTGCAACAAAAAATTCCCATCCCAAGTCGAATCACAATTTCAGGTTATAAACAAGTAACAGGTTTATTTGTTGGAGATTACAAATGATACTCATGTTCTTAGGTTGAATGGCAGACTTGCAAAATGAGATCTCTTATCCCGGCCACCTAAAATCTAACTCAATAGACCTTCTGTTTCCGAGGACCACCGAAAACCAACTGCCACCTCGAACGTCCAATTCCATTGACTGCCAGCTCTCAGAAAGACCCCCCCCCCCCGTCCTGCCCAAGAAGGCCAGGCCCCCTTCATATTCCCATCTGCTGGAATCCTTTCATCCTGACCGGACATCTTGGATTCTAGTCTTTCTCAGTGGTCACGATTCGACCACCCAGAGGCTGACCGCTGAAGATATCCACTAGAGATTACTGTTAGACAGTCTACTTAAGGAGGACTATCTTGGAGCCAATCTAGGAACATTACGTTTTAGTCTCAGCATGATTCCCTGTTTTTATGAGGTACTTATTTCATTTCAAATACAAATAAGATTTAGACCTTAGGACTTAGACCTTGGGTTATATTCTGTGTGTCCCTAAAATACAAAATCTGAGATATTTTCAAATTACTTCGTGCCCCTCCCTTTTTCTTTTGACTGAGTATCTAACACCTACAACGCCTGCCATTTGAAGGCACCACTAAAACATGCAGTCTACTGCAAGTTTACAATATTTACAAACTCATAGTATTTTTATACTCTACGTCATGATTCTCTATTACTTAATCTATAAAATAATTGTTTATACTTCACATCTCAAAAGTGACATCCGCCATTGCCTGCCTGTTTAAAAATAGCTTTATTTATTTTTTAATTCAGAACAATTTCTACAATGTTCAACCATCTTATGATTTTCTTTTAGATGATAAAAGAACTGTTCATACATTATATCCATTGCCCTTTCTGCTTCTCGTAAAGCTGGTTCTCTCTAATGTCCCAAACACTTTCTCACACCTGAGGCTATTCTCTATCTCTACAAATCCACAATCAGACCATGTATGGCGTACTGTTGTAATACTTGGGCTGGTGAATCTCTGCCCATTTGAGTGTTCTTAATAAGGTGTAGAAACATATCCGTAATTGGGTTGGCCTCATCCTTTTTTCTCTACACCCTCTCTCTCTCAGACGTGATGTTGCTAGTCTCAGTCTTTTCTATAAGTACTATTATGGCATGTGTTCTTCAGAATTGTCTGATTTATTCCCCACTTCTTTTGTTCCAGCTCGTTTGATTCGTTGGTCTAGTGGTCTTCATCAATTCGCTGTTTTGATACCTCGTTGTCATACAGCTTCCTATTCCAGTAGCTTCTTTCCAAGAACTGCAGGCTTGTGGAACTCTCTTCCTGCTGACTGCTTTCCTTCTATTTATAGCTTTGGTCTTTTAAAGACTAAAACCGATAGGCATCTCCTGTCTTTGTGATAATCATATTTCGTTCTTGTAAGCTCCTTACATCAAGTGGCTTCATGCCTTGTCTGGGTCGATTTCCATAAAAAATTGTCCCCACATTATTTCACTGTTAATTTCATTTTTACTTATCATTAATGTTAATTGGTCCTCCGATTTATAAAATCGGGAGACCTATGTTTTGAGGCATTTCCGTCCGTCCGTCTGTCCGTTCGTGTGTCCGTCCGTCCGTGTCCGTCCGTCCGTCCGGATTTTTCTCCGCAACCATCCATTGAAGTTCTCTGAAATTTTGCATGAAGTTGTAACTTTGGTCAGGTTAGAAAGTGAGATTCTCCAATTTTTGAAAAATAATCTGGTTAGCCCCCCCAGGGGGTCAAAAGGCCCCGAAATGGCAAAAAATGACATTTTTTGCACCATAACTTTTCATCCATTCAATTTCTCTGAAACTTGACCAAAATGTGGAGGCAATTTGCGTTTACTTTGTAAACGATCGAAAATCACATGTGCTTGTTATGCCTTTAAACTGCTGATTGGGAAAGCAATTATATCATTTTTTTAAAATTATTATCATCATTATTTTATTTCTACTTACTATTTCACATTCTTAAAATTAAAAATTTTTTTTTTACGTTTTAAAAGCTTCAAATTCAAAGGTAATATTTATGCCTTAAAACTACCGATTATTTTTCGGTCACACTTTCTTTCCGCCTGATTCGCACTCCGTTTTTCAGCTTTTAAGATTTTAAAATTTTAACTTTAATTCACAAATTTAATTTTATAAAATAAATTTTGCTACCCGAAGCAATGAATAGGATAGTACTTATGTGAAACAAATATAATTGGTTATCTGTCATAGACAGGAAAATTTACATTTTTTCTTCATTTTTATTAACAACTAGTCGATGGTTGATGAAAAATGACTCCAATTTAACATTGTTCAGATCCGGAATATGTGTTATCTGAAAGAAATGGAAGAGAACTCCATTTTTGGAATAAAATATAATAGACCAAGAAAAAAATTGGCTACTCAGAATCAAATATCGACGAAAATCCAACAAGATGAATTTGTATATGAGATTACGGAATAAGCTTGATTTATTTTTGTAAGAAGCCGCTTCTGCAACAAACTCCCAATTATGATTGTTCTTTATATTCTTTTAATTACACACCGACAAAAAGTTGAAATTTTTTACTTTCGCTAGGTTTTTCGACCCACTATTATGATTATTGGCGTTTCTGTTTTTGTTATGAAATCAATTTATGTATTTACTTACTTTGTCCCCGATCCTAATTATACTCTGACACTCATCATTTTTTAAATATTTTTAATAATACTACTAAAAAGAAGAAAAAAGAAGAAATGTGAAACAAATATTATACATACTCCCGGACAAAGTTCAGTCGGGGTAATATATATATATATATATATATATATATATATATATATATATATGATGGACTCTCCCGTCGATTTCGACGTATGAGTGCCCCGCCAGGGGCTGCCCGCGCGTGAATTTGTAATTGCAAGGGTTGCGCAATCACCAACAACCGCTCTCCTGAGTCGGCATTGCTTGATTCCAATGGCAAGTAGTAATACAAGACGACTGGAAACAATGCCGAGATAAGCAGAGAGCACATACAGCACCTGGTATTCCCAAATGGTCACCCATTTAGTACTGGCCAGTCTCGACGCCGCTTAACTTCGGTGATCTAACGGGTACCGGTGTGTCAATGTGATATATATATATAATTATTAATGACAATATATGTATCAGCATATACCATCAGTTCCTTTTACTTTGTAGTCTCCTTAAAATATTCAGCTCAATGCTTGTCAATTATTGATATCAGAGCAAAATATAAGTCAGTTCATATTATATTCCAATAACCATGGTTTTATTTTATTATTTTTATTTTTTCACATTTTCAAAAAATATACAATTTCTGTGAGATATATTTTTTACGGTCCGTTTCATTTGTCTTGTGCCAAACAACATTTTTATGTCAATATCGTCTCTGCAACACTACAAAATCATCAGAAAAAATTCACAAAGAGTAAAAAATTCTTGGATTAAAGTGTCTTGAAAAGACCTACACTATACAGTAGTTCACCTTAGGGTGAAAACAAACAAAAAAAACAAACAAAAAGAGAGAGAGCAAACACTCACACATGGGAGATCCCACTAATACGCCATTTTGAATCTTTCGTTCAAAGCTAGTACATCCTAAGAATTGTGCGAACAATTATAATTTTAATTCAGTAATATTTCCTAAAATAGTTAATAAGTTCTATAATTTATTTATAAAAATTCTAATTCACTTGAAGATAATTTTTTCTTACTAAAGTTACATCAATGTTTATTTAGGTCATTTGGGTACGAAACTCATTTAAGTTCAACATTTTAGAGATAGTTTCATAATGTCAATTGTCCATTTAAGCAACGATTAAAATTGTTATACTTCGGTGTTTTTGTGGAAGATATATAGTATTTACTAATAAATCTTTTCCATCAATACTAAGATAAGCTTAATTTCCCAGAATTCTTCACTCAAGTAGTAAGTTTCTAATTAAATGCGAAACTAAGGGGGGATTTTTCACTCACTACGAAGATATCTTTCAGTTACCTAGACATGATTCCAAAATACCGAAGGGGACTATTAAATATTTATTTATTTATTTTATTTCTTAAAGTATTATAAGGTGTCAAAAGTAGTTTTTTTACGGACATCTGTACCTAAAGTTAATCTTGACTACGTTTTAAATCTAATTCGCATTATCATGTGAATAGCGACAAGCACGAATGCAAATACTAGGTTTCACTTTAATTTCATGCTTATATTTAATATTAGGTCGTGTGCATTCTATTATTTATTTATTAATATGTCTATTAATATACATATACGAAGATGTTTAGTATCTATTAATAAATCGTTTCCATCAATACCAAGACAAGCTCAATTACCCAATAAAAATTTCTTCACTCAAATAGTAAGTTTCTATTAAATGCGAAACTAAGGGGGGGGGGTGACACTCACAACAAAGATATCTAATAGTTACCCAGACATGATTCCAAACACCGAAGGGAGCCATTAAATACCTATTTATTTATTTTATTTTATTCATTATAAAATGGTGTACTCCACCTTAAATTATTATGAGAATTCAAAAGTAGTTTTAAGGACTTTTTATAGTTAAAGTTAATCGTGATTACATTTTAAATCTATTTCACATTATTAAGTGAATACCGACAAGCACCAATGTCAATTTTCAAGTCCCGCCCTAATATCAAGCTTTTATTTAATATTAGGTTGTGTGCATTCTTTAATTTATTTATAAATATGTCTATTAATATACATATACGAAGATGTTTAGTATTTATTAATAAATCGCCTCCATCAATCACCCAGAATTCTTCACTCAAACAGTAACCCTCTATTAAAGGCGAAAAAAACCAGGAGGGAATTGTCACTCACAACGACATGGTTCAAAATATCGAAGGGGGCTATTAAATATTTATTCATTTATTTTATTTTATTTTTTATGAAATGATTTTTTTAAAATACCTCATTTTAAAGTATTATGAGGATTCAAAAGTAGTTTAGGGACATTTATACTTAAAGTTAATCATGATTACGTTTTAAATCTAATTCGCATTATCATATGAATACCGACAGGCACCAATGTCCATATCAGGTCCCACTTTAATTGTATGCTTATATATAATATTAGGTTGTGTGCATTCTTTTATTTATCTATCAATATGCCCATTAATATACATATACTAAGAGATCCGAACGCAAAACGCGACAAGCGGCATTTTCAAAATTCTGAAAACTTTAAGAGGGCCAGATTATGATAGCATCAGTAGAATTTTTTTTCATTTTGGTTTTCATCTGTATTAATTAGTGAGGAAATGGTAACTAGTAAATAGGATATTTTTTTTGGTAGGAGTATAAACTAATAATACAATAATCATTTAAAATATGTCAAATAAATGTTCAATAGGTAAAAAAAAAAAATAAATAAATAATAAGAATTTTGAAAATGCCGCTTGTCGCGTTTTGCGTTCGGATCTCTTAGTATATGCATATTAATGGGCTAAAGAAATACTATACCGAGGTCAAAAACTAACTGACTGTTTTCCTTCTACTCATAGCCTTGGCCTTTTGGCTAAGATCAAAGTGTAGTATCTGTTCCGATGTATACTGCACCCCATAGACTGTTATTGTCTTGGCCTTCGGGGCTTGAATTACGCCGGTCTATGGGTCGGTCCTGTGCAGTTCTAGGAGGTCCACCCTCCCAGGCTTCGCCTCCCCTCTTTGGGGAGGAGTAAGTTTATTGCTTACTGCCTGAGGCGCCCCTATCGGGGAATGCCGACGGGGCTGCTCAGGAAATTTTTAATGGCCAGAGTGCTCACCTCTCGGGCGCTGGCTTTTCAAACCCCACTTTCCCGACCCGACCTTGGGTCACATCTTACTTGTGGGAGTAAGATAAGAACTGGCCTTGTGCCTAACTCCTGGAGACGAGTAAATCAATACTCATAGCCTTGGTCTTTTCAAGGCTAAAACCGATAGGCATCTCCTGTCTTTTGTTTCTGTAACATCAAGTGGCTTCATGCCTTGTCTGGGTCGATTTCCATAAAAAAATTGTCCCCGCATTATTTCACTGTTAATTTCATTTTTACTCATCATTAATGTTAATTTCTTTATATTTTTTTAATGGAAATCGCTCCAGACAAGGCATGAAGTAACTTGATATAAGAAGCTAAAAAATACCACTTCAAGGTCAAAAACTAGTTAACGATTATTGTTAGATGGATAGATTCCAACCCAGAAACAGCAATTCTTCCCCCGTTGTCAAAAACATCGCTCATGGAATGTGAGGACTAAAGGACAAAATAAGGGAAGCGAGAGTTACGAGGCTGTCGAAAGTAAACCCAAGTTAGTCACTTTCTACCCTTCCCATTACTCATTCAATGAGAAATAAATACTAAGGATATACTCTTCAAATTAATTGGGATTCACCCACCTTGGTATATAAGCCTTGGCAATAATGATGATGATGAGGAGGAGGGGTTTACTTACTTATTATATTAAGAAGGGGTTCTGACCCAAATTTTCAAGTCAGGGGTAAAAATACAAATATGAGACGCTTTAGACACCCGGTAGTTGGTTAAAGTTGATACATAGGCAGGCGCATCTTACATGAATATATGATGTATGTATATGTATATGCATGTATGTTCGCATATTTTGATGTGTACTGATCTGAATATTATGTATATTTAAAATGCTTGTACATGATTGTATGCATCTATAAGTGACTTTGTATGGTGTAAGGTTAGGGTTAGGGTTAGGTTAGGGTTAGGTGTAAGGTTTAGCCATCATCTAGATGTTAAATTTGTACACGATGTAACTTTACATCCTTTGCTTTGATTTTTATTCATATAACAATATGTATATGTATGTGTGTATGTGTAGACACGTGTTTTGTGTATGCGTATATATGTATAGATTCGTATACTTGTGTATATAGATTCATCAGTGAGAAGCCATCAATGTAATTAAGATTTGTTACTTTTATATTTCTTTATTTATTTCATCTTATTTCTATTCTTTAAAAAAAATTCTATCCTGTCTTGGTTTTAATTTTTAAATTTAATTTAATTTTTTTAATTTAATTTTATTTTAATTTCTAATTTCATTATATTTATTATTTTAATTTTATTATTTATTAGTTTTATAATTAAAAAAAAAGTATGTGTATTTTAAAATTATTTTCTATTTATTCATTATCTAAATAGACAGATTTTCTCTTTTCTTTTCTTTTCATTTTACTTCAGTCGAAGTTCTCAGAAATCAAGGGGGCTCCTTCCAAGGGCTAACCCTTGATCTCTATATGAGCTACAAAGATATCCGAGTGTTTCATTGCACTTTTCCTTTGTCGCTCTTCGGATCGGTTCAAGTAGCCCAGTAAAGAAGTGCGAACATTCATTTTCCTTTGTATAATTTTGGTTATTCAAACTACATTTCTCATCTTGAGTGTTATCATCACAACGTTTCGGTCGCTGTAACCTCCGACCTTCTTCAGGTGTATCTCTTCGAACTCGGGAATATTTCTGTCGAACTCGGGAATCTGGACGGAATTTCGAATGGAACCCTTTATTTAATCCACGGGGGTTAACATGCTCTTGTTCCGTCAGGACTCGTGGAGCAGTTGATCTAGTACTAAAATCAATTCATTTCTAAGTAATAGTCATCTGAAGGTTCACGAAGAATTGCGAATTACTGAAGACTACTCCCAGTCATGGCTGACGGAACAAGTGCATGTTACCCTCGTGGATTAAATAAAAAGTTCCGTTTGAAATTCTGTCCAGATTCTCGAGTTCGACCGAAATATTTCCGAGTTTGAAGAGATACACATGAAGAAAGCCGAAGGTTACAACGGTCGAAACGTTGTGATGATAACACTTAAAATGAGAAATGTAGTCCGAATAACCAAAATTATACAAATTATCAATCCTCATCTAAAAAATTCAGAAATATGAAAAGTTTTTTTTTTCCTTTCTCTAATTGACTATGTTATATCTTTCTTGTGCTCTCTTTGTATTACCGGATTCCAGGACAATAATTCATCTTGTCTTGTGGAGTATCCAGCTAAGTGCTGTTACTTGAGGTAACATCACTTGGAGAAGATGTATTATTCCTGGTATAAGCCAGTGTATAGCCATGTCAATAGGATCTTATTTGGGCTTCGAATACTGTTATTTTGAATATTTGGTCAGGGTTTACCTGTAGGGTGAAGTATACTCATGTCGGCTTGTCCTGATAAACCCTTGTACAGAGAAACCGAAGACCCTCGAGGATTGTGTCTAGTAGGAAATTCAAACTCTCAATATGTATATGTATGTGTGTATGTGTAGATACGTGTTTTGTGTATGCGTATACATTTATAGATTCGTATACGTGTATATATGGATTCATCAGTGTGAATCCCTTAATGTAATTAAGATTTGTTACTTTTAAAGAAATTGCATTTCTTTATATTTCTTTATCTAGTATTTCATCTTATTTTTATCCTTTTTTTTTTAAAAATTCGATCCTGTCTTGGGGTTAGTTTTTATTTAAATTTAATTTATATTTTATTTTTTATTTAATTTAATTTAATTTTAATTTCTAATTTCATTATATTTATTATTTTAATTTTATTATTTATTATTTTATTATTTGTTATTTTTATTCTATATGTATTTTTAATTATTTTCCATTTATTCGGCTCGGTTTAAGTAGCTCAATATATATATATATATATATATATATATATATATATATATATATATATATATATATATATATATTAGGGATGGGATGGTTCTAATATCTTTCCCGATTTGGATAAAATTACCGATATTGTTCTAAATTCCCGATTCTGATACACTCACCAATTCCGATTGCAATTCAAATGACGAAAGCGCATGAAAGAACACAACCAAAGCAAAAGTAAAATCACACTTTGGGGGGTGCGCACATTACATGGGTTCATCTTTTTTTTAACTATCTTCTCTCGAATGTTTTCCTCGTAATTGATGCAAACAAAGCCGATTTGTATTAGGTCGTCGTTAGTTGACAAAATGTAATTTTATTTTTTTTGTAATTATTTGAACAATTGAAGATAGTCAACCAGGACCTTTGTTTTAGTAAAAATCAAAGGTTTGTAAGTAACTTATCTAAAAAAAATTGAAAATACTGTAAGTAAAAAGAAATAAAAAAAGTCACAGAAAACTGTTCCCTGTTTTCTTTCTTTTTTTGAGATTGCAAAGAATCCCACTTTGATGTTCATTTCTAACAACTTGTAGAGGTGATGTGGTGTCCACATTACCGACACATCTAACCCCAACATCCATTGTCATACTGTCTTTAAAAATATTAAAATGTATGCCTTACAAAATCAAATAGAACTGTTACATTTACATGGTTAATTAATATGTAATCATAAGTTTGTAACTAAATTAAATCATGCTAAATACAACTAAGATGGAAACCACGTACTTCCGCCTGACAATTCGGAAATGTTTAAGGTGTACATTTTACATGGGTAGACTTTTTTTAACAAAATTTGTGCTAAAAATAACCTACGCGCATGACACAGGTGCGCGAATTACATGTTTTATGGTACTATCGATTAAGTAACAACTTTTAAGATTATAAAACTCATTAAAAAACTTACCTGTTTAATTTGTTGAGGCGGTCAAAGGGTGATTTCAGTTCGCTATGTAAGTTTAACATAAATTGAACACAAACCTGAAAAAATGTCACCTCCTAACACCTCAAACTAATACAGCAAATTGACCTCTCTCCCACCCCGTGAAAATATTAACCAAGTAATTTTTCAATTTTATTTTATAATCTGAACTTTTTTTGTGTTCGGAAAATTAGGTTACTTTGACAAGGTAAGATAATTACGAATTCGGTAACTATGAAATGGTAAAATTACAATTGATTTACCTAAATAGTTTACAATGAAACTATGAATACAATTCTAATTTTAGTCTGATTTTATGTTGTAAATTAATCAAGAAAAGTGTTTAAATATACACAAAATCACTCGCTGGGAAGCTGTATTAATAATTTTCTTTTAAATTCTGGGTAAATAGATTAAAGTGTCTGTAACAAAAAGGTGTTCGTTCGAGCATCATTCTTTCTAGAAATCTGGGAGTTTTATAAGATAAAATACACCATAGATGATCGAACGCTTAAAATTTCCTGTCGCGAACAGTTAACTACTTTAGCTAAATAAATATAAAAAATATTCAAAATTCTATTAAAATTTCCCAAATATGTGTAGCACAAGTGCTACCCGGGGCGGATATTTAAGAGTTCTAATAAGACTTAAAACAAGGAAGAATACAGACATACGTATGCAAAATAAGAACACAGTGTGGGAACAGAATAGTTAACAAAGTTCATTCCCCATGTAAAGAATAGATTTCTAAATAATAGCGTTATATATTGACGTTATTATTTATCATAATTATAAAGATTAGGCCGTCGATTGCTACTGTCAATATAAGATATATGTAGTATTTTTTGTTTAACTGCAAAAAAGAAAACAAGCTTTCGATACTACTACTACTACTACTACTACTACTACTACTACTACTACTACCAATACTTAATGTTATTGTGTAAGTTCATCTACCTATTTTGGAAAGAAATGAACTTACCCGGACACAATACGTGCAGTTACTATTAAAGGTCGTGGCAGTTATTCATAGCAGTTATGGCCACAGAATCGGATGCATACTTTCTGTGACATACTTTTGTTAATACATTTTCGTTAAATATACCACTGTGTTTTTCTTGATTATTACTAGCCCTCCAAGATTAAAACAGTTAATGAGATATGTGATTTCAGTAAAATATGATTTTTTAATTAAAAAAATAATGAAAATGTTTAGTAATTAATTTTTGATTCTTAAATCACATTGTAAATTTCTTTAAAATAGTTAACAAAAACAAAAGATATATACGACTTAGGTTGATATCACATTTTCACTGTAGTCTGAGAGAAGAATAGTTCTCTTTGTCAGCAGAATGAAAATGTAACTCCTGGCAGCCGAATGGTTTCAATAATAACAATTTATAACCCTTTTATGATAATCTTTGGTTTTGTTGCATTCTATCTACTTCCCATCTTCCTTTTATATCTCTCAAAATTTATTTTCGCGACCGGTTCACAGACATAAGAACCCAAAATCAAAGAAGAACTGACGCCAAAATCTGGACATCTCCCATATAGGCGTGCCATTTTAAAAATTAATTTATACCCCATTAAAGCCCACACTAAACCATTAAAAATGTGTTAAGTTTATTTATTTCACACTTTTTTCCTCGCCTCTTGTAAGGGCTACCATGCTTGGAACCAGACAAAAGCCCACCGGACAAAACTCACCATATTTAAATAACAGGCAAAAGCCTATCAGCATCAAATACATCAATGAAAGAAAATCTAAAATATCTCTTTTATATTTAACTTTTTATAATTTAATTATCAATGCTGTTTGTCGGTAAATCTTTTCTCGATGAAATTTTGGACATAATTGTCTCTTAGTCTGAAACAAACATGGTACATTTTGTAATGAAAGAAATCTTATTCATTTTTCAACCTATATAAAATTGAACTTTCATGTCAAATTTTAACCCGTTGTTGAGCAGAAAATAACGACGAATATGTTTTAACTGTTTTGCGTTTAAGTTCGTTAACTTCTGTTAAAAATCTTTTTTTTTTTTATAAAAAATGTCCAAAGTGTATTTTGTGTGTCAAAAAGTTTTTATGTGTAATAACATTTTAAAATCGTACGATATTTTGGTGCAGAAACAACTAAACAAAAAATACATTTGGTGATTTCAGCGATAAAAGCATTGAATGAATTTTACATTTTAAACACTTAAAAAAGTACATAACAATTTTATTTCATGACAAAAAATACAATTAGGACCAATAATTTGTCCAACGAGTATTATGGTTGTATTACATCATTCTGATTATAATTTTATTAAATTGATAATTTAAAGATATAAATAACAATCACAGAAACATTTGTCGATCTGATTTTTTTTCAAATCAAATTTCGACCCTAAGTTTTGATGCGTTCAACAAAAGGCGGGTAAAATTAAATTAACAGGTTATTTAAAGACCATTATCTCGTCATGGGCTGAAGAAAGAGATACATACACCGACAATCTGTTTCACAAAAAAGGAGACAGGAAAACCCGGCAACAAGGTTTATCGCGTCTCCATCAACAGTTACTTCTACTGAACCTAACGAAATGATGAAAAGTTTTAATTTTTTTCTCAAGTAAAACAAATTTACATCGTATGTAAGTGATATTATAATCTATAGATTTGAGTTTAAAATCAATAAATATTTATCATTATCCTAGTTCTGGTTGTATTAAAGATGGCGTCAAATTAGTAAACAGAACGTTATGTTTTTTTTTTGAAACTACATCCTCTGAAAACGTGGTTGTTGTTGTTTTTTTTTTAAATTGCCGATGTTTCTGGAGACGATTTTTGAATTTCTGAAGAGTCGAACTTATGGAAAATCCAGGATATATAACTCTATATTATGGTTGTTCATGTGTCGACAAAAACATGGTTATAGAAATATAACTTTATATATATATATATATATATATATATATATATATATATATGTGTGTGTGTGTGTATATATATATATATATATATATATATATATATATATATATATATATATATATATGTGTGTGTGTGTGTGTGTGTATTTAAACGAATATCTTTCTGCCGGTGCAAGGAAAGTTTACAAATGGCGATAGAGACAGATTCCCAAATGTTCAAATGGTTTTTAGATTCTGCTCTATGCACGACCTCAAAACACTCTATTTTACAGCTACTGGTGCAACATGGATTTTCAACCCAATGCTGGCTAATCACAGAGTCCAAAGTTGCAGAGGAAGGATTACACAGGGATCCTACCCTTCCCTGTCGAATTTTGGATGGAACGTGCTGGTTTATGCGGGTCTGCAAATGCAAGGAAGTACACCCTATATAACCAGCAGAACACTGGCATTTAAATTGATAAACAACATTACTATAATTGGGATAGGACACACCATCCTTGCGAAAGGAAAGAAAAACATGTCTTGTAGAATACACTAAACGTAAGGAAACAGAGTAGAAGCGATTAATAATGCTTCCAACAATCTGCTTGCCCAGTTTTTTTTTACTATTTCCCATTATCCAAGGTAGTTTCAAATAAATGTGGCATTTTGAAGGGGCAACTATTTAGGGGGATTTGAAGTCAACAACCTTTTTGTTATTGCAGTCATTAATAAGGTCTTCATGTTAACCATTATTAATGAATATTTCCCTGATCCTATTCAGTTCCAAATCCAATCTACTAGGGGAACAAATAATAAGGGATATATGTACCAAAGTGTAAATTATCCCTTCCTTTCTAGATTTCGGTACAAAAAAGACCAGTTTACATACACGCCAGAAAAGGTAGGCTTCCTGTAGATGGTAGTGAGAAAGCTGCCTCTTGAACATTCAACAAGGACATCATCCAAGAAGGGAAGACAATTATCCTTCTCACTTTCCATAGTAAACTTTAGAGACCCATGAATGGAATTTGACTTGTTGAAGAATGGTAACGCTTCACTCTGCGATGAAAACATGGAAAAAGTGTCGTCAACATATTTAAAAATAAAACGTGGGTATGGCTACAAAACCAAATAATACGGATTCGTAATAACCAACGAAGATATCAGCTAAAGTTAGGGCTAATGGATTCCCCATTGAAACCCCATCGACCTTATTATACATAATATTGTTGAAGCTAAACTCTACTAATATTTTCCTCCGTTATTAGGTAACACTCTCTTGTAGC
Source organism: Sepiola atlantica (assembly GCA_963556195.1). Lineage (NCBI taxonomy): Eukaryota > Metazoa > Mollusca > Cephalopoda > Sepiida > Sepiolidae > Sepiola > Sepiola atlantica. The sequence continues at coordinate 42,349,052 of OY744550.1, forward strand.
CTAATGCGAAAAGGTGAACGCCTACAGATTCAAAGTGTATTTGTGAACCGGGTTCGCGCTCTATGATCGTCTGAGATTGTTATTTCCCTGCGCTGATGAGAGCCATAAGCTCAAAACGACGAGATTATTCTTCTTCTTGATGAGATCTCAGTTTCTAACAGCTGTTGATCGATAACACCGACATGCCAGTGTCGCAGATTATGTACATGCCTGTATACATAAAAATAATAATAACATATATATATATATATATATATATATATATATATATATATATGTTATTATTATTTTTATGTATACAGGCATGTACATAATCTGCGACACTGGCATGTCGGTGTTATCGATCAACAGCTGTTAGAAACTGAGATCTCATCAGGTAGAATTAATATCTAACCCTTCCATTAAGTCATATGTGGAAAGAATACACACACACACACACACACACATATATATATATATATATATATATATATATATATATATATATATATATATATATATATACACACACACACACACACACACACACACATATATATATATATATATATATATATATATATATATATATATAAAAGTGAAAGAAATGAAAGAGACATTCTAAAGTTAAAAAAAAGATACTGGTCGAAGAATTTTTATGTATGGTAGAAACAGATAAAACGTGGAACTCTATCTCAAACGAAAGAATGGTGAAGAAGATGAAATTCAAGATAAAACGCGGGAGAAAAGAAGGAAGAGAGGAAGAAAGGGGTAAAGAAGTAAAGAAAGGAAGAAGAGAGAATTTCCTAAAGCAAAAAAAGGGGGGAAAAACAAACATTAGGGACGGTTAACGCAGAATAGAGAGCAATATTGAGGGTTTCTTGCGACCGCATCTCGATTTTTTTCAACTTCCATATATCAAACGGGTAATTCGGATTTTTTTTTTCATGTTTCGCGTCTTTTTTTTTCCCCCAACTTTTACATGCACTTTTTTTTTTACACCACGTGCTGCAGGCTATTGGGGGAGAAAAGACGCTGTTTAATAAATACGATTTTGATTCTTTTCTTTCGGAGGTTAGCGGCGGGTGGGAATGACAGAGAATGGCTGGCCACTTATGAACCGGAATTATAAAACAGGCTTAAGGCCATTTCTGTGGGGCGGAGGTTGTTTTAGAGGAGGTGCAGTAGAAGGAGCAGGAGGAGGGTGGAAATATTTTTGCGTTTTCTAAAAAAGGAGGCAACAGAATGGGTTAACATTTTGGTTCTGTGATTGGTGATGGAAAGAAGTCCTAATTATAAAAGCTACGCGTAATAAAAAAATCAAAAAAACACATTATATATGACTTTTAAATGCTATGAAAACAATTCACATAAAAACGCGCACAAAAAAAAACAAGATGGTGGATCTGTAATGAATGTTTCATTTGGAGATCATTCGTCTCACTTTTTTTTATTCAATTTTTTTTCTATTGGTTTCTTTAAAAAATAAAAGATAGAAAAAGGGAATGAAATTAATTGAGTAAAAAATGTCAACTTTTAAAATTTTACATTTTAAAAACGTCAAAAAAATTAAAACAATGACGTGTTCAATTTTATGCTAGTACTTTTCAGACATGTCACTTGGTAACATATAAATTAACGAATTACTCAAAGCTTTTACAATAAAACAACGACCGCAAATGCAAAGAAACAGCAATAATAATTGAGAGAATTCCACAAGAACAATTAGAAATAAAACAAAATCAAAAAAGAGTGCACGGAGAGCACGTATCTACGCCAATACTTCAGCAGATCAAAATCCATTTACTATTATTTGTTTAAGGGCTTTCTGGTACCGGCTACCATTATTCTTTTCTATCTTTTGTCAGAGATATGAATCCAATGCTAAAGAATCATTCTATGCAGTTCCTGGATGCAGATCCAGATTATTACCAAAATTGAATGTTTGACTTACGTAATCCAAAGGTCAAACAGCTCAGGTGAAAATTTCTTGGAGATCCGTTTAGTATTATTTTTCTGTAAACATGCGAACATCATAGATGGATAGATAGATAGATAGACAGCTATATAGATTGATAGATACATATATATTACCAGAATGATATAGATAGATAGAGTGATAGATATTGCCAGAACGATATAGATAGATAGATATTGCCAGACGATATAGATAGATATTGCCAGAACGATATTAATAGATAGATATTGCCAGAACGATACAGATAGATAGATATTGCCAGAACGATATAGATAGATATTGCCAGAACGATATAGATAGTTAGATAGATAGATAGATAGATAGATAGATAGATAGAAAGATAAATAGATAGAAATTTCTAGAACGATATAGATAGATAGTATCACTCCTTCATTCAGAACAGTCTTAAGGAGTATCTGTACTGACTTTGTTAATAAAGAGATCTAGATTTGTACGACAGCTACACCCCTCGTAACATAACACGATAACACATTAAGAAGGCAATATTTGAAACTATCAAATAGTGTGTCATATCTCTCTCTCTCTTTCTCTAAAGCAAAGTTATCTGTATGCGTGTTTATGTGTCGCGGCATCACAGAGCCAAACTAACCCAAAATTTTAAATCATCGCCTTCGATCCGATGTCCTTATCGATGTCAACGGTTCTGGAACCGTTTTTTAAAACTAATTATTTAAAATTACAAGTACGTAAAACTAACATTAGAAAACAAAACATTCGCACATCTTTCGCGTTCCATTTCCAAGCATACTTCCGAACCTTTTCACAAGTAAGAAAAATAAATAAATATACATATCCAAATAAGTAAAGATTTTCTTTTAGTCAAAATCCCCCTTTTTTATGAGAAAAAAATTACATTTTTCTTCATTTCTTCATTTATTTTAGACAAGCAAACTATTTTAGATCTATGCAGAGTTTATATGCCTACACCTAACTCATAAACAGATTAAGTAGGTTACAAAAAAAGTAGTTACGCTTGATCGCTGGCCGTGTGGATAAGTGCGTGCGCTTTAATTCCAATATCTTATGCTATATTTCAGAGTTCGAATCTCACACTGTTTTATTTTATTGGCTATAGCGTTCTAGTTAATTCCTAGTAAATATCGATTATCATCATGAACCTGAATAATGCCATTGTTTGTTTTTTAAATTATGTTATTGCACCTTAAAGCAATCCCACAAAAAAATTTTTTTTCATTTAAACTGACGTGCAGAACAGAAAGGATTGAGAAACCCAGTGTTAACAAGAACATCGGCTAGTATATATATATATATATATATATATATATATATATATATATATATATATATATATATATATATATATATATATATATATATATATATATATATATATATATCAGGCGCAGGAATCAGCCATTGATAATCACCTCGTTAGTACAAATAAGTGTTCTGACAAGTATTCCGATGGGTGGTTTTCTGTTTTACACAGTGCCAGGTCGAACTACAATCTCAATATTATTGAGGCGTTAATTATTAACAATTCTCGACCTAGCCTGTGTAGACAAAAGATTTTGAAGCATCAGTTTGAGATCTTTAATGATCCAAAGCCACCATAACGTTGAGAATTACTTCTTTTCCCCTCTCTCAATCGTTTTCTCCAACTGAAACAATTTTTTTCCCTCATATCTCATTCGATTTTCTTAGTTTTTAATTCATCATTCTGAAGTTTTCTCTTAGAGGGTCAGACGATAAGGCCTTAAGGCAAATTTTAGCAATTTTCTTTTTTTTTCCACCTGCCCGTTTCATTGATTAAAAAAAAATGTTTCCTCTGAAATTTATCCTACGATTTTGTTGTACGCGAAATTTACTTGTGGTCGCGCAGATTGTTCAGCAGGTCCGGTATATTTTTACTACAGTTCTTAATCGCAGTGTGCCTTGTAGGGATATTTGTACATGTAGATGACCATGCTCTGCGTCTGTACGACACGCAGAGCATGCTCTCCTTCTACAAAGTCTAATTTCAGTGACGAGCCGAAGCAAGATAACCGAGAGACGATGTAGTGCGCAGGTTTTATATCGGAGCTTCCTATAACAAAATCTACGTGTCCATCTCACCGAGTAGGGTAGCATCGCGCCTGGGTACTATACCAGGTATTTCCACGCGCCCGCTAATAATATATATATATATATATATATATATATATATATATATATATATATATATATATATATATATATATATATATCCACAAACATATCTTGACTAGAAAGTGCCTCGAACCAGTATCAAAACTCGACCGTCTGGTAGACAATCAGTGTTTCTATCCATTCCGATGTCAGTCACTTGCTGTAACTAAGCGAAATCTCAAGATTTATATATATATATATATATATATATATATATATATATATATATATATATATATATATATATAATTATTAATGACAATATATGTATTAGCATATACTATCAGTTCCTTTTACTTTGTAGTCTCCTTAAAAGATTCAGCTCGATTATTGTCAATTATTGCTAACAGAGCAAATATAAGACGATATTGACATACAAATTTTGTTTGGCACAAGACAAATGAAACGGACCGTAAAAAATATATCTCACAGAAATATTATGTTTTTTGGAAATGTGAAAAAATAAAAATAATAAAATAAAACCATGGTTATTCGAATATAATATGAACTGACTCATTTATATATATATATATATATATATATATATATATATATATATATATATATATATATATATATATAAACACAATTAACAAAGAGTGTTCCGTTTGTTTATACAAAGTAAAAAGGTTTGAATTTTCGCTGGTGTCAGTTTGAGTTTTCACTTATCACATTGCTCAACTCATAATTTTTCATTTATACCAACATTTTGGCTACACATTTGCAGACATATTACAGCTCTACGTAGGAGTCAGCTGAACCTTGCCAGGTCAGGTTCCTAATATCAACGCGGAGATGAAAATGTGCTTTGTATTTCTGTATAAAAGATACCTTTTCGTTGACACTCATGTTTGTAAAGGTAGTACCGTTATTGAATTGACTATTATGGGTATTCTTTCTAATCAGCCTCGTAGATGACTTAACAATTTAATATTCTAACGATATTACCTCGCAGATACGAGTGTCAAACGCGAGCAGTGTTATACAAACATTGCTAGAAATATATACCATACTTATATTATGATAAAATTATTAAGACTTTAATTCTCTTCTTTTCCCATATATATTTGGTTGGTTGTCCGCGTCGATTGAGAGGTTCAGCTTTGAAAGTTAAAAGGTGACATTGGTCTGGGGTTCGAATCGTGCCTTCTTCCGGGAAGCATGAGTGTTCTGCCGGTCGTATGATTCAACCCCCAGTCACCTTTTAACTTTCAAGTCTGACCCCCTCAATCGATGCGAACAACCTAACAGTCATGAGTGAAGAAGAAAATGAAAGTCTGTTCATGTCTGTACAAGCGGACATATCTAGTAGGCTGTCACAACAGTGTTAAACAATCCGATTGGGCGGATCATCGCATTTTGGCAGTCTATTTTTACTTCTCTTAAAGGACCCAGCCTGCATTAAGGGGGATATACATAGTATTATGATAAATATGTTTTACTTTTATCCACATACACATGTGTTTCATCTTTTTCCGAGGACAACTGTCTTGCTGGTCGAACGATTTTGGAAATAATATATATATATATATATATATATATATATATATATATATATATATATATATATATATATATATATATATATCAGGACCGGCGACACAGTTATAAAAGTGGGGGCGCTCTCCTCAAAAGTGGGGGGGGGGGGGCGGTTAAACACATGCATATATAACTTCATTATTGATGCCCGTAAAGTGGAGGGGGGGGCAAGTCAAAAAGTAGAGGGGGGCTGTAGCCCCCCCCCCCCTGCCCCCGGTGCCGCCTATATATATATATATATATATATATATATATATATATATATATATATATATATATATATATATGTATACATATATATATGTATATATATATTTATATATACATACATATATATATATACATATATATATGTATATATATATACATATATATATACATATATATATATATATATATACATATATATATATATATATATATATATATATATATATATATATATATATATATATATATATATATATACGTGTGAGTGTCTTCATATGCAAACAATTATTTTAGATAGTTCAGATCGATTCTTATGGGAATCAAATTCCAAAGAAATGTGACGGGATTTTCGTGTAGTTATTTGAACTTGTGTGCTTTGAATTAATCCAGAAACGCGTGTAAGTTTTATTTGCTTCAAAATTTACATTTAATCACTATATGATAGAAATCTGATCTGCTCAACGAACTTATGACATATGCTACATATATATAACACACTCACACACACACGCGCGTGCTCGCTCGCTCGCGCACACACACATATATATGTATGTATATATATATATATATATATATATATATATATGGATATATATATATATATATATGGATATATATATATATATATGGATATATATATATATATATATATACATACATAAAGATATATATACATATGGATATATATACATATATATAATTATATATATACGTATATATATATATGTATATATGTATATATATATGTATATATATGAATCTCTCTCTTTATATATATATATATATATATATATATATATATATATATATATATATATATATATATGTATATATATATATATATGTGATTTTAGCTCATTTGAGCCGAGGCAGCAAGAATGCACACACATATAAATCAGAATTACAAACCAAATCCAATGATAAACTAACTAAATTGCAGTTTTGTTTTAAAAGTGGCGAATTGAGTAAGAACGTAAAAAAATACAAATTAGACAATAAAAACAATAACCTTGCAATCAAACCGAAAATAAAATAAAAATCAACCCATTAAAATAAAAATCCCTCCCAAATATATTAAGACTATTAAGAAAGACGTCCATTTTGTTCGTGGACGTTAATATTTGTGAAATACAGAGATTGATAAATTTTGAAGATGAATTTTTCATTTCCTTTCATTTTCGCCTGAAATTAATTGGAAATGTGCATTTTGCTTTCTACTTTTGCATTAAAAGATTGCAAATGTTTAGAATTAAAACAACAAAAGATCGAATATGGAAATTATAAAATAAATTAATTTGGAAACGAAAATTAAAAAGAATAAAAACTTCTTCAATTATTTCGCTTAAGAGCCAGCGGCAAAAAGAATGGAAAGTAGATAATAATGATAATTAAATGTTTAAAATTCGATGATGATGATAATAATAATAATAATAATAATAATAATATTGATTATAATAACAATGAGAACGTAGTAATACACACACACATACATACATACATACATACATACATATATATATATATATATATATATATATATATATATATATATATATATATATATATATATATATATATATATATATATATATATTATAATTATAAATATTTCTTTATCTACATACGTATACGTTTCACCCTGTCGGAATCGTCAGTGTAGAGATAATTATATATATATATATAATTCCATACTATTTTCATATATATATATATATATATATATATATATATATATATATATATATAAATAGTATGAAATTATATATATATATAAATATATATATTTATATATATATAAATAGTATGAAATTATATATATATATATATATATAAATAGTATGAAATTATATATATATATATATATATATATATATATATATTTATATATATATATATATATATATATAAATAGTATGAAATTATATATATATATAAATATATATATTTATATATATATAAATAGTATGAAATTATATATATATATATATATATAAATAGTATGAAATTATATATATATATATATATATATATATATATATATATATATATATATATATATATATATATATATAAATAGTATGAAATTATACATATTGCAAGTAAGTTTCATTCCCTGAGAAAATTATCAGACTAATTGCAATTTTCCTGCAAATTTCCCCATTTCTAGATTACTTTCCATAAGTATATTTTACTACTACTACTACTACTACTACTACTACTACTACTACTACTACTACTACTACTACTACTACTACTACTAGGCTCTACTCCCGTATTAAGCATTGTTGCAGTAAATACTGAACATATATATATATACGTTATATAATATAATTATTTTATAATATTATAATATAGGTGTATATACATGAAATAGTCAAATAATTATATATATATCTACTTGTCTTTATGTAATACATATGCATATATATGTATATATATATATATATATATATATATATATATATATATATATATATATATATATATATATATATATATATTGTCAAACACTTGTGACGAGTGAGGTATAGATTTTAGTTACACTAGTAGTTTTAACTCAGTAAATATTTATCATTTTATCATTCGTACCGCAATGGTAAATTAAGTTAAAAAAAAAAACCCTGAAAAACCAAAAGACAATTAAAAGAATTGTTTTTGGCATCGGGAAAAAGCCACAATTTTATCCGATTTCTTTAACATCAAAAGTTCCGATTTTTTAATTCACGATTCCGATTGCGATTAATTGTCCCAACACTATAAAGTATATATGTTAAAAAAATTCGAATCAACAAAATATTATTTGTACATATGTTTCGGAAACTCTTTATTTAAGTCGTTTCATCAGCAGAAATAGGATTCCTTTTGTTTAGATTGTTGACATTGTAAGGCGCGAACTTTACAAGCACGTTGTTTAATCAGACCTGTTGACTGGATTATTGAGGGTTGGATATTCCAAAGTGTTTTGGTGTATTTATATATTTCTCTATCTATATATATATATTTAATTATAAGATTAATTTCTGTCTTTAAATTCTAAGTTTTATTCATCTAGACATACACAAAAAGGAAGAAAAATATTAAATAAGTTTGATATATATATTATATATATATATATATATATATATATATATATATATATATATATATATATAGTATACATTTTTATTAATACAAACATTATTAGTTACATATGTGCATACATGCGTCAGCTTCGATCTCTCTCGAGAACCAGCTTCCTCTGACCGTTAGAAAAAATGAAATCGATAGATTGCAGTTGAAACATGTATGCACATATGTAACCAATAATGTTTGCATAAATAAAAAAATTATACTAAAAAAACAACTCTATTTGTTATTGAGCACTTTTTCATATAAAACTGGAGTTTTATTGGATTAACATCTAGGAAACAAAAATAATTCTTATACTCTATGTATACACACATCCACACCCCCACACACACATGCACACACACACATATATATATATATATATATATAATTTTTTATGTGTATCAATTTTCAGTATTTACTTCAACAGTGCTCGATACGTAAGTAAAGCTAGGTAGTAAGCTATGAAAATATATTTATGGCAATAAATATATATTGCCATAAATATATCTTCATAGCTTACTATATATATATATTTTCTTATCCTTTTATTTTATTTTTCCTTTATATATATTATTATTTTTTATTTACTATTTTTTCTATTTTTTTCTATTTTTTCTTTTTCTTTTTTTATATTTTATATTATATTATATTTTATTTTATTTCTGTTCTTTTTTTTAATTTTCATTTTATTTTTATAATTTTTTGTAATGTTTATAATGTTTATAATGTTTTATTTTTATCATCATTTTATCTTTCTAATTTTAATTTATATTTGTAACTTATTTCTTTTTCTAATATTTGTCTCTGTGGCTCCTCCTGTTAATAGATGTTCCTCTACGACGAGCTTGTTATTTTTTCTTTGAATTTCTGTAAGACGTGGTGCTAAAGGCGCTGATGAAGAGACATTTTGGAGTAGCTTTGTTAATTTAAAAAAATAAAAAAAATAAAAAAATAAAATAAAGTATTTCCAGAATATTTTGGAAACGACCGTACGCCATACTAGACTTGATGTTCTAATTCTTGGAACAATTGAAATGTTCTAATTCATTAAATCCGCATTTAAGGGTTTAGGGTTAGGGTTAGGGTTTAAAGACCTCAAAATTTGATGTAGAGCAATTATGTACTCTATTATTTTATGTATCTAACTTATTTTAAAAGTTTTTTGTTGCTGTGTACGAGTGTAGGTGGGGGCGCTTTCTAAATGGTAAAGTAAGGAAAAAACAATGTGCCCATGTTACTCACCGAGTTGCCGAGAATATATTCCAAAATTCATAATGGTCGGTTCATTAGTTTAAGAGTTTATTCTTACCTAATTTTATATATATGAACTCCCTAAATGTTAAAATTTACAAAAAAAAATGTTGTGCCAATGTTAGTCAGCGTGTTGCTTAGAATATATATTCCAAAATGCATAATGATCCATTCATTAGTTCCCCCATATATATATATATATATATATATATATATATATATATATATATATATATATATATATATATATATATATATATATATATATATATATATATATATATATATATATATATATATATATATATATATACTAAGCTTGAAACGCCGGAGTATGTAGGTAAAATAACTTAATACTTACTTAAAAAATGTATATCTATTATTATTTTTATTTATTAAAACTGTGTTCTGCGGCTACGGTAGTCAAATGACATCCCGTAGCTGCGATCAATCCTCCATGCTAGTCTCAGGCCATCTGACCGTGTCATGTGCAAATTGTCGTAGGCAATGAAGTTGTTTCGCTGTATGTAGTGGTCCTAGTCCCGCCTGCTTGAGGTCAGCACGTAGTGTGCCTAGCAGATTTGTGCAGTGCCGTCCTAGTCGTGGTTGGTAGGCTTGCGAACCAGTAACAGCAAAGTCTAGTTCCCCCCTCCTCTCTCTCTCTCTCTCTCTCTCTCTCTCTCTCTCTCTCTATATATATATATATATATATATATATATATATATATTTATATATATATATATATGACCTTTTTGCTCATTATTCGAATATTCTTGGACTAGTTTTGCTTTACACATAACTTAAAATTCTGTTGTTAAAATGGTCAAATTAATACTTACCAAATTATGTTTTTTTCCTTATGTGAATAAGAGTAATTCTTTGAAAATCCATGGATTCTCATATTTTATTTTATTCCTTGTTTAAACACCTGATGATTATAATAAACTTGTATAAGTGTGTAAGCTTACTTTTGTTTCATTATTACAACACTCCCTATATCTAAATGAATAAACGCGAAATATTTTTCTATTCATCCTAACTATGTTTTTATCAAAACACGTTAAGTTTATTTAATTCAACTACACATTTAAGTATTTTCAAATACATTATATATAGCCAACATTACACTGCGTAAACATATTCATTCCGATGCTTCATTAGCATAATAATTTTATAAACACCTTCTAATAAATTAACATTCTGAACAATTTATTTCTGTTTTCGTTTTACAGTATTCTTATATATATTCAAAAGTTTTGTTAATATTAATGTTATTATTATTAGTAGTAATATTAATTCTAACGATTTTATGAAAAACGTTGAACGTCCAAAATGATTGTTTTTAAATTCGAATAACTTCCTGTCACATTTTAAGACTGCGTGTGTTTACACGATCCAATAACTTAGATTACCTGGAATAATTTATTAAAAAAACAAAACAGACTCCGCATTGAACCCTAACCCTAACAAAGTTTTTCTTTAGATATATACTTTATATTTAAAACTAAATTTGTCGTTGTTTTCGACGACGATGACGACGACTATTGAATATTATTATATTTGCTATAATAAAGAAAAAAGAAAACTTCCCTACCCCTCTCAGCCTTTTCAATAATATAATAATAAAAAATAGATTCATATTTTTAAAACTTAATTTATTTCTGTCTTCTAAATGAATAAATGCGAAAGTTTTTTTTCCATTTATCCAAACTATTTACATGAAAACGCCAATTAATTGGGGATGGGTATAGTTAAAACAATGTTTTTACTCAGACTTCCATAATTTTAACACCGATTTGTAGATTAACACCCTTAGCTGAGTTTAAACAACGTTGTTCTACGTTTTAGCGTCATTCTAACTTATTAGGACATTAACTAATATATTTTTAACACTAACCCTTAGTCCGACTGGTAAGGTCGTAAAACCACACGTATTCACCCATGCCAAAAAAATAACGTACATACTTTATCTCCAATAGCATAAATAAAAATGGTTAACAGTCATAAAACCCTAGGATGGTTCGGATATGGAGGATAATTTTAAGTTGAATTTATATGCGACACTAATGCCGAAGTCTAAATTCTAAAATAATTTTGTTATTATTTTCTACTGCCGCCAGGATTTTCTGGATATCCACACGTAATCGCCTAAAAAAGTAGAATCGTATTTTTTTTGGGGGGGGGGGGGTAGCTGAGGGTGTTAATCTACAATAATACCAGCACTTTTAATATTTTTTATTATTTATACATGAAAAAAAAAGGTATTTACTTATTTAGATAATTTAAAAGAAGTTATTTATTAAATTTTGCACGCGAGAAAACACCCCACTAAACTCAATTGCTTAAAATTAAAATAAAAAAGGGACGTACAGTTAAAAAATATAAGTTTAAAAAAATAAAATATAGGTAAATTTGCAGATTAACCCCCCCCCCCCAATATTCTACTTTTTTAGGCGATTACGTGTGAACAATGTGAGAAATGGAACGAAGGAAAACATATTTTAGAATTTAGGTGATGGATCAGTTTCATATATATTTAACATAAATTGTGCTTTATTTTCTTCGTTTGCTCCACTCTTTTAGGCGATTACGTGCGAGTCGGACTTAGAGTTAGCGTTACAAATATATTAGTTAACTATACCCCCTCCCCATTAATTGCTGTTTGGAGTGCGGATAGGTTTTGCTAGTCCATATATATATATATATATATATATATATATATATATATATATATATATATATATATATATATATATATATATATATATATATGTTGAACATAATATATATATGGAAAAATGAGTAACTCATATAAAGGCCTTCCCCTAGCCCTGAATCCCATATTACTCTTTTTATTTGTATTTGAAAGTTTTGGACGTTTTTTTTTGCTAAGTGTTTTCGAAGAATAAAATGGACAATGTGTTTACGAAAGAATTGAAATGCATCATAATAAAATAAATGTTTTATATGAAATTGTTTAAACGTTATATTTGGTGGAATTGCACTGACTTATGTGTGTGTGTGTGAGCGTGTATGTGTGTGCTAGAACTTCATCATAAATAGAACTGTGCGCAATAGAAACTGATCATCCGATAAGCAAACATCAACAACGAATAGTGAATTAATGAGAGTTTGTTATTTTAATTGAATATGCAAATTAGTTATCTTTTTTACGTCGCTCGAAAGTCCATGACTGAGTATATTAGGAAGTTGTTTTTACTTAGTAAATATAACAGTGGTCTTTTAATAGCAATGTCAGTGCGACAAATAACTCAACTGTATACATCAAATATGTATTGTATATATATATATATATATATATATATATATATATATATATATATATATATATATAAAACTGAACAAGTTAAAAATTAAAACCTAAAATAGAAATACAAGAAACCACGTGTTAAAATAAATTCGCCCGCTATATTGACACGACAAAGGAAACAGGATATAGGAAAATCCATTGTTAACAAAAAATAGGATAGGTATAGGAGCGTCACCAACAAAGCCTTTGTTCGCGGGAAGCCCAACGATTGGCTGAGGGAACAACAAAGAATCTGGTTAACTAGCAAGCCATGTATATAAAAACAGCTGACAAAAATAACCGGAGATGAAACGCGGGAGCCTCTGTGTAGCTTAATTGCCATATGTATTTTCATTGCTTACTATATATATATTTATATACATATACATATATATATATATATATATATATATATATATATATATATATATATATATATATATACGAGGCCTGTCTAAAATGCATCCAACCTTAGGCCAGAAATAATATTTCAAATACGTGACGGGATTTGGATCCTAATCCCTTTCAAAGTAGGCCCCTTGTGCTTGCCCACACTTAGCCCACCGATCCATCCACTGTCATAAATAAAACACTGCAGTCTCTTGTTGGAATGGTGTCCATTTCCGCCGTCGCGTTATATTCAGCAGGTGTTTGGAGAAGATGCGATGTGTAATACAAATTAAGGACAGGTTCAACCGATTCAAAAATGGCCGCACATCAGCGGAGAGTGACCAGCTGTTGTTGAGAGGGTGTGAAAAAAGAGATAATGAGGAACGCGATAGCGGAGATGAACACCATTCCAAAAGAAGATTTCCAGAAATGTTTCCGGCAGTGGATGGATCGGTGGGCTAAGTGTGTGCAAGCACAAGGGGCCTACTTTGAAAGTTTACGGTTAGGGCCCCAACGCCGTCACGTATTTGAAATAGTTTTTCTGCCCTAAGGTCGGATACGTTTTAGACAGGCCTCGTATATATATATATATATATATATATATATATATGTATATATATATATATATATATATATATATATATATATAATCATTCACGTACATACTGTTTCGCTGTATCACAGCTCCTTAGTGCGGCTAGACCAGTTAGTGCCTGAAGCCGGGATTGTGTGTGTGTGTAATTAAGTTCAAATATATTGATAACATAAGCTTAAAACTGTTATTTTTTTAAATGAGCAAGAGCAATACATTTAATTGTCTTCCTTACAATGAATTATTTTCATTCTAAACAAAAAGAGCAGTAAAAACAAAATGTTTTCACTACATCCCGAGCAACGCCGAGTAGACACAGCTAGTATATATATATATATATATATATATATATATATATATATATATATATATATATATATATATATATATATATGAAATAGGATAAATAAAAGGATGAAATAAATCTGACGGTATGAGTTACAAAGAGAAAGCGAAAGACCTAAAACTCAATGTTTCGCCCAGCTGTTGTGTGGACTTTATCAAGAGTAAAATAGCTAAAAGTGACAAACAACGAAAGGATATGTTATTTTGGGGAACATATATACATTTAAATCTATGTAGCGAGAGAATGTATAAAAATACGTACCTACATATACATATAAAAAAATACCCCCCCCCCAAAAAAAATAAACATACATGCATATATATGTACTCGAAATGTGTATACAAAATATATACAGATGTCGTAATAGCAAAAGGAAAGGAGAAGATAAGATATGCATATGTATGTACGTATTTGTATACATTCTCTCTCTATATATATTTTAAATTATTGTACTCTATCACTATATATATTCCCAAAATTACAGATCTTCTCGTTTTATGCCACTTTTAAGCTTTTCTCCTCCTACTGCTACTGTTTCAAATACTTCTACCTGTGTGTTATTTCTTCAGACACGTCATCCTGAGGAAGCCTTGAAATAAAGAAGAAATGTTGATGAATACATAACTAATAATATTTTTTGGTTCCTTGTTTAATTTTGCATTACGTTGGAATATTAGTTCCATTTTTATCACCCCCTCCATATATATATATATATATATATATATATATATATATATATATATATATATATATATATATGTATACATACATACATACATACATACATACATACATACATACATATGTGTGTATATAAAGAGCGATAAAGAGAGAGAGAGAGAGAGAGAGAAAGAAAGAAAGAAAGAGAGAAGGGCAGAGAGACAAGGGAAGCGTTGCGTACTAAATATACAAAACATATATTCTTTGAGTTCATATAATTTTATTTTAAAATAATCGGGGTGGATAGAATCGAAACTGAACACTCAATGTTTTCAGTCTGATACTTTTCTAACTAAACAATTCTGGCATTTATTAAGTTGACTTTTAAAATAACACTCAAGAGAAAAACCGGATATACGTATTTGAAATTTTAAGAGGTGGGGTCACGTAGATATTTGGCATATTCGGGTACACTTCCATTGTCTTCTCTGTATAATTTAGTACGTATGGTATAAATGTCATCAAAAAAAGGTTATATTTGAAGTTTTAAAGGAGGTTCGGCCCCCATAGTTCTCTTAGGTTAGGAGGGCACTTAGAAGGTAACATAGATATTCGGGACCACCTCCATTGTCTTCCCCTTAGAATTTTATACGTATGATCAAAATTTCATCAAAATAGGATATATTTCAAGTTTTAAAGGAGGTTCGGCTCCCATAGCTCACTTAAGTTAGGAGTGCACTTAGAGATTTAGGACGACTTTCCTTCTATTACTCAGACACTTTTATATATACGCTTTAAATGTAATAACAAATATTATATATTTGAAGTTTTAAGAGTGTTGTGCTCTCATAGACTCCTTAAGGGTACATTTAGGAGTTTGGGAATACTTCCATTGTCTTCCCCGGTAAGTTTTACATAAGAGTACACTAGATTTGATGTAGATTCTCTAACCTTTCTTTATATAGAGAACACACACACAAACATACATTGAGTTATATATATAGATTACTTCCATGTTCACATGCATACTCCGCTTTACAGATGCAGTCAACTCCCCGATCACAGCTGGGGGAGAAAAAGGAGGACGCCTGATCATCTTTACTGTAAGTCTCGCCACCTTTGCTCAACAGTGAACATGTTAAATAATCTTTTATTTATTAGATCAATAGCAGTGACCCGATTCACGATTACAGCTTTCTCGGACAATATCATTCTCTTGCTGATCGTGCTTTCTGTCCTACTTTCGCCATGGACAAGGAATGTTTTCGCTATGTTCTTTTGTTCTTTTTATTTTGACTTCAAATCCGTCTTTAGACGACTCGTGTTTAAAACCTGCGTCATGCCTACAAACATTACACTGCCCACTCCCAATGGAAAATAAATAGTTAAAAACAAAAGAATAATATAAAGTAGCACTTTCTAGAAGACAATGTCATGAATATGACCTCAGAATACATCTAGTGGTAAGGCCGAAAATTTGAAACTTTGGCGAATGTGAATTCGTTCCTTACTTACAATTACTCCCAGGTCCAGTCTGATCCGCAGTGGTAGTACTTGTCAAGATCATATCTATAGATAAAAAGAATGTGTCGTGTGTATAATTAACATTTCGGTTATGATAATATGAATCTGAATCTGATAGTGAAGCCTTAATTTTGAAGCTCTGTGGAGTGTTGATTTAGCTCTCAGTTCTCACTACTCCTAGGACCACTCTGACCAGGATGGATTAAATAGAATGTCTGCAGATTCTTTATTTACAAATATACGCCTACAAAACAAACTAGTCTACAAACCAACGATATACCAAATATACGTGCGATTTCCGGATAAAAAGAACCATGCTTATTAACCAACCACGCAAATCTAAAACAGTTGATATGCCGTAAAACCCAACACCTAACTTGAAAGACAAAAAAAAAAGACAAAACAAGTGCACCGAATACAAAAGCACGCGTCATTTTGTTCTCCTATTCGTGTCGTCCAAGAAGTTGACAATATGGCAGAGAGACATAAAGGGGGAAGGTTGTTACTGTCATGCGTTGTTTTGTTTTTTACTTAGCGACAATAATCAAAGTGTGCTTCATTGGAAACGGAAACACAAGACGTCAATGGCGCAAAGGAGAAGAGAAAGAGGTAAAGAATAAAACAAATAGGAAACAAAAAAAAAAATTATATAAGCCAAAACAAACATGGTGGTAAAATTAAAAAAAAAAAGAAAAAAAAAGATTTTGAGCAGTGTGCAGAGGGGGGACTATCCATTAAAGACACGTGTACTATGCTGTTTGGAGACCGAGTAACAACCAAGTCTCCTATTCCATCTATTTTCTTTCCAGTGGAAAGATGGTGTGTCTTGGAGGCGGGGGTGGGGGGTGGAGGGGGGGGGGAGGTGAATAAAACAAAACAAGTGAGGGGTGGGATGGGGTAGGTATGCAGACACTGGTGGAACCAGTGACAGGGAAGGGTGACAGTGGAGAGGGTGGTAGGGTGTTGGTGGGGCGGTGATCAGGATTAATAGATTTACTGGGTGCGTGCACGTGTGTGTGCACGTGTGCAAGAAAGGAGAAAGGACGACGTAAAAAATGTGTGTGTGTGTGTGTGTGTGTGAGAGAGAGAGAGAGAGAGAGAGAGAGAGAAAGAAAGAAAGAGAGAAAGAGAGAGAGAGAGATCCTTTACGGAGGAGACGTACGAGGAGAAAAAGAAAACTATGCGCCGTATATGCATGCATATATGAAAACACACATGCAAACACCAACACACACACACACACACACACACACGCACACACCAAGATACACATACACACAAAGATGCGAACAATAAAAACATCATATACTAGCGGGGTCCGTGTCCCGGCGATGTCCCGGAAAATTCGGGAAACCAAGAATCGCAACCCCCAGAAGTAAATTTACCGGAAAGGACCGGAAACACTTGTTTCACCACAAAATGCTAAGCATTTATTTACGATGAAAAGTTTTTATTTTAAATTTATTGGAAAGGAGTACTCACTGACTTGTTTGTTCAGCCAAAGCGTGTATTTTGGAGGTGTGGAGTATTCTTGGTTGGGGTGGGTTTTTTAGTTTTAATTTACAATATGACACAATTGCTGACTGGCGTACGTATGAACCGAAATACATTATGGTGGAGTTTTGGAGTTTAATTTTGTCATGAAATAAATTTTGGGTGTGGGAAGGATACTCACTATTTGTTTTTTTTGATAAGTTACGATTTGCTTGGGATGGGGGTTTTGTTTATAATTCACAATTTAAGAACAAAATAAAAATGGCTGATTTTCATACGAATGAATCGAAATGTATTATAGTGTAGTTTGATTTTGTAATGGAGATAATGAAAGGTTCAGTGGCGAGTTATAATCATTAACTTGTTTGCTCAGCACGGTTTGTGTGTGTGTTTTTCTTTGTTTGTTTATGTTTATAATGTACAAAACAAAGCAAAAACGCAAAAAAAACATGAAAAACTAGGTGATCAGAGCCTAAACTACAATCAGTACTCATTATCAACATTATATATATATATATATATATATATATATATATATATATATATATATATATATATATATATATATATATATATATATATATATATATATATATATATATAATGTTGAGAATGAGTACTGATTGTAATTTAGGCTCTGATCGCCTAGTTTTACATTTCTTTTGCGTTTATATATATATATATATATATATATATATATATATATATAGTAAGTTATGAAAATATATTTATGGCAATTAAGCTACACAGAGGCTTCCGCGTTTCATCCCCAGGGGGTATCGTTAGGCTAAAATGGTTAAATGTGGGAGCCTCTATGTAATTTAATTGCCATAAATATATTTTCATAGCTTACTACCTAGCTCTACTTAAGTAGCAAGCACTATTGAAGTAAATACTGAAAATTAATACATAAACAATTATATCTTCTTATAACATTTTATGTAGATACATGAAATAGTAATATATATATATATATATATATATATATATATATATATATATATAAATATATATATATATATATATATATATATATATATATATATATATATATATATATATATAATAGAACTTCAGCTTTCTAATATACTGAGCATGTCCATGTTTCTTAAAATCAAATTTATTAAAAATTATATTTAAGTAAAGACACAGAATGCAAATGATTTTCTTCATCGGCATATTAAAAAAACTATCAATTTCAGTCAATGGTAACCCATCAATGATCGTCAAAGGATAGTTTCAAAGTTAGGAGAGAATATCGAATACATCCCAGAGTTCATATCAACAGAATAGATAAAAAACAGTAGTCCAAACGAAAATCTATAATAAAAAAACGAACAATAATACTTATACCAAATAAATATACCTATTAGTCATATACTACACTACTTAGGAAGTGAAAGGAAATACATTTACCTTTGAACTAGTCTTTTCTTATCTATATTGGTGGATATACACTCTAGGATTTATTCGATATTCTTTGCTAACTTTAAACTATTTCCTGAGAATATCTCGTATTTTCATACAATATTGCTAGTGATAGAAATTGCCAAATTTTAATATACCGATGAAGAAAATCATTTATATTTTCTGTATATTTACTTAAATGTAATTTTACTTACAAACATCTTTTGTTTAGAACCGCGTGTATATAAAAAGTGACATGCGTGAATATTTATTCCCGGAGCATAGTTCAAATATTTGAAACAATAATTAATATATTTTAGACTTTTGGAATATACACTACTACTATGAAGGCTGTTATTAGTATAAACTATTGATTATGAACTTATTTTTATTGCAGCTTTGAACTGTATCGGGAAACTTCTAATATAATTTTCTTTTTAAATCTTGTTTAAGTACGTATATAAATTAATGTTTGACATGATAACTTACATAGTAAACTGAACTCCCGAACCCAAAAATTGAACCTGTTGACATTGCTACAGTAATTATAGAAATATATAAATAATTTAAGTCAAAGCAAACATCTATATAATAATATCCTTGTTCATTCGTTAATACATTTTTGTTTTGCAATAGATTCTCATGTAAATATCCTTTGTCTTTTATAGTTTATATGAATGGCATAAATTACATTTAGAACACATTGAATTAAGAATACTTAACGTTTTCCAAATAAAAAGAGGACAGCAACAAACAGAAATTAATGAAAAACTTTTAGCAATTAAAAAAAAGCGCTACATGTTCTTACAGACAGCTTTAAAACGGCGGACGGCTTTAACGAATATAAACGAATTCGTTTATTTTAAATCTTAAAAATATGAAAATAATAATCATTTAAATGTTTCAACCGTATTTGAATACATTCTACACTGAAATATCCTTCGTTTAATTTTATTTTTGGTTTATGAAATGAGGTAAATCGTTTCTTTACGTTCTAATATGTTTCAGATAATTTATGGACCTAACAAATAATTACTCCTAATAACCCCAGATAGAAAAATACTGGGGTTTCTTGAGTTTTAATTACAAACCGCTCACTAGATTTCGTCAGCCACATTTTGATCTGGGGGTGAGCGGTTTATAATTAAAACCCAAGGAAGCCCATTATTTTCGCCTAGATCCGCTCACCCAGCTTGAAATCTAAGGTACCATGTTGATCTGAACTCCAGAACATTATATATATATATATATATATATATATATATATATATATATATATATATATATATATATATATATATATATATAGTGCGAAATATTTGAAATGGGTTGTAAGGGCCTTTTCTAAACAGTAAACGTCTACTCGTGTCGATGGAACCGTGGTATATCAGAAATTAGCAAAAGAATAACTGTCTAATGATGATAACTACATATGACCAATATCGTTTAGAGTTATTACGTATGTAAGGTATAGTACGAATTTTGACATTTATAATAATATTAAAGTACCACCCCAAACTCCTGGACTTTCTAGTCTTATATATTAAGACATATAAATAATGGTTTGTATTTTATAAGTCTCATATGAGTTTAATGAGCTAAGATTCAGATTGAAATTACCCCCTCTCCGTTTATCTTCCACCACCAAGAATTAGTTTCACCAAATGAGCAGTGTATGTGAACAGAGTGAGATTGCTCCAAATTAAGCTGAGATAATTCAGACAAAATTCCTAGTTTAATATTACAAAATAGTTCATCTATTTATCGTTAAGATTGAGAAAAACGAAAACAAATGAAAAATATTTCTGATGCTAAAATGTATCCACCCCTCTTATTCAAATAAACCCCGCTAAAATATAACCCTTACCCCGCTAATATATATATGTGTTAAGTTCAATTTTCTATTACACCGTAACCCAGAAAACTTATACATAATGCCCATAGGTAATAATTTCTATCCTATAATTAATAATGAACCATTATTTCTCCCTATTTATCAATCATAGGCCCCTTTCTTTCTGAGATTCTCGTTGACGACTCTGCTCTTGAGGAGAAATCGACTCTTGGTCTTTCTCTCTCATCAACTCTTTCTTGGAGTTCATACATTAGATCCATTGCTCTTTCTGCTTCTCGTAAAGTCGGTTCTCTCTATCGCTCCAAACACTTTCTCACATCTCAATCTCTACAAATCTACCATCAGACCATGTATGGAGTACTGTTGTCATATTTGGGCTGGTGAATCTCTGCCCCATTTGAGGGATTCTTGATAAAGTGCAGAAACGTATCTGTAATTTGATTGGGCCCCCCTTTTTCTTCTCTACACCCTCTCTCACAGACGTGATGTTGCTAGTCTCAGTCTTTTCTATAAGTACTATTATGGCATGTTTTCTTCAGAATTGTATTATCTATTTCCTGCTTCTTTTGTTCCAGCTCGTTTGACTCATTAGTCTAGTTGTCTTAATCAATTCGCTGTTTTGATACCTCATTGTAATACAGTTTCCTATTCCAGTAACTTATTTCGAAGAACCGTACACTTGTGGAACTCTCTTACTGCTGACTGTTTTCCTCTTATCTATAATCTTGGTTTTTTCAAGACTAAGTTCAATAGGCATCTCCTGTCTTTACGATAATCATATTTGTTCTTGTTAGCTCCTTACATCAAGTGGCTTCATGCCTTGTCTGGAGCGATTTCCAGAAAAAATCATACTTTAGTCCTAATTCTGTGAAAATAGTTAATCAACTTTCACCTTGCCCTCAATTCCTACATATCTACTCTAAAGTCTAGATCAACTGTAATTCATTTAACAACCCCTACCCATGCCCATACCCTAAATGATATTTTCCACGCATTTAAGTTTATTAACCCTAGAACTTTAATATCCTGATGTAACCCTAAATCCGTGGATTTTCATCTATGTAACATTTTGATAGTCCCTAATTGTGGCACCATCATTCAAACCTCTGTTCATAGTATATTTATCCCCCAGACAAATTAATCTGGTCTGAGACGAGAAAGCCCATATCAGTGGAAACAATTTTTTATTACTTCCTGCCTTTTGTTACGTAAATTATCATTAGATACTATTGTATGATTTGGTTTCCACGGTGCCAAGATGGCATTTAAAAAAATTACTCGGTTTGTATTTCTCTGCTAGAGCAGAGAAATACAAACTGAGTAAATATATAGACAATTTCAACTTATGTGTTATTACTACGTAATTCAACAATCTATTTAGCTAGAGTAGTTCGTGTTTACTTAGAATATGTGTTAGGTACCCTAAAAGAGGATATATGATTTCTGAACATATCTTTAGAACTGCACTAAATGGACCAAATCTATTTCCTTGTTCTATTTCTTTCATCAACACTGCACTTTTACACTACATCCGAAATTAAACATTTCCTATCCAAACGGGCATTCGTTAATGTTTCTATGGTTCTGCATCCGGATTTTTAAGAACATTCCTTTCACCATTCTTAATTATTTTATTTATTTTAGCATTATTAGAAGCTACAATAGTTAATGCTACGTTAATGGAAGTTGTAAATGATAATTTAACAATATTTTTAGTGATAATTTTACCTAGTCTACTATGGCGAGGGAAGGTCTTCTCTACAATTCGGTAAAATTATTTAGGTATGTTGCTTAGAATGTGCATGCTGTAAGGTGGTCAAAACCACATAGAATTTCTACGCCTTTTTTTCTTCTTGATAATATTTTTACCAGTTGGGTCTGTCTAGGTTGGAGTTGCTCCCATTCGTATCATTTGTATTGTTTATATATATTTTAGGTTTAAACGTGCTTAAAGATATGTTATATACTATAATGTAGGATTGGTCTGCTATTTCTAAGGCTACCCATCTACTGTTCATCCGATTCATCCTTAGTATAACTTATATTTTGCTATACCTGTCTAATATCCCATTTAATATTGTTTTTTTTATTTTATTATAGAATAATTGTTCATTGGAAGAAAGTTTAGATACTCTTTTAGAGATACTGGAGATTTTTATTGATTTCGGGTGGTTAAAATTATTGTCAAAATTATATAAAATATTATTAGGGTTTAGGGTATACTTATTTAAATTTAGTGCAATGTCTAGAAAATTCACTATTTATGGTTTATATCTATGGTTATCCTGAGATCCACATTTCTAAAAAATGTATTTATAGCATTTTTAGTTTTCTCTAAATTTCTAGAGTTCATAAAAAAATAGAGCATCATTCGTAACAGACCCCTATAATAGCCGGTACCTTCTTATAAAGCTCCTTCAAAATGTGAAGACACACTAACTCAGTTACCTAAGCCGAGTTCGGTGCCCACATTAATAATATCAAAGTTTAGTTCCCTGAAGTTGTCTAAGGATGACTATATATATATATATATATATATATATATATATATATATATATATATATATATGAGTTCTTATAAAAATATATTTCAGTATATACTCTTTATAATATCCGAACATGTTTCAAATTGCAAGCTCAATGAAGTTGTATAACGAGCTTTAGAGCATACATATTTATAATTGCATTCTAATGACCATAGAAAAAAACAATCCCAAACCATAATTTTCATTTATTTTTACAGTTTCTTGGAGGCTATCTCAGTAGGGATTCAGTTATAAGTGACCGTTTTTTTTTTTTGGGGGGGGGGGGGGTAGTTTCAAATTTCGGAGTAGTTATTTTTTTTGGGGGGAGGGGGTATTTTTGTCACCATACTTAATGTAAGCTTTTTTATGTATTTTGGCATGCCGTTATTTTCTGTCAAGCCATAAACATTTCAAATGTTCCTTTTTTCTGTCTTTCGAATATGTTTTCTTATTACCATTAAATGAACTATGTCTCTGATGATCAACAGTGTTAACAAAAGGGTATACATTTCCCTTGACTTTGCCGTGAAACGCACGTAAGATAAAATATTATATATATATATATAATTTTTCAGTATTTACTTCAACAGTGCTAATATATGAGTAGCGCTTAGTAGTAGTATAAAAATATACTCATGCCAAGTGAGTTAAACCGAAACGTTTGTGTTTTATTCGATCGAAGGGAATCGTCAGGCTAAATTCAGTTCTTAAGAAAAATAAATATAGAACTTATATAAATATGCATTTTAGATTATACACACACATTAGTGTAACAAAAATATCGGGCCTGTCTTTTGTCATGTCGGAATGGAAAATGTCTTTATATATATATATATATATATATATATATATATATATATATATATATATATATATATATGTATATTTATATATATATATATATATATATATATATATATATTCTTCTGCTTAATTATACCTTTTTTATTTTACATTTTTCCTAATGGTCTTTTTTGTGTTAAAATAATTTAAAAATTAATGTATGTTCCATACGTATCACGGACGTTTTCGATTCTTCGTAGAATCATCTTCAGCTAACCAAAATGAACAAGATAGCTTGAGAAAAGAAGATAATTTCACAAGATAGCCGAGAAACGCGCACATGAAGTTAATCAGACGCCAAAAGAATGTTCTCGTACTGTTCTAGGGAAGACGTTAACAGTTTAATGTCGTGACGCCAGAATTAGCGTCACAAGATAAAATCGTATTACGATAAGTATTTTAATAAAGAAAGCTTCGAGTATTTTTAATTTTATAAAAAATGGTTTGGGAATGTATTATTTCCGTGTTATTAAATAAAATTTGTCTTGAATCATAGGGAGGCAGTTATGTTTTTGTAGATGTTGGTAAATGGGGCTAGAGTTTACAAGATGCATGGTAAGGCGGCAGGATAGAGTAGTGGTTGTAAAACCAATGTTACTATTAGCTTAAGTGTTGTCACTTTCTTTATTCATGTTCTATATTCCTTTCAATACTCTGATATGTTCCGTGTATTTGCTTCGTGTTTTGTCTTCTTGAACTTCACCCTGTGATTGGCTGGGACCGCACAATCTACGGTTTACTATTATCCCATCTAGTTTTCTTGCTTCCATGTTTCCATTGCTTTCTGGATGAGATTAATAATCCTGTCTTGTATCTTGTATGTTTTTAAGCATTCAATTATTCATGTTTGGGGGATTCTGTCGTAGGTTTTCTTGTAGTCAATCTATGCCATGGTTATGTTCTTTTGTTTGCTCTTCACCTCCTTCAGGGTCTTTTGATCAATGTATAGTATATCTTGTGCCCCTCTTTGTCCTTTCCGGCATCCTTTTTGTTCCTCGGGGAGCAGTCCACGTTTGTCCAGGGATTGGTAGATTTGTTCTCTCAGTTGTGCTGTGAGAATTTTCCACATTATTGGTAGACATGTTATCGGTCTGTAGTTGCTGGGGGTCGTTCCCTTTTTGGGGTCTTTTTGTATTAATGTTGTTCTTCCTTCCGTCATCCATTCTGGTACGTCTGTTTTGCGGATACATCCACTCAGTTTCTGCGCTAGTCTTTCATGCAGGGTCGTGAATTTTTTAAACCAGTATGCATGGATTCCAGTTTTTCCTTGCGTTTCTGATTTTTGCTTCTTAATCGTTTCATGTCCTCCTTCCTTCTGTTCACGGGTTTAGCTTCTTTCCGAAGTTTGGTGATCTGGGTTTCCAGTCTGATTTCCCATCCAGATTTTGTCGGCCCTCTCTTTTGTCCATTCTCTTCGTTTCTTAGTTTCATACTTACCGATTTTGCCCCTGCATATATCAGGTTGTTTAGGTCCGTAATAGTTTCTGTTGGAATGTGTGTGAGGAGTCTGTTTACTCTTTCTGTTTCTGTTTTTAACTTCTTCGCTACCTCATTCCTGAGCGATGGGAGTTTTGTTTTGTTTTCTAACATGTATTGTCTAATGTTCTCCACTTCACTTGCTTCTTTTTCGTTGAGTTCTATCTCAGCAGGTTCTGTGGTTCCGCAGTCTTCTATCTCTTCAGTTTCAGTGTGTATGTTTTGCCCGTCCTCTTCCTGTGGTTTCTCCTTCGGTGGTGTTTCTTGCTCCGTTTCCACCATTAACCTTCTGTCTGATTTCCGTCACTTCCATCTCCGAGAACCATCCTCGCTTGAGGATCTGTCTTGCTTGATCTGCTATCCTTTGTTCCGTTGTATGGTAGTCACTAGCAATGTCCCAGAGATGTTTCATTCGTTTTCGGTAGCCTCTTTCTGTAGGGTAGCGGCTTTTATAATAGCACTCCATCACCAGTCTGTTCCCTTTCGTGGTCCATTTCTTTCTATATCGTTTCCGTTTGCTGTTTTCGCTCTGGTTTTCTTGTCTTTAGTCTGTGTCTTTGTCAAACCTGGAATCAGAGAGGTTACTTACCTGGTTCTTGTTCGTTGTCTTATTTCTGAAATGAGAAGGGCCAACATTCGCAGGATGCGGACCAGGTCCCCCATGTTGGCTAACAGGGGAACACCTGCCCATCATGACACTCAGGTCTTTCTCCTGAGTCCCACGGCTTGTATTGATATTATTGTGCATTATTCATATTTTTGGTGTGTGTGGCCACACCAGGCCAAGGCTTATTCTGCCTGTGGTCCTGTCACAGGGATAGTGATTGTCTCATTCATTTTAATGAGTGATATTGTGCCCTACCACACACATTATATATATATATATATATATATATATATATATATATATATATATATATATATATATATATATATATATGTTATATAATGGCATAGTATAAGTTTTCTTGGCTACTCCATGATCGCAGATGCAGGAAGACGATAAGTTCCCTCCACTTTTCTGCTTTGTGTATTACCGATGTATTCTTGATTGTAGTGCTAGGGGATGGGGGGGGGTCGATTTCCGCTTCTACGAATTCTTCATTAATTAAAACTTAATTCTGTTAATTAGGGGCCGATTTTTATCCAGAAGTTTGGCCATCAAATTTCTTCTAAAAGTGATACGCACATATTAAAACCACTTTTTTAAACTTTTTTTTTGTTAAACAAAATGCACATAAAAAAGAAGAATTAAAAATATACGTCTACTTATCTCTTGGGTTCCTCGTGTGATTAAGTGCCAGTATGGCATCATGGGATGTGTGAGAGGGTCGATTTCCGCTTCTACGAATTCTTCATTAATTAAAACTTAATTTTGTTAATTATGGGCCCATTTTTATCCAGAAATTTGGGCATCAATTTTCTTCTAAAAGTGATACGCACATATCAAAACCACTTTTTAAACTTTTTTTTTGTTAAACAAAATGCACGTAGAAAAAGAAGAATTAAAAATATACGTCTACTTATCTCTTGGGTTCCTCGTGTGATTAAGTGCCAGTATGGCATTATGGGATGTGTGAGAGGGTCGATTTCCGCTTCTACGAATTCTTCATTAATTAAAACTTAATTTTGTTAATTATGGGCCCATGTTTATCCAGAAGTTTGGGCATCAAATTTCTTCTAAAAGTTATACGCACGTATTAAAACAACTTTTTAAAACTTTTTATTTGTTAAACAAAATGCACATAAAAAAGAATTAAAAATATACGTCTTCTTATCTCTTGGGTTCCTCGTGTGATTAAGTGCCAGTATGGCATTATGGGATGTGTGAGAGGGTCGATTTCCGCTTCTACGAATTCTTCATTAATTAAAACTTAATTTTTTTAATTAGGGGCCGATTTTTATCCAGAAGTTTGGCCATCAAATTTCTTCTAAAAGTTATACGCACATATCAAAACCACTTTTTTACC
This sequence comes from Sepiola atlantica, assembly GCA_963556195.1. NCBI lineage: Eukaryota > Metazoa > Mollusca > Cephalopoda > Sepiida > Sepiolidae > Sepiola > Sepiola atlantica. Next base: position 42,377,682 of record OY744550.1, read on the forward strand.
TTTTTTTTTTGTTTAACAAAATGCACATAAAAAAGAATTAAAAATATACGTCTACTTATCTGTTGGGTTCCTCGTGTGATTAAGTGCCAGTATGGCATCATGGGATGTGTGAGAGGGTCGATTTCCGCTTCTACGAATTCTTCATTAATTAAAACTTATTTTTTTTAATTAGGGGCCGATTTTTATCCAGAAGTTTAGGCATCAAATTTCTTCTAAAAGTGATACGCACATATCAAAACCACTTTTTTTTACCTTTTTTTTGTTAAACAAAATGCACATAAAAAAGAAGAATTAAAAATATACGTCTACTCATCTCTTTGGTTTCTCGTGTGATTCTTCTTCTTCTTCTTCTTCTTCTTCTTCTTCTTCTTCTTCTTCTTCTTCTTCTTCTTCTTCTTCTTCTTATTATTATTATTATTATTATTATTATTATTATTATTATTATTATTATTATTATTATTTAATAGTAGTCTCAACTTTTGGATGTTTTTAGTTGGAGTATTCTTTTTTTGAACATTAAGTCAATTCCCTTGACCTAAGACATTCAAGCTATACATTAACACTTCTGCTGTTCCTAACAGGCAAGATTTTTGCAGAATTGGAAAAGAAATTGTCTTGCCAATCTGTTTAAGCCATTTATGGTGACTTTTCGTTATGGTTCCAAGCGTTCCAATTACAACGGGGATCACCTTTAATTCTTTACATTTACATAGTCGAACTAATTCACATTTTAGGTCTTGAAATTTTTTTTTTCCCTGTGTTCTTTCTCCTGCACTGTTCGTACCCGTGACACAATGAATATATCGTATTCCAAAAATCACGTAAATTGATCAAGTATTTTTTATTTTATAAAAGAAAATCAAATTTTAACAATAAACGATTATCGTTGATATATCGTCGTCATATTGGTCACGGACAAGGGAGGTAAATCCAACTTTTGCGAACTAGAAAAACAGAGTCTGGAATTTTATCGATAAAATTTGATTTTCGTTTTGAATTAACAACTATTTGATCAATTTATGTGATTTTTGGTATACAATATATTCATTTCGTCACGCGTACGTACACCATAAAGATATTTCTTAATTTTTTTTTGTTCATGACGTTGTAATTCTAAGAAAATGGTTCGAAAGAAATGTCAAAACAAGTGCACCACTTGTTTTGATATTTTTTTCGAATAAATACCGGAAAAAGCCGAATATTTTGTAAACAAACAGTCTATAAACGATATATTCTATGTGTTCGATAGAAGATGGGAGCTAGACAGTTACTCTGGGTCAGAATCACAACAAAGTTAGGATTCCCCACTTAGCAAAGCTCTCAATTTTGGGGTCTCGCCATCGGATGTAGTTTCAAGTTACCTAGAACATATTTTTGCTTACCTATAAATGGGAACCTGACAGATACTACCAGAGTAAGAACGAATGGATAAAACCATACTTACAGAAGTTCCCCAATTGAGCGGATCAAAATCGGATGAAATTTAAGGTCATACTCATAAGTCCTTCATGTTTTTTTTGGTAAACGTCAAGATTGACGACATCAACAGTTTCTTCAAACCTTTGAATAAAATTAGCATATAGGCGATAATATATATATATTTTTAAAAAGATCATGACATTAAGAACGCTTTGGAGTTAATACTAATGCTAAATTTATTTAATTTAGTATTACATAGTAATAGGATAAAAAGACGTTTTAATTCTTTTTTCGTCTTGAGCGATACAAAAATACAACATGGCGCCGGTTGATTTTTGTAAAAATCCCGATTTTTCTGGAATATTTACACATTTCAAAGTTTTTTCTTCCGATAACATGCGTAATCCGAAATAGATTTTAAACTCGAAATGGTTCTTCAGTTAATTATATTAAAAAAAGCATGAAACCATTTTTATCGCCTATACATTTTTTTTTTATCGAATTCTGTTTATGTCGCAATCTTAACGCTTACCGTTTTTTGTTTCTTGATGTTAATCGGAAAGGACGTATGTTTTTGCCGCAGTTCGTTATTCCGTTATTCTCTTTTCCGTTATTCCGTTAATCTTCTGATATTCTCTAAATTGATGCATTCGCGGGGAATAGAAAGTGAACATTGGTTTTCCTTTTAGTAGCCTCGTAACTTTCTCCGTCTCCCTATTTTGTCATTTAATGCTCACATTCTATAAGCAAAGGGGAAATAATTGCTGTTTTCTGGGTAGGTTGTTGTTTTGAGTGCGTGGTATGAGGAGATTTTTAATCAGTTCATAGTATTCATTATCTTTCAACGGGCAATCTATCAATTTTAGTAATTTTTATCCTTCAGTGTTTTTATCCTGAATATATGGTGACTCATTAGTAAAAAACAAACAAACAACAGACCCCCCACCCCCTGGGAAAGACTAAAAAATGCTCTCAATACCCATTAGAAAAATCGTACTTTTTCAGAAATATCTAAAAGTAATTTCATTAGTCCCCACCGACACCAACAAAGCTTATTATTAAGGGTTGTTTACATTATTCAAGAAGTAGCGATCACAAGGGGAGATAACTCATGGTAACTTTTGGCTTTTCCCTTTTTATACATTTATAAACTAAGATCCTAAATATGACAAGCACTTTTTTCAATTTTCTTATCTTTTTATTTTCGCTAGGGATGAAGCATCTTACCGGATGCCAGGCATTCACCCGCTATTTCAGATACTCCAGCCGAGAGATCGTTATAAGATGCTAACCGTCTCTGTAAGTGCAATTGTTTGTATGTCCTTTGCACTTGGTTTACCGGGTATATTTGCCAGGTAGTTTTTGAAATTCTTATTCATGAGTCCTGTCGCTCCTCTGAATGTAAGCAACAGTGTCCAGCAAACATCTACACTGGACAGAACATACAATTCGTATGCCTGACAACCTGCCGCCTGCTGCATCAAGTTGCTTAAAATACTCTGCGCGAGTTGCTTGTGATTAAAAAAAAATCGCTGCAATATGATGTCCACAAGTCTTGAACCTTTAGCTCTCGGCAAGCCAGTCTGTAAAGGAACCTGTGCCATGGCGACAGATCTAATACAATCTCCTTCTCAACATTGAAGGATTAAAAGCCGCGCACAACAATGGAAATGGGCAGTGCGCCATCTGGACTTCTTTGTCCAACCTATGGACACATTTTTGGCTGACGTATTCGTCTCTACTGCCACATTAAATGGCATCAGCGTCAACGGCATACCCCCCATACCACAACACCTGTCAGACGCAACATATAACTGAATGTTTCTAACATTTTAATAAGATAAGATTTATGTGAATGTGTCTAGATATCTTTTATGAATTAATGTATCAGTCCATACAAGCAAGAAGCGACTGAAGCTATTTCACCAGAATTGTTCACCTTCACCCTCAACGATGACGTCCACAATTTACGCTTTTTTACACGTGTGTGAGCACACGAGTACGTGTGTATATGTGGAAAGAGAGAGAGAGAGAGAGAGAGAGAGAGAGAGAGAGAGAGAGAGAGAGAGAGAGAGAGAGAGAGAGAGAGAGAAATTATTTTACTTACATACGCCGGCGTTTCAAGCTTCCGCTATCATCAGTGCAGGAGATGATAATTTCACAAAGTTCGAAACCAGTTACAGAATCACCATAGACTCCGCAAGCAAGCAAGCGCTCTAACCAAACGGCCACTAGAAATTACCAAGTAAAACAGGCACAGGCAGAAGACTATCGACATAGTGTTCAACGAACGTTGTCGAAACATGCCATATAGCTAAGTGACACTCTATTTTTAACTCCCCGAACATGGCTCAACTTCAATTTCTTAAAGAGGCTTACAACAATATTTATTTAAATAAACATTGAATTATTTTTACCTACATACGCCGGCGTTTCAAGATCCGCTATCATCAGTGTAGGAGATGGTAATTTCAGACGATCGCAATATATATATATATATATATATATATATATATATATATATATATATATATATATATATATATATATATATATATATATATATATATATATAGGGCGAGCCAAAAGTTTTGTTTCCTCAAATTTAGAACTATAAGATGTTTCGATTTCACGGCATTATCTGAATCTCTTTATCAATTGTTTTTCTAACCCATTGATTGTGATATCAACATGTCTAAATTAACTCAGAAGAACAAATTTAATCTACAATTAGAAATTTATTAAAAGAAAATGGGAAAAAATTGGACTGAAAAATTCTTTTCTCGTTTATAAATAAAGTTCAACCATCAAATCAATACTTTGTCCTCAGCCCTTTTAATTCTAGACATTCCATGATCTCTTTTGGAAATGTTTTTGAGAGATTAGTCAGATACTGCTTGTCCTCATGATTTTTTTCCATTCTTATTGAACCCTGTCAATCAACTCTTTTCGATTTCTCAGTTTGGGTTCCTCAAACAAACTTTCTTACAGCCTTCTCCATAGATGCTCGATCACGTTTAGGTCAGGACTGTTATCAGGTTACATTTCCAACAACCCTACCCCCAGCAAATAAACCATTAATAGCTGCGATAGAACGCTTTGATGTGTGTGCCGGGGCACTATCTTGTTGGAGTGCCAATTTGTTAATATCTGGTACAATGTGTCTGCTTTCTGCACTTTTGCGATATAATGCTAGAATGCTTAAAAAATATAAACGTCAGAATTGACAGTTTCCTTATTATCACAAATGAATTATTTTGTTGTACACAATCTGGTCATTCTTAGCTACAAAAATTTTCAGTGAAAATTTCGGCACTGGAACTTTTGGAACATCACTTGGATTTTCGACACGTATTATGCAGTCTACTCTCACAATCCATGCCAACAAAACCCTTCGAAATCATCAATCTGCAACATTTCATTCGATCAGTGATGTTCTTGCTTGTAAGCATGGTGGCTTTTGAACTCCTGTATGCTACTTTACCGCAGAGTTGACGCTTTACATTCCTTCTGACGGTGTCACGAGAAGCACCAACCAAAAATGCCCGACGAATACCAGCACCAAGTTTTCCCTAAAAAAAATCAATAGGGACACAAGACTTTTGGGTCAGCAAAATACAGAAAGTTCGTTGTACCTCCCTTAATACTTACTTAAATGTTATATATATATATATATATATATATATATATATATATATATATATATATATATATATATAGTCAAATGAAAAGTTGATATCTCCTTATAAAATCTTATGTGGATACATGAAACACTAATATATATATATATATTTAGTAAATTATGGGAAAAAAAAGGTTATACCTTTGTTTGTCTTGGCTCTGATGAAGCTTGTTTTTGTCAAGCGAAATATTAGCCAAAAAAAAAAATCAAGATGAAGAAAAAAAAACAAAAAAACGGAAGGTATTTCGAAATATTTTATTAAATGTTTCGAAATATTTTAATTTTTCTTTTGATTTAATTACTCGCATCTAATACATGGTTTTTGAAGGCTTGTTAGCCTCTATATTTATATTAACTTACATAAGATGCTTTATAAAATGAACTTTCCTAATTTATTACTCGCATCGACCATGCGCATTCAAGTTCTATTCTATTTAAAACAAGACATTTTCAACAATAGTCCACAACACCGGACGTGACACTTCACCAACACCAGGAAGTAAATTATGGAAAAAAAAAGAAGGTTATACCTTTGTTTGTCTTGGCTCTGATGAAGCTTGTTTTTGTCAAGCGAAATATTAGCCAAAAAAAAAATCAAGATGAAGAAAAAAAAAAAAACGGAAGGTATTTCGAAATATTTTATTAAATGTTTCGAAATATTTTTATTTTTCTTTTGATTTAATTACTCGCATCTAATACATGGTTTTTGAAGGCTTGTTAGCCTCTATATTTATATATATATATATATATATATATATATATATATATATATATATATATATATATATATATATTTAAGGTTTACTATGTTTCTAAGAAAACGTATCTCTTTTTTGTGACCCCAAGCAGCAAACATTTGAATAGGATGGGAACGCAATGACATTAGGTTAATGTTTTTGAAAATGTTATGACGAAAACATCTTTTTTCAAAACTAATAATCATAAATGGGTTGTTTTACATATTTTAACTATTTTTTTTTACCAATCCACATATATTGAAATATCTGCGATGAAACCGAAAAGATACGTCATATCAATAAGATTGTTGAAAGTAATGTTTCTGAATTTTTGAGATTAAGATTGATAACATTTACTATTTGGATTCTTCGGACTATTATTCTCATCTTGGGTGATATTTCCCCAACAATAGTCCGAACAATACAAATAATATGTATTAGCAATACTCATTTTAAAAATGCAAAAACATCATACCAAATCAATACGAACCTGAATTAATACAAAAATGGAAAAGATTCAACGCTCTTGCCTTTTCAGAAACACATCACATATTTCGAATTATAACGACTATGATGCGTAAGAAAAAAAACAAAACATTATTTCCGCCATTTACCAATAAGATCCATTGTCAATATACACCAGGTGTTTTATCGGCTTAAAATGTTTGAGAATGACACACGAAAGCTCATTGAGTTCTTCTTTTGTCCAGCTTATGAAGAGTCCAGAATATCTTAATGTGGGTACTGCGGAAATATTCATTCCTTTTTAATATATAAACTAGCGGGACCCTGTGGAAATTCCACAGTGTTTTCTACATCAATCTGTATAATTTACTGTTAATAATATTATCCGGTGGCTAGAAATATGCACATATTTTACTCACAAAAATTTTGCGTGACGGAATGGAAGTATATATATTAATTTATATTACTCGGTTGCCGGGGCAAAAGCTGTCTCTTCACTAAATCTTCTTAAATAGGAGTGTCAGATCGTGACACACAAAATAAATAACACACACTCTATCGTATTAATATAATAATAATAATAATAATAATAATAATAATAATAAGAAGAAGAAGAAGAAGAAGAAGAAGAAGAAAAAGAAGAAATTTTAAATATTAAAAAATAAAATAAATAAATAAATAAATAAATAAATAAATAAATAAATACCGTAAGCCTGAAACCGGCCCATTTGGTAAGCGTTTCCGCTAATGAAACGGGATACCAGAGTTCTATACTCGGTTGAGTCATAGCAAAGACTAAAACAAACATTGCTAAAACTCTCAGTATTATAAGGTCAGGATCAAGGACAATGAAGCAGTCCTGGGAAAAGAGTGGCGCCCTCCCCTACATCTTGGGTTAGCCGATAATGTAAAGAGATCCTCTACTGTAATCGGGCAATTTAGCCTTTTATAAAGTCTGAAATTAGCGACCACCTCACCTAAAATAAGCGAAGGCCATTTTTGTTTGACGAATTTGACAATATAACTAAATAAATATTTGAAATAAAAAAAATTAATTTCTCAGATGTTAACCATACAATATCATTGCCCTTGTCTTATTTTTACGTCTCTATTTGGTACTTTGTTACATGGGGACCCGGGCTAATTTTGACCCTGACCCTAACTTTAACCCTAACCCCCAATGACCCTGAACTTTATAGGTAACCCTACCCCCCTCCCTAACCCTAACGACGGGGTCAAAGTTAGCGCGGGTCCCAATCTAACGAAGCACCATCTATTTGTTAGTAAGTTACGCTTGTTTTATTATGAGCACCCCCCCGGGTAAGAGTGAAATATTTTTAAAAAATTAATAATTTGCATTCCAATAACGCGTGTACGATGGACACTCTACTAAAAAGGGTTGATATACCGTAAAAACTGGTAGGCTTCCGATAGTAAACGAAATTATACTTGTTACTTTTTTTTTCGATTAGATTTTCTTTTTTATTTTGCTTTGAATCACGACTTTCCTCACTTTCGTTTTTGTTAAATATTTTTTTTTTTACTTTTTGCGATTTATTTATTTGTTTTTATTGCGTTTTCACTTTTCAATTACGTTTATTCTCTCTCTCTCTCTCTCTCTCTTTCTTTATCTTCTCCCTCTATCTCTCTCTTACGAACACAAACTTTCTCTTTCTTTCGTACGCGCTCTCTGTGTTTCACTGAAAAAAAAAAGGAATTCCACAGTGTTTTCTACATCAATTTGTATAATTTACTGTTAATAAAATTATCCGGTGGCTAGAAATATGCACATATCTTACTCACCAAAATTTTGCGTGACGGGATGGAAGTATATATATTTATTATATTACTCGGTTGTCGGGGTAAAAGCTGTCTCTTCAGCAATCACTATCGGTCGCGACTCCCCTCCCCCGTTGTCAGGGGCAAAAGTAAATACTAAATCTTATTAAATGAGAGTGTCAGATCGTGACACAAAATAAGAAACTTAACTTCTCAGATGTTAACTATACAATATCATTGTCATTGTCTTATTTTTTACGTCTCTATTTGGTAGTTTGTTACATTGGGACCTGGGCTAACTTTGGCCCTGACCCTAATTTTAACCCTAACCCCCAATGACCCTGAACTTTATAGCTAACCCTAACCCCTCACTGACCCTAACCCTAACGACGGGGTCAAAGTTAGCGCGGGTCCTAATGTAACAAATCACCTATTTGTTAGTAAGAGACTTTTTGCGATTTATTTATTTGTTTTTATTGCGTTTTCACTCTTTCTCTATCCCTTCATCTCTTACGAACACACACTCTCTCTTTCTTTCGACCACGCTCTCGGTGTTTCACTGAGAAAAAAAAACAAAACAAAACAAACATTGCTTATTGTCCGTTCAAAACATTTAAAAAATAAATACTGGTTCCTTACCATCCAAAAATAATAAATAAATGTTTTAACACTTTAAGAAGTGGTGCAAATAAAAAATAAATACTTAGTTCAAACTATCATTGAAAAAAAAAACATTGCTTAACGTCCGTTCAAAAACAACAACAACAAAAAATAATAGACATGCCCTAAAAACGTCAAAATAAAAAACAAAAAATAGTTTTAAGTTTTAAGCAACACAAAAAAGTACTTTTTGACCGGGTGATTAAAAAAAATGTATTATTTCTTCCCCTTCCGCTCGAAATGTAGAAGAAAAAATATTAGCGGCTGGTTGGGATCGAACTATAAACCAGTCGGGCCAAAGACAAAAATACTACGTCGCTTACCGTTGCGCTAAAGGGAAATAATTAAAATACGATGCAGAAATTAGGCTAATTAAATGTTATTAATAATCTAGGTGCGGCACGCATGCGCAGAGCGTTTGCCGGAAGCGTGCCACACATACGTACACCTTAGCGTATTAATATATAGATTGTTGTTGTTTTGTTTGTTTGTTTTTGTTTTTTAAAAGGGTTTGAAACTGCGACAGACTTTACGAAGTGCTCCCGTTGAATGTTTTTAGTCGTCAAGAAAACAAAAAAACTATTTGATGAAATTAAATGAAATTGTTTATATTAAAAGCGATATAAAAATTTCCAGAATGAAAAATTGCATGCGTTCGTTAATCATAAGAGATTAACGGAATCGGAAAAACAGATTTAAGACGATGCTATTTACGCATGCGCAACCGGATGTTGAAAACCGGAAAGCTGAAAGCTGATTGCAAACATACAAGACCCATAGACTTTTAGTAGTATATAGATTATCTTATCATGTGTACTGCCCAAATATTTATCTGTTTTCAATATATAAATTATATATTGAAAAATGAAATACATATCCTGGACCCTTCATAAACTAGACAAAAGAAGAACTCGAGTATCGGAATCAAAGAACTAGGAAACTAATGACCATGCACAACGTCCTGCACCCCAATGGGGATAATTAGAAAGTGGATATTGGGCTTACTTTCGGCAGCCGCGTAACTCTCGTTTCCCTTATTTTGTCCTTTTCATGAGAGATGTTCCTGACAAAGAGGGAAGAATTGCTGTTTTCTGGGGCAGAATCTATCTATCTAACACTTATCGTTGGCTAGTTTGTGACTTTGAAGTAGTATTTTATTTTTTTAGCTCCTTACATTAAGTGGCTTCGTGCCTTGTCTGGAGCGATTTCCATAAAAAATTACCGACCATGTAAAAAGGAAAGAAAGGGGGAAAGGACTGGTCATTATTGAAGACTTGGTGGACGATACAATAAAAGAAATAGAAAATATATAGCACAAAATAGAGAGAGGCTGATTACTAGCATTAAATTAATATAAAACAGATTTGACTGTGTTGTGAAGGTAGTTCCACTGGAAACAGTGCAAACTTTTGCATGCTGAAAATGCAAACAACAGATACAAGCATGAACCGAAGCCAGTATTTGAAAATAAAAGGTATAAGATCCCCTGGGGCGTTGTAATATAAACACACAAACTTATTTAAGAAATAAAACCAGACCTAGACAATAAGTAAACCTGCCAAACATAAGATTTCGCTGTCCTAGCAGTTCACAGGGTGAATATCTAGGAGGAAGAAAATTAGCCAAGTACCTGGGGCCTGCCAGAGAGTTGAGGGGAATATGTAACACGAAGAAAACTATTGTAATATCAATAATTGTATGAATACTAGGAGCAGTCTCATACACCTTAGAAAAAAAACTAAGAGAAATTAGAATCGAAGGGAAGATTGACACCATACAAAACACGACACTGATGAAAAAAGCTGAAATATCAAGAAAAATCCTTGAGTGTAGAAACCACCCACATAACCAGATTACACCGACCAACTGCAGGTAAGTTTAAATAGAATAATGCTGTGTAAATACAAACAAAATTTTTTTTATAGAAATAACATCACACGAAAGCAAGGGAACTGAAACTGCCATGGAAGATATGTATAAAATATGCCATAATCTGACTGACCCTAAAAAAGTGATGCCATTAACATCGGTTGATACCACGTGAAATGGTTTTGAAGAGTCTAGGAGATTGAAAATACAAAGGAACCATCCAGACCTTCACCGGTAAGCGGCCGAAGCGAGAACGCAAAGTGATTTGTAAGGGTCATCGAAAAAGAGTGGAGAATGCTGGAAATCTGAATCCTTGGCCTTTTGGCTGGGGTCTAACCCCCCATACTTTTGATGGGCTTGAGCCTAATTTGTTTCATTGTATTCTTTACGTTATAGCAAATAAAGTTTTCAAAGTGTAGCATCTGTTCTGATAAAACACTTTATCTGTTCTGGCCTGGCCTCGGTCAGTGAAGAAGTGACTCAATCATTCATTTCGTGTGAATCAGATGATTCTGTTGTTGGCATTAGTTTCCTCGATGTCTTTCTAGTTAGAAATCTTTCTGGAAAGACATCGGGTACTTACGGGAAGGACCACGAGAAGGTTGCCAACACCCCTAAGTGAAAGTGGTACTGTGGAACCAACTGGATTCGAACTTGGAACACCCAGGTGGTCAGTCCGTGTCGTTATCCACTTAACCACCGTCATTCTAGACCATTCCAATCTACAGTGCTCCTTAAAAACCGACCTTGTTGTTAACTCTGCCCTCGTGGCGAGTCAAGTAAATGGGGACTTGTTGTCACTTAGACTCTGGGGGGGACATCACCTGTTTTTGCCGGTGAGTGATCACTGATAATGATTCGTCTAAGAACTCCTAGTGTGTAAGAAATAATACAAGCATTATTGATATCAACTCTGGCTTCCTCTAGCTTTGCAGTATGGATCGACAGGCGGCGTTATATGTGACGGATGGACTCAGTCGCACCAGGCAGCCAAGTCCCGGAGAGCCCCTCCACTTCATCACATCGCCACTCCTCGCAACCTTGTCGTAGTAAGGGTAATGGGCCACACACGGCAAGAGTAAGCATGTGCGTGAGTTAGTGGAAGAAAAATGAAGACGCAGCTGCGCGTATGGTGCCGTGTATCTTGGCCTTGCTCTCTTGTGAAGCGCGGCGGGCGCGCGCGAACAACTTAAAATCCACGTCGAAAAGAGAGAGAAAAAAAGAGAGAAGGATTTTACCGGCTCCTCCTCCCCTTCACCGGATCGTGCTCCGGCTGAGCCACGTGACTTCCGCGCAGATTTACTTGGTCAATGCACATCTTTTTTATTATCTTTTCCACCGTCAGATTCGCGCACAAAACCAACACATGTTAAATAATTTCGAAGAAACTTTTTTCTTTTAAGTGTCATCAAAATTAGTGTTATATTCGTCTATACCCATTTCTTTCCTTCATTCTTTCTTTTTTCTTTCTTTTTTTCCTTTTCTTGTTTTTTTGTTTTTTTTTCTTTCATTCTTTCTTTCATTCTTTCTTTTTTTCTTTTCTTTCATTATTTTTTAGATTTATTACTTTTAATATTTTTATTTCTCTTTATTTTTTCTTTCTTTCTTTTTTCTTTCTTTCATTCGTTTTTTTGTCCACTTTTTTCTCTCGCTTTCTTTATTTTACTTTTTCTTTCTTTCTTACTATTTTATTTCATTTGTAATTCTTTCATTCTTCACAGTTTCTCTTCTAGCCCCCTCTTCTTCTTCTTCTTCTTCTTCTTCTTCTTCTTCTTCTTCTTCTTCTTCTTCTTCTTCTTCTTCTTCTTCTTCTTCTTCTTTTTCTTCTTCTTCTTCTTCTTCTTCTTCTTCTTCTTCTAGTATTCTTTAATTTTTTTCCTCTTTCTTTTCTTCAGCTCATTTCTTCCCAAAGCATGATCAAACTCACCAAAACTAAAGTGCGTAATGAAAAAATCTTTTTCCACATTAAAATATTTTCCAGTTATCATTAAACCGTACAGTCGGATGTTATATGTTAATAATGTGACACTTTTTCCTCTTCGCTTAACCGGTATAGCATCATCAACAAAAGTTACATATAAAAATCTGCTTCGTATGCGCTTTAGGTCAATTATTGTTACGTATTTACAAAAAAAAATTACGTTCGTTCGAATTCATTGATTTTTATATTTTATCCGATCAAACATTTTCTCTTTGATTACTAATTTCAGAAAAGGGGTAGAGTGACTACCCCAGTACTGTTACGCTCCTTTGACCCATAACACAGTAAAAGAAATACGGTCGAAATCTAATTGACGTCATTTTTTGTATTACATAATCTTTCCGCTCACATCATATTTATCACTACGACTATTAGCAATTTCACGGATAATAAAAATACTTTCTAAAATAAGATTACAAATAATACAAAAACATCCACAATCTTCTTTCCCACGATTTTCTTAGAATATACATAACAAAACGTCTCCTACACTTTCTTTTAGACTCAAGCTTAATAAACATTACATACTTTTCTCTGTCTTTTGGCTGAGATCAAAGTGTGGTATCTGTTCCGATGGATGTTACACCCCTTAGACCGGTACCGTCTTGGACTCCGCTCCTTGATTCCGCTGATTTTAGGGTTTGTGAAGTTCTAGGATGTCCACCTTCACAGGCGTTGCCTTCTCACCCTTTGAGAAGAGGTTAGTTTATTGCTAATCGCCTGAAACGTCCCTACCGGAGAATACCGACGAGGCTGCCAAGGCATTTCTTTGTAAGCCAGAGAGCTTTTCTTCTAAGGCGTTGTATTTTCAATCCCACTTTCCGACTTTGCGTCACATGTTACCGTTATGGGAGGTAGATAAAAAAACAAAACAAAAGAAAACATTACGCACTTTCGTTTATAGCGTATGAATGTTTCGTTTTTTGTATACTTCATGTCGCCTCTGCTGTTTGCATATAGCAAAACAAACTTGTAGAAGAAATCATTTTAATCCACTGAATCACAACAGTAAACAGTTCAAAACTTATAAAATTATTTTTGAACAAGTAAGCAACTTTTTACATATTACTAGAACTATGTTCAATGGTGGAGAAAAGACATAAGATGCATATGTATCGTAGTAGTTACATGTTTTGCGCACGAGCGTTCCTCAGCAAATATTATTTTTTACAAGTTAGTTTCCATAGTAACTGGGTCTAGCTTAGTCAGGAAATTCCTACGTGGCTGCTTAGGCATTTTTTGCATGCTAGTGTAAGTTTCTAATTCGCTGGCTTTTCAAAAGCACACCTTACCTTGTGTCTAATCCTAGAGAGGAGGTAAATAAATACTCAATGCTTCTGGAATAGCGAAAAGATCAACTACCTTCCTCCAGTCTGTTAAGCAACAGTTTTCGTGAGAACCTTACCGACAGTCTCCAATAAAGTGTCACCGCGATAGTTATCACAAATCAATTCAGCACCCGTCTCGTTGTATTAGCATAACAGGATACCACGTATCCAATCTCGTGAAGTCGGAGTCCCATTCAAACTATTGATGATAAAGATTGTTACCAATTCCATTACGTTCTTGTTTCCAACCTTCAATATTTCGATAACGATACCATCTAGACCAGATTATTTAGCAGAGTAAATGTGTATAATTGATAGAGTTACATCGACTGAAGAAGTTATTCGGTGCACTATGTAAGAGGTTGTCTGTAACCTTATAGTCCACTATTAAAGGGTTATAGAACAAGTGAGTTGTAGGAGACTTTTGTTGATTCTTGGATAATATTGGAACCACTCTTATATTTTAGAGGGGTTACTGAGTACTGTAGTGGATAGAAGATTTGTCGTATAAACGACTTGATCACGTCAGAGTCTTTGGTGTTTACGGCTTGTAGGAGATCAGAAAATATGTTCGCCTATCTCTAATTTTTTGTTGCGAAGTTCACGTTGTTCTGTTAATTGGTGATCCTTGTAGGCTTTCACGTCAGCTGGCTGCGTGAAATACAGAGTGCGTTTGGTTTCGCCGAGAAGCAACAACTTGTTATAAAAGAATGTAGACGCCATCGTAGTATAAAGAGACTCGCTGAAAACAAATCAAGGAATCTCTTGACTCGCCTGTAGAGTTGGTGTGTCGATATAAAAGATGGTCGCGTATCGAACGTGTATCAGAGAGACTCGTAACGTTATGATTCGATTGTTTATGCTAGAAGAACATTTCATGCGGTCGAGATGAGATGTTTTAATGTAAAAAAACAAACACAACACATCGGTTTTGTAGCTTACTTAATAAAAACTTCGGTTTGATGATTGTCTCAGGCAAACATGTTTTTTAATGGAAATTGCTCCAGACAAGGCATTACACCACTTGGTGTAAAAATCTAAAAATAAAATTAAAAAATGCTACTTCAAGGTCAAAAACTAGCCAACGATTAGTGTTAGACGGATAGATTCCGACCCAGAAAACAGCAATTTTTCCCCCTTTGTCAGAAACATAACTCATGGAATATAAGAACTAAAGGACAAAATAAGCAAAGCGAGAGTTGACACAAGGTTGTGTCATAAGCAATGCGAGTTCAGATCCTAGCGGATCTATGGTAGTCATTTTTTGCATAAATACGGTTGGGAGAGTGATGAAGCCGACATTTCCCTAAAGTTATGAGTAAAATAGAAACGTGTCAATTTCCGACAAAGTTGCTATGTTAATGTTCAAAAGTTGAAGTTTTTTTGTCACAATTGTCTTTCTATGCGCTGGATGTGCGGAGAGGTTTGTAGAAGAGCCCACCAAGAGAATACCCTCCCTTAAACAGACACAATATGAGTTGTATTAAAAACCGAGAATGGAATACAGTTATGACATTGAGTATGTGCATAAACAGATCATTTCTATAAATAAAATACTTATTCCAGCTAGGAAGATTGTGTTATTGGAGACATTTTCCATTTATGCCGTAAAAAGCATTGGCTGCTTACAAACTTGATATAAATTTCTAGGTAGATAGAGAAAGATTCTTTTTACCAAAGTTTTCTTAAACTATAAACACCTGTAATTTCCAAATAATCAACTTAGCTAATTTATATAGTTTTCTTAAGAAACTTCTTCATTACGGTTACCAATGACCCCCTCCCCCCAAAAAAAATTCAGTTTAACTTCTCACTTATATTTTGCCTCCAAATAAACTCACACAGAAAGCTGTCCACCATTTCGCCATGCGTTTCTACAGTATCATTTATTCTGCATTTTCTACAGCCTAACATTAACATAACCGTAACACTAACATTAACTCTATCTTCAACCATAACCTAACCAAAATACTAACCATAACTTAACCATTCTTGTGCCATGTAATGCTGCTAAACAATACCTATTCTCAACGATTAATTATTATTATATACGATTATAATTATATGATTAAAACACATGTGGGTTATTTCTTCTTTAAAAAATATTAATGCTTAATTTAACAGAATAGATTTAGTCCGATTCGAACTCGGAATTGGCGATTAGGATTTTCGCATGTATCGGAGTTTTGATAATATTGATATACTAATTAGCTAGTAAGGGCTTACAATTATTGACTAAGATAACAATTTCGAAAATAAAAAGCAAAACAAAAAATCAAACAGAAGACGAAAAGCACGAAACACGTCGAATTTTAACTCTCTAGTTTTTTTTCTGCCATGACGTCATATCCTGCCACGTAGCCCTAATTCTAAAACTTCAAACTTCTAATGTAATTTTCTACTTTCTTACTCATGGAAAATACTGTTCTTAACTTTATTTTACAGACTCGCATCAAAGTGAGTTTATTTTCTGTTTTTTTTTTTTAATTTACTCCTTAAATTAATCTATTAAAAAAAAAATACATACTGGGCGAACTCCCCCCCCCCCTCTCCCGAAATATCAACCACAGAATCAATAATAACATTCACAATGTTGCATGTACCGGTTGAATGGCAGAACGAAATGTGACTTTTATTAATGTTTCATGGGTGGCACTTTCAGAATCACCCTGTATCTGCCCGAAACCATGAAGACGAGTGGAACGATAGGCCCCGCCACGCAGGACATTTTTTTTTCATGGAAATCGCTCCAGACAAGGCATGAAGCCACTTGATGTAAGAAGCAAACAAGAATGAAAGATGGTTATCGCAAAGACAGGAGATGCCTATTGACCTTAGTCTTGAAAAGACTAAGGTTATAGGTAGGAGGAAAACAGTCAGCAGGAAGAGAGTTCCATAAGCCTGCAGTTCTTGGGAAGAAGCTACTGGAATATGAAGCTGTATTATAATGAGGTATCAAAACAGAGAATTGATGGAGACCCCTAGATTAACGAATCAAAGATCTGAAACAAAAGAAGCAGGGAATAGATCACACAATTCCGAAGGACACATGCCATAATAGTATTTCTATAAAAGACTGAGACTAGCAACATCACGTCTTCCTCGACATCCTTAGTCTATTAATGACGCACTAAACCGGTGGTCATCGTGAATTGACTTGACTTCACGAGCGTTTCTCCATTGCCATTATTTAAGGAAACGCTTTGAGCTTGCTCTCAGCTTGCAAAGCCAGCAGATATCCGATGAAACTTCATGATATTTGGATATTGGGTTTGAAAAAGCACATTTTATTAGTTAACCATTATTTGTTGCTGTTGAATAAATTGTATTCTTCTTTGTGTGCTAATTCTGTATATGTGCATGCAGTATTTTAAGATGGTCAAATAATTGGTGTTACATACAGACCAACCAACTGACTCTATTTTATATTTTAGATGTATATACCAGTTTGGCTTATATGTTTTCCGTCAAATAAGCATCTGGGGGCGGCGTATGTAATGCTGAAACTCTTCAGGGGAATACCACTGGCCTCTTGATATTCGAGCGTCTGGACGCAATATGTGAGCAAGCATCATGGCGCACGAACTTCGTGAATGTTTCACCATCCATTAATGGTTGACCCAAGAATAATAATGCCGGAAAACGATTTTTAAAACACTGATATTTTGTTTGGAGAAAAAAATGGATGAATGGGCGATAAATAGTTAAGCAAGGGTTGCGCAAGATCTAACTGTTTAAAATCCAGTAACAAGAAACAATGTCGGAGTAAGCAAATGAGGAAATATTTAAGATTTTGACTTGCCAGGGGTCTAGTTGCTCTACCACGGCTTTCAAATCCAGTCTATTGTATAAATTAACCTTTAGCTTGGGGAGGAAGGATATATATATATATATATATATATATATATATATATATATATATATATATATATATATATGAAGCAATCCAACAAAAGATATAAGCGTCAACTAATATCTTATAATTAGTGAAACATCCGGATAAAAACTGAAGCTCAATATACTGGATAGAGCATTAATATTATAATATAAAATTTCGCGACTGGATAACTTTGTCAGCTCCTTCAATTTCACGTATATGGACTGCTATTTATAACTTGGAGTAATCCACGGTTAACCCTCTGAATGTCTTTCCTGATTATGTTTTTCAATTTGTATGCCTTGGATGGATTGTATAGATTCAACAAAAAGTATGTTTTTGGGTTGATATATTTGATGTTATGCATTTTTATGTATTTGTGTATATAATTTTTATATATTTTCAAAGCTTAATTTTATTACCTGTAGTAGTATAACTGCGGTAATGGTCCTCTGAAGAGAAGAATTATCTTTGAAAACTCATGCGCTAAGAACTTAAGGATACTTTGCTTGAACTTTGAATTCTAATAATATTTTAATACTTCATTTTATATTATAATATATATATATATATATATATATATATATATATATATATATATTATTTCATGTATCCACGTAAAATGTAATAAGGAGACATAATCTTTTATGTATCCGCCCTAGTATAATATTGTAAACCAGTCATTGAACACAAGTTGTTATCTTACCCGTAGCTTTTAAGAAATGTTGTGTTAATACATTTCTGGACAGTATTAGTGCGTATATTACCATAATAAATCTGATACGGCATATCAACCCTTTTTCAGTTGATTAATGTTGAAACACAATACTCAAGAGAAACGGTACATTTTATACGCTTAATTGACACGTCTCTATTTTACTCATAACTTTGGGAGAATGTCGGCTTCATCAAACTCCAGACCGTAATGGTGCAAAAATTACTACCATAGATCGGCTATGATTTGAACTCGCATTGACTACGTCACACACTTCTCGAGTTTGGTCTTAGTTTTACTGTACATCAGTCCCTTTTGTTTTGGAGACACAAAACCTACGATAGGATTTTAACTCGACATATGCACTGTGCCAATCACCAACCTGTTTCTTTGTTTAGCTTTTCTTTGTTGCAGTGTGAGTTTATTTTGACTTTATTTTTTCTTCATGTGTGTGTGTGTGTGTGTGTATGTGTGTGTGTGTGTGTATGTGTGTGTATGTGTGTGTGTGCGCGCGCTTACGTTTCTTTCTCTTTTTTCTCTTCCTTTTTCGTTTTCACCTGTCTGTCTAAGACCCGTCTTTGTTCTGCGCAGATATTTTTCTTTTACTTTTTCTTCTGTTTCTGTTGGCCGGATTTCGATGGTTTATGGACCCTAGGTGTTGTGTCGGTCGTGTCAATCCCATTTCGTCTTAAACAACCGGTAGAGAGTGGTATTGTGAATAGCGACCAAATAGCATATGTAATGCTGTGGTTTCCAGATAGCTATACGTAACGTCGTCACACTTATTTATTTTTAGGGGTTCTAAATATAAAAGTCTCTAATGTAATTCAAAAGGTTATGCGTGACGTTGCCTTTTCTGATTATGTGTCACGTAGCTGTTATCTTCGTTGAGGAGATTCGCTTGTAACTCAGCAAGATGCAACGTTACATAAAACTGAAATTAAAACCCAGTTAGTAGCTTTCAACAGTTGTAGCAGTTGATCGTCAAGTTTTTGTTTGATTTTTTTTACAAATTTTATTAATTTTTACTATTTTTTTTACTAATTTTACCTACTTTACTATTTTTATATAATATTACTAATTTCTTACTAATTTTACTAAATTTCTTTACTAATTTAAATAATTTGACAATTTTTTACTAATTGTACTAATTTTTTACTAATTTTACTAATTTTATTAATGTTTTACTAATTTAACTGATTTTTTAATAATTATACCAATTTTACAAATGTTTTTACTAATTTTTCTAATTTTTAACTCATTATACTAATTTTACTATTTTTTTTTACTAATTTTACTAATTTTGTACTGATTTTACTAATTTTTTTACTATTTTTTTTACTAATTTTTTTACTAATTATAGTAACTTTTACTAATTTTTTACTAATTTTTCCAATTTTACTAATTTTTACTAATTTTAATGTTTTTTAACTAATTTTACTAATTTCTTTTACTAATTTTACTATTTTTTTACTATTTTTTTTACAAATTTTACTAATTTTTTACTAATTATACCAATTTTTCTAATTATTTACTAATTTTTAACTAATTATACTAATTTTACTGATTTTTTACTAATTTTACTAATTTTACTAATTTTTTACTAATTTAAATATTTTTTTACTTATTTTATTAATTTTTTTACAATTTTTTTTACTATTTTTACTATTTTTTTTACTAATTTTACTAATTTGAACTAATACTTTACTTATCCAAGTCAAGGAAAAGGATTAATGAGTTTGTCATGAGGATTGGTAACGATGGTTCAGACTGGTCAGAATTGTATATTTCAGGCAGCATTTTTCTCCAGCAGGTGAGAACAAAATGAAGACTCAAACTGAAAGGATATGACGTTGCTTACTTGTATTGATGTCTCATAACCACACTTTTGTTATGTCGTAGCCCCACTGGGGAGCAAAGCACAAGACACCATCGCTGTTTGTAATCAATGTTTACTCTTCCTTGTTTTCTGATAGGCTCACAGTAATTATCAACATCTAATTTTGTTTTCACACATTATTGTCGAAACAACAAACCAAAAATGTTTATTTTACAAATTTACCTGCCGATTTTCATGAATCACAAACTGTTAAAACAATCTCAACCTTAAATTCAAAATGCGACCCAAATCTTCATTCCAAACTATAAATTTGTATTTTATTTACCTCCTTTCCAGATTTGGTGGTGGTTTTGATGAAGTGAAGTGTTTCTATGAACAAACTTGGCACATCCAGGTTTTCAGTCTGCGTTGTTAACCACTTAGCCACCGCCCCCCCCCCGCAGGCTAAATTTGTATAACAATCAATCGTAGATAATTATTTTCTAAAACAGAGCTGATTGCATCAAATGAACGACTCTTTCACTCCTGGTATACACAAGTTTCATCAGTGTATAATTCGCCAAGTCAGACTGAAAAATCAAAATGCGTCTAATGTAATTTTCACATATTTTCATTTGTATATTCTTTTTTCTCTTTCTTTTCATCACTTCTATCAAGACTTCCTTAGTCTTTTTTGCATTTAAGAGTTGTTTTTTAATCCCCCTCCCACAGCGGTAAGATGTGACACAAGGTCGGAAAGTGGGATGTAAAAGCCAGCGCCATAGAGGAAGAATACCACTATGGCCTACAAAAACATGTCTGGGCGTTCTCGTCGGCGTTACATGGTAGGGGCGCCTCAGGCGATTAGCAATAAACTAACCCCTTCTCAAGGGGTGAGAAGGCAAAGCTTGGGAGGGTGGACCTCCTAGAACTGCACAGAACAAACTCTAAGACTGGCGAAATCAAGGCCCGAAGGCCAATAAATCTAGCATCTCTAATCCGTCAGCGGCACTTGCATTTTGATAGGTGTAGCATGCATCGGAACAGATACTATACTGTGATCTCAGCCAAAGACCGAGAAATAGTTCATGATACATATTTGTTAATAATGTGTTTTTGGATGAAATGTGGTATTTTCTTTCTTTACCGTAAGTTTTGCTCCAATCAGATCTATTTTAGCAAATATTTATCAACGATTGATGCAACTACCGCTGACGGATTAGAGATGCCAGCAATATGCCGGTAAAACATATTTGGAAATTTTGAAACATTCATTGTCCGGATGTCAAGTTTCTCTCCGTATATCCTTACGAAAATGAAGCTTTGAATTTGAGAATAATTTATGCGAAAGATCCAGTTTCACTACGAAGGAAAAGGCAGAAAAATACCAAAACATGCAATCATAGATCAATGAATAAAACAGTAGGAATTCCGATAATAAGCGAACAACTCTGATCAATTGTCTCAAACAAAGAATTTGCTGTAGCAGCTACGTGCACGCCATACTTTGTTTGAATATCGGACATGCTCTAACAAAAAACAGGTATTTTCTGTAAATTATAATAATAAAAAAATATTTTTATCATCTAGAAAAGGCTCAATATCCCCCTGTACGGCTGAGAGTTCAAACACGACAAAAATGTGCTTGAACTGATTGACAGAAACACGTGCAAATATATCTTTCCTTTTTTTTTGCATAAAGATATACCGTATATTAATGATAGGACGATTCTAATTTTTTCCCGATTCCGATACAATTACAGATTCTGATTTTTTTCAAATCTCTAAACATTTAACTATAGTTTTTTTTTGTTATTCTTTTTTTTAATTTTCGGATTACCGTAAACACCCATGCAATATGTGCATATATTTTCGCAAACGTAAAAATGCATTTACCGATTCGGTTCTAAATTCCCGATTCCGCTACAATTACCGATTCCGATTATAACATCGCCTAATCATCTAAAAATGTGGAATTTCGTTGGAAGGGGGGGGGGGTATCGGAGATTCCGTATCTACTTTTAAATGTACATATAATTTTTTTTTTTACTTTGACAAACTTCTTTCCCTTCATGTATTGTATCCAGGATTTTGATAAACTCAATGTGAGATTGTCATCTATATTTTTCACTTGTGCCATTTTGTACTATTTATCGACTCGTGCCATTTTTACCTTTTATTTTTTCCGATTCCCGGTTGCGATTAATCGTCACAACATTACTGTGAATATATAGTTTTCTTTATTAATTTTTGCTGTGAAAATAAGTTTTATTTCTGTTTTTTGTACCTCTTACAAGTTCATCTCGTACCAGCTGTTTTTAAAATCACATGTAAGCTGTTTTATTTTACATCCATGCAATTCACTACTTATATGTTTTACGAAAATACACATTTTCTCAATATATATATATATATATATATATATATATATATATATATATATATATATATATATATATATATATATATATATATATATATATATATGTGAGACAGGAGAGAAAACAATGACCTTTCACTCATAAAAAACAAACCAGCAGAAGGAAGAAAACTGACAATGTTCGCAATGTTCGAAAAAGGAAGGACATTTTTAAAAATTTAAGTGATTTGCTGAAAGCTATTCGTAATAATTCTATAGCCACAAAAGAGGAAACAATTTTTAACTACTTAATCCCCACCCCCGTTGCGCTAAATAATGGATTCGTCGAAATATTTTATAATTCCTGCCTTCTTAATTGACGTCTAAATTATTAGTTTTGTTTTTAATTGCGGGCTATTTTTGTTGTTGATGTTTATAGTTCTTTATGGAAACTTTATAATTATTTATTAAGAAAAAAAAGGAAAAAATGAAGAAAGGATAACTTTTGGGAATGTAATAATAACTACTTACGTGAATATTGGTATAAATCGTTACTGATAAGTTGACCGACATATATAAGGTGTATGCAATATTTGAAATAGAATATTATCCGTTTACAAGTAGTTGGAAAGAAAATGATGAAGCGTATGCTAGTAGTTAGGTAGATGATGATGATGATGATGATTATGATGATGATGATGATGATGATGATGATGATGATGATGATGATGATGACGACGACGACGACGATGCCGATGATGATGACGACGACGACGACAACGATGATGATGTTTACATTAATTAATAATAATATAAAATCATCATCATCATCATCATCATCATCATCATCATCATCATCATCATCATCATCACCACCACCACCACCACCACCACCACCACCACCACCACCACCACCACCACCACAAATACCAGTATGTCAACTTAACAGAAAGTTTTCATCTGAATTTTAAAATAATCTATTCGGAAGTGCAAATTCGGAAATTCATCATTTTTGTCATTAAATTGCTTTAATTAATATTGCTAATATCACTATTAAGGTATTCAGTTCACTAACCCAGCTCAAATAATAACACATGTGGGAAGGAGGCTTTAATAGTTACTATTCTGTACTTTCACCCGACAAAGACTACCGTAAAATTAAATTTAACTTTAAAATCTTATCATAAAATAGTCCGGTCGGTAAACTGCATAAGCAACAATAATAATATTAATATCAACATATCTATTTGGTATATATAATAAAATAGGGTAATAATATTTCAAATGAATTGTATACAGAATATTAATTTATTAGAAACTTTTTGTAAAATAAATATGCAAATGAAGTATAGACACTAGTGTATTTGCATATTTGTCAATCACTAAAGAATATTTAAAATTATTTTGTATCATTGAATTTAAAAAGCCTCATGTTTTTTATATAAATATATTTCGCATAAATGGAAAAAATCTTTCATATTTATTGGTCCCTCATTTATAAAATAGGGGGACTTATGTTTTGAGGCATGTCCGTCCGTCCGTCCAGATTTTTCTCCGCAACCATCCATTGAATTTATCTGAAACTTTGCATGAAGTTGTAACTTTGGTCAGGTTAGAAAGGGACATTCTCCGATTTTTGAAAAAAAATCTGGTTAGCACCCCCCAGAGGGTCAAAAGGCCCCGAAAGGAAAAAAAATGACATTTTTTGCCCCATAACTTTTCATCCATCCATTCAATTTTTCTGAAACTTGGCCAAAATGTGGAGGCAATTGTTCCTAATAGAAAATAAGTATCGCCGACCTTGGAAAAAATCTGGTTCGCGCCCCCAGGGGGTCAAAAGGCCCCGAAATGGCAAAAAATGACATTTTTTGCCCCATAACGTTTGATCCATCCATTCAATTTTTCTGAAACTTGGCCAAAATGTGGAGGCAATTGTTCTCGATATAAAATGAGCATCCTTGACCTCAGAAAATTCTGGTTCGCGCCCCCACGAGGTCAAAGGGGGGGGGGGTCAAGAATGCCCCAAATTGCCTAAATTTATTGCATTTTACACTCGCCACATCGAGTCACATACAAAGGGGGGGCACGCACGCGCGGCTTGTTCATTTAGATATAATATTTACTAAAAGAACGCAAGTTAGATTTCCACACAAAATCCCCAAGAAGACTCATAAATCTCTCTCTCTCTCTCAATATATATATATATATATATATATATATATATATATATAGAGAGAGAGAGAGAGAGAGAGAGAGAGAGAGAGAGACAGAGACAGAGACAGAGACAGAGGGAGAGAAAGATAGAGAGAGAGAAGGAGAGAGAGAGAGAGAGAGAGAGAGAGAGAGAGAGAGAGAGAGAGATGAGCACCTTTAAGAGAAATGATATAAGCTTCGATTAGACATCTATGGTAAATGCGAAGTTCCTGTTCGCGTGATTTGTTTAACACTGTTAACTGATCTATAGTGTTCGCTTTGTCGCATAGCTGTTGAAGTTAGCCAATTTTGTAAAGCGCTCATACTCGGGTTAAAAGTGACTCTGCTAAATTCAATTCACTTAATATGGCGTCCATTGTTTGCTGAAATACTCCTATCGCCACCTTTATACTTAAAGACAGTCTTTGGAATTTGTACAAACCTTTATACTTAAAGACAGTCTTTTGAATTTGTACAAACCTTTATACTTAAAGACAGTCTTTTGAATTTGTACAAACCTTTATACTTAAAGACAGTCTTTGGAATTTGTACAAACCTTTATACTTAAAGACAGTCTTTGGAATTTGTACAAACCTTTATACTTAAAGACAGTCTTTGGAATTTGTACAAACCTTTGCGCGCGTTTATAGTTAACAACTCGTACATTTTTCTTCCATTGATATTTGCAAATATGCATCCGATAAATTTGGTTTTGTGAATATTTTTCTCCATTTAACTTTTGAAATGTCTCTTCATGGCAATTGTAAGGTGCTAATAACCGTTTAATCCATTTCAGTAATCGGCACAAAGTCAAATTTGCTTTTTCCTTTTTTCTACATAAACTGTTGCACCCCTGCCACCCCCTTAACACTATAGTCTGTTTTACTTAAAGCTCCAAATTTGTTTCTCAACGGTCCAATTTTTTTTCAATTATTTCTTTAGCTGAAAATTGTGCTTGCATGTTTTGGATTATTTTTTAATTCAAATGTGGCTTTTTCCTTTGAACACATTCCTAAGCCTTCATAAAAATTACGGGAAAATTTGCATTTAAGTTCCCTTTTTAAACCTATCTGTGCTATTTTAAGCTGTCTTTAGGCTATTAGAAAACCTAGTTATTAATAGTTTCCATAAATAACATGAATCCATCCAACCTGTTGCGAATAGGTTTCGAGATCGATCCAGGACCGAATGATTTCAGTTTAACTTTTTTGTTTATAAATCTAGGGAGGCGCGAGAGCGCTCTATCCCTCAATAGACTTCAAGAATGGCCTATGCTGGAAATCTTATTTCTTTGATCAATCATAACTCAAAAACCAATAAACCAAATTAGTTAAAACTTTGACAACATTTTTATTTGATAGGTTCTATAAGTGTGTAGAATTTCAGCATCATTAGTCAAGGCAACCCAGAGATCCAGAAAGTTCAATCATGAAATCATGTTATCTGTGTGTACGTACGTATGTGTCACCCTGTATCTCATCAACTATTTGATGGGTTCAGCTGATTTTTGGCAGAGATAGAGGTTCTAGGGTGTAGTTGATGGCATTTTAATTTCAGTTTACCATATGCCTTACTTTCCAAAAAAAATTAAAAAAACCTTCAAAATTACCATTGTATTGAGGCATAGCCTTTACAAAAGTAGTGACACTCCATGATAAATGCCAGTATACTGAAATCATATGCCCTTAATAGGGTTAAGATGAAAATTCATATACACCAAATGTACAAAAGCAAGGAAATTCCCAAATTTTTACACTTTTATTGCCATTAAGGGTATGCGAGCACAACAGGGCTATGTATTTTACTGGTAGGAATTTTTCTTCAGCGCACCTCACACACTTCATCCACTCATGCATAGAGATTTATACTGTAGTGATGTGATAATGAAATGATTTGGTTGATATGTAGTCATACCCTTAATTAATGACAATAAAAGTATAAAAATTTGGGAATTTCCTTGCTTTTGTACATTTAGTGTATATGAATTTTCATCTTAACCAATAGGGCATGTGATTTCAGTATACTGGCATTTATCATGGAATTATACATTAGCATAGCATACATGTGATAATTATTTTTACCGGATATTTCGTGAGAATTTTTTTTAAGTTTGTCGCTTTTTTTCCATATTAATGTATATCTATTATATTCAAGTCGGATCTTAACATTTGCGTCTTCCATATTTAATTTTACAAATTTTCTTTTAATCGCAGTAAATGTATTTTCTATTTCTTGTAGAGTTAACTGCAGTTTTCAGTTTCCGATTACTTTTCTTTTTTGGTTCTTTTCTTCAATGTTAAAAATGGTGTCCCTTCTGCCACAACTGCGACACTTTTTAAAATGGATAATGTTTGTATAAATGTATTTCACCACATCCATAACAAGGACCAATTTAAAAAAAAATAAATCTATTATACTTTATTCGTTTCTTTCGATGTTTGTGTGAAATATCTCTTTTCTTAATCTTTATAATGTCATGGCGTAGAATTTTTATTTGCTGACATTCTTCTCAAATCTAGAACAAGAGTCTGAATTAGACACTTGTTCTAGTCCTGAGAATAGACGTACTCTGATTTCAGTGTCTCTCAGAAGCTTAAGACCTTTCAGAAATATTAGACATTTGAACATGCCTGGAGTAAGTTCGCTGAGTTTAAATTTTTCACATTCCTCACAAACTATACTTCCAAATGCGTATAATCTCCTGACTCTTTTTGGTTAGATTAAGCCATTGCCAATGTGTGTTGAAAAGTGAACTCCGTTCGTCAAAGATTTTTATAGATAGAAAAATGGCTTCCTGAAACGAAATATATCCTGGATTTTTGATAGTATGTAATTAGCACACTTTCCATGTTCAATAGCTCGGAATTCTCAAAACAATAGTCGATTTTTTTCCTCGTCTGACCATGTAAGAACAATTGTTTTGTTTTGTTCTCGTACCGTCAGAAAATATGCTGCAAATGTGACCTCTTCTTCTGGCCTGTCCCTAAATACTCCAATTGGGTGTTGTACAGAATCCTGAATCAATAAAATAGATTTATCCTAGTCATTTTCCCTCGAGAACTTCTCAAAGAATCTTGAAAATGGTTTCTCTTCTGCTTTTCGAAGTTTTAAAATAAATTAAAATAAGATATATTCCTGATTATCATAAAGAAACGCATAATAACATTTACGATATTTAAAAAGAAAATGGAAGTATTTAAATTAAAATACTTCCAGTTAATTCTTCTCAATGCATTTATTTCTTATTATTCCTGTGTGTATATATATATATATATATATATATATATATATATATATATATATATATATATATATATATATATATATATATATATATATATATTAGTATGTTTTTAAAAGGTTGTGGGCAATGCAAACTCCAAGTAATATGTAAGCTGGAAGGAACAAAAATAATAAATCGAATACGAAATGGGACTTACTATTTATTTTATCTTAAAATCTTACATAACAGCAAGTGTGGTGTTCGCTGTTTGTGTGTTGTTTGGATGATTATAAATATAAAAATCATTTATTTAATATTTCGGGAAAAGAAACTTCCCTTTGTCAAAAATAATAAACACCAGAGGAAAATTAGATGCCGAAATATTAAATAAATGATTTTTATAATCATCCGGACATCACACAAACAGCTAACACCACACTTGCTGTTATGTAAGATTTTAAGAAAAACTAAATAGTAAGTCCCATTTCGTATTCGATTTATTATTTTTGTTCCTTCCAGCTTACATCTTACCCGGAATTTGCATTCCCACGGCTTTATAAAAACATACTACTACTATTCCCAGCAATGCTTCAAGCAAACTACAATTCTCTCTCTCTCTCTCTCTCTACATATATATATATATATATATATATATATATATATATATATATATATATATATATATATATATATATACACATGAAATAGTTATATATATATATATATATTTATATATATACACCAATAGTAAGAAATAATGTATCAGTGCATTTTATGACTCATTATTGTGAAACAGTCTCTCTGTATATATATATATATATATATATATATATATATATATATATTTACTATTTTTTTATATGGTTTAAATATTTTTATATATTTTAGTAATTTCTGATATTTTGATATTTCTGTATATATATATATATATATATATATATATATATATGTGTGTGTGTGTGTGTGTGTAGTTTCTCTGTTTTTTGTACTTATTGCATTTCGTATTCTTTCTTTTTCTGCAATATTTTTTTATTATCTATGCATTTTCTTAATATTTTTTATTTGTATTTTCTGTATGCTATCTATATTTTATTTTTATATCTGCATTTTACATTTTCTGTTTATATATATATATATATATATATATATATATATACGCATATATACATATACACCATCACAAGTACACAGACATATATACATACATACACACACGCATACATATATAAATATATATACCACACATATTATATATATGTGAGTAAATATATTAATAAATGTTTGTGTGTTTATATATATGTGTGTGTGAAAGAAAAAGAAAGTAAAGAGTATCTGTGTGTATGTATGTATGTATGTGTGCATCAGTATTTATATATATATATGCATGAGTATATATGTATGTGTGTATGTAAATATATATGTATATATGTGTGTACATATTATATGTATACATGTATATATTAGTGTATTCATGCTAACGAGTCTATTGTGGTGTTTTATATATATATATATATATGTATATATATATATATATATATATATATATATATATATATATATATATATATATATATATATATATATATGTGTGTGTGTGTGTGTGTGTGTGTGTCTGTGTCTGTGTGTTTGTGTGTGTACGTGTGTGTGCAGTGATTGCAGCGTTCGTTGTTGTTTGCTTACTACTATTTCGATTAACTCACTTCCTAAGTGATTAAGATGCAGAAAATTGCATTATTAGTCGCCCTTAACTTTATAGGACCTACTTTTCGTTAATTCCTCTCCCTAACACAAATTTTAAACAAATATACACTCCAAAGCAAATAACGTATCCAAACGAGAGTGATACGTGGATTCACATTTCTGTAACAGGTGACAACATAAGCTGAAGAGAGCTGGATGGTTAAGTCCTTCTGAGCTTGAAACCGACGGTACTAATGTTGTATTAATTTTTTTTTTCAAAAAAAAAAATATATATTACGCTCTTAATTTTAATTCTCAATTAATCGAGCACTCTGCTTGGTTTTTCCCACCATCTAATAAAAGAACTTATATATATATATATATATATATATATATATATATATATATATATATATATATATATATATATATATATATATATAAATTCTTTGTAGAATGGTAGGAAAAATCCCAGCAGAGTGCTCGATTAATTAAGAATCAAAGTTAAAAATTAAGAGCATAATATTTATTTATTCTGGTACAGAAAAATTAGTACAACATTCGTACCGTCGGTTTCAAGCACGGAAGGTCTTACCCATCCGGCTCTCTTCAGCTTCTGTTGTCATCTGTTTTGGAAATGTGAGGTCACATGACACTCTTGTTGGGACGCGTTATTTGCTCAGTGTGTTGTGTGTGTTTGTTTAAATTTGAATTTAGTGTCATAAGACCGTTGAGATTTAAAACACGGGAGAAGAAAGAGAATTCAAGATTAAAGGGAATAAAAAGGGGAATAAAAAAGGGGGGTAAAAAATAAAAAAATATATATATGAAAAAATATATATATATATATATATATATAAATAAATATAAAAAAACATATATATATATAAAAACATTTTAATACTAAGAATAAAGGAATAAAAAAATAAAAAAATTAAAAAAATAAAAAAATAAAAAAATAAAAATAAAAAAATAATTAAAAAATAATTAAAAAAATAAAAAAATAAAAAAAGAAGAAAAAGAGAAAAAGAGTATAAAAAGTGGGTTAAAAAATATATATATATATAGAGAATAAATTGTAGAGAATAAAAAAGAGCGAGAGAGAAAGAAAGAATAAAAATAGAAAGAATAAAATATATAAATAAAATATATAAATAAAAATAATAATAATAAAAAAATAATAAAAATTAAAAAATTAAAGATTAAAAACAAAAATAATAAAAATAAAGAAAGGGTTTCTCTGAAATTCCCGTGAGCCAAATTATGAATTTGTATCATTAGCCGTTATATTTTTGAAGGTATGCGTTCTAAAAATCGTTGATGTGTAAGAATCTTTAGATTGGAGTGATTTTTAATGAAGGGATTCGGATCTAAGGGAGGTAACTAAGATGGAAATATGAAATATTTGAGTTTGTTAAAGTGGGTTTGAAAATTAATCTGGTGGTTGATAAAAGATAAAAAAATAAGAAATTAAATATTTTTGCATTTTGGTGAAAGTCGAAGTTTTTGCTCTTGGAATTTATGTGGATATAATTTTTTGAGTAATCTAGTGATTGATAATTAAATTAAATATTTTTGTATTTTTGTGAAGGTCGGAGTTTTTGCTCTTGAAGTTTAAGTGGATATAGGTTGATGAGGTGTTTGTTCG
This sequence comes from Sepiola atlantica, assembly GCA_963556195.1. NCBI lineage: Eukaryota > Metazoa > Mollusca > Cephalopoda > Sepiida > Sepiolidae > Sepiola > Sepiola atlantica. Next base: position 42,409,116 of record OY744550.1, read on the forward strand.
TTTTTATTGTGTTTATATTAGTAGAGGGGGGGTAGTTAGACATTATGTGAATCGGTCAGACCAGTTTATAAGCAATGCTTGCCTCTTGTGTGCACATCCCTTGAATATTTCATCGCGGACATTTAAACAGGCTGTATTCGGATCGATGATGGCTTTTGAAATGTGGTATTTTTCAGCGTCACATAGAGGACATCTGTTTATGGCTGGAGAGAAGGATGGTTTTCTCTCAATTATTTTCCATTTGATGGTGAAGGGTGTGTTTTCTTCTTTAAGCTGCCATATTCGGGTCGCGAGTGCCGTATTAGCCTTGTTTTTGTATCTGAAGGAGTTTCTGTGTGCATATAGCCTTTGTTTGAAATTTCCCTTCGTCATCCCAATATATTTTTCTGCATTACTGGTATTCTGGTCTGTGACGGTTGCTTCATAAATGATTGAATTGATTTTGCAATTTCCCTCCAGGGGGCAGTTGTTTTTGTCTTGGCATGAGCAGCCTGCGTTTGTAATTGTTTTGGGTTCTGCAGAGATAATTTTTCTTATTGAAGGGGCAGTGGAATAGCTGATCTTAACAGAATTTCTGTTAAAAAGTTTGTGTAATTCATTTGTGGGTGGGAAGTGTTTGTCGAGCAACTTGAGGAAAAGTTGGCCTACCTTTGTTTTGGTATTGGTCGAATAGGGTGGGGAAAACCAGATCACCGATCTCCTTCTATTGCGGGTCCCCCGTGGTTGGTCTCGGTTGGGGGTGTATGAGATTTCTTCTCTGAACCCGCTGTCGCGGAGCGCTTTGTTGTAATATGGTGCTGCTTGGTTGAAAATTTCGGGACTGGATGAAAGGTTTGAGATTCTTTGGCTAATATTATTGATTAAATTTTTAAAGATGGTGGGGGGGTGGCAGGATCCCTTGTGTATGTATTGGAGTGTTTCATTGGGTTTGTGGAAAGGTTTGTGTGTATTGTTTTTAAGGTTCAGTGTGGTATCTAGGAAGTTTACTTGGTCTAAATTTGTTTTAATGGTAATTTTGAAGCCGAGATTATGGAAGGTGTTTGTTAATTCTTTTCTAAATCTATCTAATGTGTTTCCGTTGTGGTTGCGTGACAGACAAAGTCCGTCATCTCTATAGAGACCAAAGAAATGGTCTGGAAATTTATTTTGGAGTGTATTTAATATAAGCAAGCCGACTAAGTCACAGATGTCTGCACTGTCGTAGGCCCCCATTGCAACATCAAATGGGTCCTCTGGGTTTGATTTTTTAACCCAAGCCCTTCCCTCGAAGAAGAGAAGGGTTTGTCTTGCTTGCAGTATTGTGTCTCTTTCTAGTTGACTGATGTTTGTGTGTGAAAGTGCAAATGTTAAGGCCTTATCTAGGGTGTCTTTTGTAATGGATGGGTAGAAGTCTACTATATCTAATTGTGTGAATTTGCATCTGTGTTTATCTTGTATGTTATGGAACCAATACTAACTCAGTCCTAAATTGGTTCCATAACATACAAGATAAACACAGATGCAAATTCACACAATTAGATATAGTAGACTTCTACCCATCCATTACAAAAGACACCCTAGATAAGGCCTTAACATTTGCACTTTCACACACAAACATCAGTCAACTAGAAAGAGACACAATACTGCAAGCAAGACAAACCCTTCTCTTCTTCGAGGGAAGGGCTTGGGTTAAAAAATCAAACCCAGAGGACCCATTTGATGTTGCAATGGGGGCCTACGACAGTGCAGACATCTGTGACTTAGTCGGCTTGCTTATATTAAATACACTCCAAAATAAATTTCCAGACCATTTCTTTGGTCTCTATAGAGATGACGGACTTTGTCTGTCACGCAACCACAACGGAAACACATTAGATAGATTTAGAAAAGAATTAACAAACACCTTCCATAATCTCGGCTTCAAAATTACCATTAAAACAAATTTAGACCAAGTAAACTTCCTAGATACCACACTGAACCTTAAAAACAATACACACAAACCTTTCCACAAACCCAATGAAACACTCCAATACATACACAAGGGATCCTGCCACCCCCCCCACCATCTTTAAAAATTTAATCAATAATATTAGCCAAAGAATCTCAAACCTTTCATCCAGTCCCGAAATTTTCAACCAAGCAGCACCATATTACAACAAAGCGCTCCGCGACAGCGGGTTCAGAGAAGAAATCTCATACACCCCCAACCGAGACCAACCACGGGGGACCCGCAATAGAAGGAGATCGGTGATCTGGTTTTCCCCACCCTATTCGACCAATACCAAAACAAAGGTAGGCCAACTTTTCCTCAAGTTGCTCGACAAACACTTCCCACCCACAAATGAATTACACAAACTTTTTAACAGAAATTCTGTTAAGATCAGCTATTCCACTGCCCCTTCAATAAGAAAAATTATCTCTGCAGAACCCAAAACAATTACAAACGCAGGCTGCTCATGCCAAGACAAAAACAACTGCCCCCTGGAGGGAAATTGCAAAATCAATTCAATCATTTATGAAGCAACCGTCACAGACCAGAATACCAGTAATGCAGAAAAATATATTGGGATGACGAAGGGAAATTTCAAACAAAGGCTATATGCACACAGAAACTCCTTCAGATACAAAAACAAGGCTAATACGGCACTCGCGACCCGAAT